>OY986436.1:231964985-232487485 GCA_963920525.1 Dichetophora obliterata | reverse complement strand
ATTACGATTACTTGAAATTACGAAAAGAATCAAAAGTAATCAAGAAAAATAATTCGACTACTTTAAGAAATTATTTTAATATTTAAAAAGAATAAAAAATAGTTTCTAAAAGTGGTCGGATTATTTTTCTTGATTACTTTTGATTATTTTCGTAATCTGAAGTAATCGTGATTATTTTTTTATTTTTTTTTAATCGTAATTATTACAAATTATTAGATTACGATTACAAAGAGAAAAAAAGTACTTTATAAATTGTTTCATAGTTTTTAAAGAAATAATCGAATTACTAATGATTACGATTAGTTATCATTATTTAACAGTCATTCAAAATATTATACGAATTTCAGCGCTACTCTTAAACTTTAAGTGTTAAAAAATGTTTAAATGAGTCAGAAATATAATAGCAGCCCCCTTTAGTTTTTCCTAATTAACATGGCGAATGCTTAAAAGTCGCCAAGAACGAGCGAAATATAAATTAAATGTTTTCCACCTATAAGTTAAATATTTATTATGTGCAATATAAATAGACACCTATCCGAGAGAATTCCTGAAGATACAGTCAAAAAACTATCAGGAAATTCTTTTTTGATATGAATGTGACACTTTTTTTGATATTAATCCATCAAGTCACCGGATGCTTATAATCACCTGATCAGAGTTTGACAAGGATTCTTTAAGTAATGATAGTCTCAGGAAAATCTGATTGCTACATGATCAGCTATTGATAATTCTTCCTAAATAGGGCTATCGCTATAATCCGGATCCGAATCATGACCGTACTTAAATAAGGTTTTCCCTTAATTGATTACCACCAAGGCTTATTTTTTTTTTTTTGTTTTTTAATAGAAATTATTTGTTAACTTAACTTAGTGCATATTTTTAAACATCATGCCTAGAATTAATATTGAAATTTTTTAAGGAAAATGTCGTCACCTTTGTAGTTTTCTTGAGTTCGTTTTTTTTAACTAACTTATTTCTAAAGTTGATGTCAATTAATCTTATCTACTTTGCGCACACTCAACAACTTAGTATTTTTTTATGATATGAGGATTATCTGTCATATTTTTTGTTTGCTAGTCGTTTAAATTGGTTACGGTTTTTTAAATAGCTTATCAGCAACTTTAATGTAATTTGGATGGGAATGCAATCAT
Organism: Dichetophora obliterata; assembly: GCA_963920525.1. Taxonomy (NCBI): domain Eukaryota; kingdom Metazoa; phylum Arthropoda; class Insecta; order Diptera; family Sciomyzidae; genus Dichetophora; species Dichetophora obliterata. The sequence goes on along the minus strand of OY986436.1, from coordinate 232,486,334 downwards.
GCATGTCTCAAAAAAACCCCTGCTTTATTTTGTATAATGAAAATGCACACCAACGACAAGCAAGACACGAGAAGCAATAGAATTTTGTATAAGAAAAAGTATTGCTTCTCGTGTCTTGCTTGTCGTTGGTGTGCTGCTTCGTGATGCAGAATAATGCAGTAAGAAAACATTTTACTTTTCTTTTCTTCTTAAAAACTTCTTAAAAACCAAATTGATTTTTAAAACGTTGATGCTACAAAATTCATAACATACTTACATATCTATATTTGTTAACTACAGCTTTGTTTAATGGTGTACTGCTCTCTATCTGAATTTTTTAAAACTTAAGCATTAATTAAGTGTTTAATTGTTTTTATTGCTTACACAAAAAATTTTCATTAAATATGCGTTTGATGTGAAATAATTTTTCTTTAACTTTTTGTTATGATTTCTTGAATTGTTCAAGTGCGCTTTATTGAGTGTAACAACAAACGTTTTCTTCAATTAAATGGTAAATAAGAAAATGGTTTTAATTGATTAGAGACCGCACAAAAAACCATAATTGAATCAAAAACAAATATCCCATAATAACTTCAAAGCACATTTCAAATCTGAAATATTTATTTTTAGTTTATTGAAGTGCAATGAGATATTTTGTTTTTTTTTATTGCTCCACAATTTTTTGGATAAACCATGACAGAGATGTGTACGCCAAATCACTTGGCAACAAGTTGCCACATTCCAAAAAAATCCTAAGTAAATTCGATAAAACATGTGTACGATAAAGAAGTCCTCTACACTTTGGAAACAAAATATATTTTCTACGTTTAAGGGGCACCACTAGTGTGATCGTCAAAAAAAAAAGAAAAAAAGAAAGATGTGCTGAATGGAATTTGTGATGCTATATTTATATGTATCTCAAGCAAATATACAAATTTTTCAAATAAAAATTTTCAATATTCTTATAGTTATGGGGTGCTCACAAACGACCAAAAAGAAAAATTGCCATAAAAAATGTAAAATTTTTTATTTTCGTTCGTTCTGACATACAGCAGATGAAGGAAGTAACAGATGAAGGAAAAAATTGTATTGCAATAAGTATAAAAAAGATAAAATCGGCTTAGAACTGCAGCAAGGCGGCCTCGGTAGTCTAGTGGTAGGGCGCTTGACTGTCACTCAGGGGTCCCGGGTTCGAATCCTGGCCGGGTCATGGTCCTACGCTAAGACCTTTCTTTCCTTATTTATAATCAAAGAAGCTTTAAAACACCATCAACTTACGACGAAAAGTTGTAGTTGGTAGTGGTAGGAAAAGTTTGTAGAGAGGAACGCTTAGTAACTTGATTTGACTGAGGTCAAGGCATAACACTTGCTTCAGATTTAAAATCACATGTTTCTACAGCTTTTGCACATTAGGAACATCCTACACGAAGGTTTCACTTGATTACTCCCTTCTTCCATTCTGTTGTATCACAACGGACCGACAATATGGTCTAAGTGGGCTTGTCGAAAGACCTACCCCCACCTTACCCTAGCCTAGAACTACAGCAATTTTTTTATTAATCTCCGTAAGACAATACGTGTCAAACATAATAAAAAATTTCTTGTTTTCCATTTAATGTTAATGATGGCATATTTTAATTACTAGTTCTTTATTATTCAAAATTTCCGTAAAAATGTTCAAACTAAAATGGATATTTTTAAATGTAAATCAGCTTATTTTTAAACAAAAGATCGCTTAACCGCGTTTTATTGCGCTAAAAGTGTGCTGAACTGAAACTAAAAAGCCGTTATGGTGATCACACTTGTATTATTTTGTTACTCCCGCATTTAGATTTATATCTCCAATCTTCAATTATGGTTGGTTTTTTCTTTCCTCTCTTCTTCAAATGCGCGAAGCATAAATGTCAACTTCATTTTGATTATTGTTTAGTGTGCAGTTAACGACTGCTTCTTCATTGTTTTTTTTTTAATATTTGTTTAACTTTAGTTATACTGTGATTTGCTTATAGTCATAACGGCTTTGTTGTTCCCCCCTCCCAAAGATGGAAACATTTATTGGCTTAAACGAAGACTTTATACTCGTAAAGAGCATTGCTAAGGTGCTTTAAAAGTCGTTGTCAACCATTCAAAAGCCATTACCGTTCTTTGTATTGTCGAAACTTTTTCAAGGTTTTTGCTTCGCTCAATCTTATCACATTGATTGTGATTAATGCCGATAGCTTTTTCTACATTTTGTATTTATAAGCCTTAGTAAATAGTTAGTAACTACATAGTTACTTTTTATTGAATTTGAGTGATATCTTTCTTGATAAGATTGCAAAATTCGATGACTTTATTTTATGATTTTATTAATACAAATAAGAATGTTGATAACAACATAGCTTATGCGAAAGTTGTTGAAATAGAAACGAGTAACTGGTTCTTTCTATGCACCGCCATGAAGTGTTTAGAAGTTGCCGACCAAAGCCACCCACTCACTTACCCAAACACCCACCCTCCACTAAAATTGTATTCAGGGGGAATTCAGGCTCTATTCAACTCTCATGAACGTTCGTAAACGTGCCAAGCACAAATCATTGGCCATCACCCATCACTTATTCCCGGCACATAACTGCTCATAGTTTGGCACTCGACGGTCATCACGCCCTGTTAACTGTCTTTTGGGGGTCTCGTACTGGGTTTTTTTTTTATATTTACCGCATGATAACTATCTGACGCTCAATCTAAACAGACATGGTTGCCATTCACACATCAAAAAAGTCAATAAACATCAACATTTTTACTATACGGGTACAACTAAACAACATTCAGTTTGTTTTTATTTGCATTTCATTTGTTATTTTATTATTATTTTTTGCAACAAAAGCATAAAAGCGTGCTAACTATCGCACTCATAACTCAGAGGGTGCGAGTGTATTCGGACAACAAAAAGTGCAAGTAAAACAGCATATTTAATATTTACTTACTTATTTGATGCGGCACAATGTGCACAAATGTATAAGCATTTTTTGTGTGATCATTCTACGCATTTATTATCGCTTTTATGCCGTCATTTTAAGAAAATTTTCAGGGCTTGTTACTCACTTAGTAGTTTATGAATATTCGATGAATCATCATGAAATCCAATGCCAATGTTGTCAGCTGTAATGCTCACAATAACTTTATTCAGAACTAACATTTCAAAGTATAGTATTTTTTGCATACAAAATTTTAGTGATAAAATAAGGAAATAAAATATTGCAAAAATTTAACAAATATCTTTCATAAATCTTGTATTAAGTGAAAACAATAAGTCTTATGCCAGAAACACATTAATCACTTCTAACTGTCGAACTGTTTTTTGGCACATCTGTCACGAGAATTATTTGAATACTCGTTTTAATACTTGATGCATGACTAATGCTACCAACTATACTTATTTTGTAAGTATCATACTTATTTTCAGCTTCATATACTTACTAAAATTCCATACTTATAAGTATACTTACTTTTAAGATTTATACTTAATTATGCTTAATTTTCAGCTCCGGTTGAACGTTTTTATTTGCAAAAGCGGAAAAAGTTTGATTATTGTAACCAACAGCGTTAAAAATACAGACTCTGGAGTCAATTTTATTTTTAAAAAATAATATTGAATACAGCTGTGTCGAATTTTACAATTTTTTAAAGACAAGGCCTTAAATATTAAGGGTGTCGGCTAAAAAATAGGCTATTTATGGGAATTTATCGTGAGCTTGCTATGAAAGATATATTTATATAAGCTATTAGGAATGATAAATGAAGTCTTAATTTATAAAAATAAAAAATTTTATTAATGTTTTTTAATAATTTGGAGGCAGGTCGGCTCCCACACGATATCTCTTATCTGAATCGCATCTGTTTATCTAAAAAAAACCGAAGTGTTTTAGATTCAATATGACAAGGACTATAAAATAGACTATTAATATTAACTTTTAGCAATTGTTGTTAACTTTAAGTAACAAGAACCAAAAAAAAAAAAATGGAAGAATTATTTTTTCGCTGTTATTTGTAAAAAAATATAGTAAACATAGATTTTTTTTTAACACGATTGTAGTCTATTTTGTAAGTAGTTTTGTGTTTAATATGTGGTTAAAATTTCAGAAGAATCAGCCCACCGAAGAAATAGTGTGGGGCGTCCGTGAAAACTTAGTTTTGAGAAAAACGCTCTTATACTGCTCGGATCTTCATAAAAATTTAATACAATACTCTTAGATACACATACATTCGAAAAATTGTAAAAAAAAGAAAAAACTTTCGAAAGTGACCAATTAGACTTCATCCTTAAATAAAATTTACAGCCGATTTCAAGCAAAAAAAACAAATTAATTAGAGCTTCAATTCAGTGACAGTGAGAGCGAATAATGATAACTTTTCTTTGGTCTCTGTATACATTTGAATGTGATTTTTTTTATTTTTTTTTATTTAACTACTTTGAAAGTGCGTATAACTTTTAATTTTTTGTTATACTTTTGTTTGTTTTTAAACTATTTTATGTATTAGAAATACAATGAATTTCAAATATATAAAATAATATTTTGTTTTTTTTTTATCTGAAGACTTTTTGGTTTTAGATAGATTTAAAAGACTTAGATTTAGACTTTTTAAGGAGAACAAAAAGATGGTGTGACAATATTTAAAGAATATTGTGTTTTCTATTGATTTTAACATAAATTAGTAAATTGTATCAAAAAAAATATTCAATTTATTTTTCTAAGGTAAAATACTTATACTTATTTTAAAAAATTATACTTACTAATACTTAATTTTCAGTGTTCTAAGAAGCAAATATACTTATTTTTTAATAACATGAGTTGGTAGCATTATGCATGACTCATTTTTTAATATATTGCTTATAGATATTTCTTAAAAAAATAGCAACAAACCTAAGAAGATGTTAAATGTCACCCACTAAACCACAAGTTTCAACGAAAAGTGAGAGTTTGTGAACGCTTACGGCTGATTTTTTTCCCTCTGTTGAATTTTTGTACTTCAAACTTGTAGCTACAATTTTTTTTTCATCGAAGTCTATAAACAAATCTACTACTTTGTCGAGAGGTAATGTTTTTGATTGAAGGGACTCTAGTGTTAAAGGAATAAGTTTTAAAATTTGCACTTTTACATTTTTTACTACGAAAAAAAAAACAAAAAAATAAATATTTAAAATTACACTAAAATGACCAAAAATGACTATAAAATTATTAAATGTTGTAAAAATTACCTAAAAACTAAAAACGATAAAAAACGATGAAAAATAACGAAAAGTTACCTAAAAACTTTTCATATTTGAAATATAGGAAACATAAATGGACGTTCTATAAAAGCAGGAAATGTCTTATGCTTGGTTTTCACTATGTCATTTTTATGACAACACAAAAGTTTATCACGTAAAATATCACCCTAATAAGACTCTAGAACATTTTCTGCATAGCTCCATTTAATAATTTATTTGTTTTTAATTTTCCAAGATTCCCAAAGTCAGAAAAAATGTCAACATGTTATTTTCAATTTGATTGACAACAACTGACCACTGAAAATGACATAGTGAAAACCAAGCATTAGAAGCAGCCGAAAAAGGATGACATGTCATCGAAATCTTAGCCCAGCTAATAGGTCTGTTCCCATACTCGATTCAAGTAGCGTGAAGTTGCTTGCAAGCGTTATTTAACAAATTTTTAAAGATCGAGAGAGAAGAATACCATGCAAAATGACACTCTCTAATCTATTACAATAACTTGAAGCTATTACGGAAACAGACCTAATATCTAATGGGTTTGTTCTCGTACTTTTTGGACTAAAAATGATAAAACTATCAGAAACGTGACATTGAAAAAAAAAACTCAAAAATAGATAAAAACACAAAAACGTAAACGGTTTTAGAACTAAAATTCTGTAAACTGTCAAATAAAATCGTTTGTCAAAACAAGAAAAATTGTCATATTCATACATATGTAATACAGTGTGGAAATTTACCCTGCAAACATTTTCAATCGCCACAGAATCGCTTGGAAGATGAGACAATCGCCGGTGAACTCATTTGGGAGTCATACGGGTATCGCCGACTGTAACCAGCTGAGGCCATAAAAGCGATTCACTCGGAAAAATCGCTAACAAATCGCCGAGAGGGCTCATAAGCGATTTCTTGGGAAAAAGTCGCTTACGAATTGCCGAGAGGGGTCTAAAGCGATTCGCTGAAAAGAGTCTCAAACGAATTGCCAAAAAAGTACTAGGGATTCTCGGGAAGAGTCACAAGAATCGGCAAAAGGGGTCTTAAGTTATTCGCCGACAAGAGTGGCAAACGAACCGCTTTTAGGGTTCCTCGGCGATTTGTTGCGAAGTGTCTTCGTTGAATGTTAAAAGTTGTCTTACAGGCGATAGTCCTTGACAAATCGGTCAACAAAAAGATCGACCACCGCAAATCATGCTGATGTGAATATTTTCAGTTTCCACACAGCAATTCAAAACAAAAAATAATTTAAAAATTTTTTTAATCATTATTTTTACTGGAGCAGTATATAGAACAGTCTGCTATATAGTCCATCCATCGATTTCGAAAATTTAAAAAAAAGGCATCTTCCAACGATCGCCGGAAAGAGTGCAAGAAGATTTTAAAGATTTTTCTTGAATCGCGCATTTATCGCTTGGGCGATCGATCTTCCAAAATCGCCGAAATGAATGAAGATTTGAAAATTTTTCTTCCAAAGAACCCTTGGGCGAATCGCAAGTGCTTCGCAAAATCAACTTCTCTTCCAATCGTCTACCAAATGTTTGCAGCGTATTCTCAAGTTAGCATTTACATTTAGTTTAGACATGTGTCTGGTTTCCATTCCAATAGTTTTATTTATTTCAAAGAACTTATATTTAGCAATTTGTTTCCTAACTTGTAAACAGCCAATTTTAAATAGTTTGACAATTGTACTATTTTTACCAGAAAAGATTTCTCGAACTAAAACTTGAAATTTTTGCATTTTTTACTCTCTCGATTGCACTCTCTATTACCATTTTTTCGAGTACGGGAACTCTTCTCGGATTAAAATTTGCAAAACTAGTAAATTGGACTTAAACTTAAGAGTACGGGAACAGACCTAATATCAGTAAAAAAAAAATTCAGTTTAATTTATTTCATTTTTAAACTGTGTTTAGAAATGTAAATTTTTTTTCTTAAATGAGTTTGGAAATAAATCATACATTATACTAATTTTTTTTTGCTATCTGGATTCGCGGTTAAATTTCAACAATTAATATGACCGCGTGTTAGTAAAAAGTAAACCAGTAAAAAAAAAATTCAGTTTAATTGATTTTTTTTTTAAACTGTGTTTAGAAATGTTATTTTTTTTTTCTTAAATGAGTTTGGAAATAAATCATACATTATAATTTCAACAGTTTAATTTCAACAATTAATATGACCGCGTGTTAGTAACAGTGGACTTGTATTACAGAGGATACAAGTTCGAATCCCAGCATCGATATGAATTTTATTTTTTTACTGCAAAAAAGCTAAAATTAAGTAAGCGTGTCTTAGAAAAAAAAAATAGAAAACGATACCATTTAAAAACCAGTGTTCGTAAAACTAACTTTTTATAGTATTGTTGTGAACTAATTTTCCTGTACGTTTCCTGTACGTTTCCTGTACGTTTCTACACTATTTCCAATTGTATTTCAGCAAATATAAATTGGAATATACAAATCCTAAAATATCAATTGAGATTCAGAATTCCACTTGAAATTCAGAAAACATCAATTAAAAATTAAAAACGATGAATTGAAATTCAGAAAAGATCACTTGCAGTTCAAAAAAGATCAAATAAATTTAGAAAATATAACTGAAATTCATAAAAGAGTATTTGAAATTAAGGCAAGATCACGTGAAATTTAAAAAAAAATCAACTGAAAGACGGAAATTCCATTTGGAATTCAGAAAATAGCAATTGAAGGTCAGAAATGTCTTTAAAGTCAGAAAAGAAAAAAATTTAAAATCAAAATAGATCAATTGAAAATCAAAATAGGTAAACTGAAATTACTAAATTCCATTTGATAATCAAAAAAGATCAATTAAAATTAAAAAAATATCAGTAGAAATTAGAAAAATATTTGCCCGAAATTTAGAAAAGATCACTTTAAATTTAGGAAAGATCAATTGAAATTTAGAAAATATCAATTGGAATTTAAAAAATATCAATTGAAATTCAGAAAAGACTAATTGACTTTCATAAATTCAATTTTAAATTTAGAAAATATTAATTGCAATTCAGAAAATCAAAAAAAGATGAATTGAAATTAACGAAAGATCATTTGTAATTCAGAATATATTAATTTTCAATTCAAGAAAAGAATACTTAAAATTCCGGAAAGATCAATTAAGGTACTATTACAGCGTGTAAAAAATTAAAAATCCATTTTTTGTTTTCGTTAGAATATGGTTTTTTAAGGTCTTAAGAATACGTATACAAAATTTTTAAAAAAAATATCAAATAGAAAAAAGTTGTAACATATGTTATATTCGTATGTCGCGTGATAGTCAAGACCCTTAAAATCTTTAATCGAGTTTTTCTCGAAACAAGGTTTTTCGAATCGGCTTCTAAGATATCTGGAGTTCTACTTGATCGATTTCGATGAATCTTGATTCATTGTGATCCTTATAGACTCTGTTAAGCACTATAAAAAGCCAAAAACTTTTCTTTTTTTTTTGTATTTTTGAAAGTTTTAGCATAAAAGGGGTTTTATTGAAAATTTTTTTCAACGCATGCCATTTTTTTTATTTTTTTTTATTTGCGTAGGTTGAGTGCTCAACTACAACCTTTAACTCAAGAATGCACTTTGACTTTTTACTTGCAGACACTTTGTAAATGCTGTAGACGAGTAGCCAATTGCAACAATATTTTAAACACACTAACTTCAACGCCCTGTAGAAAATTAACAATTATAAAGACAAAAACAATTTTTTTTATTTCCTTATGAATAATACTTCATTATGTAAAAAATTTGAATCATTAAAATTAATAATACTAGGTAAAAAATTAATAAAAAAGTTATTTTTATAGCTATGCATGCACTGTAATAGTACCTTAAGGATCAGAAAAGATCAATTGAAATTCAGATATTTTTTATCAAAACCAGTTCAGACATTCACTTGACATTCAGAAAAAAGTGAAGTTCATCTCCCAAGTAGATAGTACACAAAAACACATGTTGATGAATGATAACTTTGTCGACAAAAATTTAAAGGTGATAACAGATATTCTAAATCGAATGAAGATCTAAAGAAAGGTTTTTCTCCTACGTCCCTTTTTTAAAATACCATACAATATTCTCCAAGCTATATATGGTTCAAATCTTCATGTGATTGACATATTTTCTTGTGTTATTTTTGTGTGTTTTCTTGCCAACAAAGAAAATCTGCGTTGAAAGAGAACTAAACACATTTTTATCTTTAAGCATGAGCTTCATAAAAAAACTTATATCTAATCGCTAGTAAAAAATGTGATTCACGTTTCTCGAAGACGATTGAGAGAATAGTGCAAAATTTGTAGTTATTAAATAATGTCGTTATTTGTCATAATTTAGCTGAGTAACAGATATTTGCCATGTGTTGGTGGAAAAATTTATGAATTATTCAATTGACACTTCAAAGCTCAAGTGACGTTATGTAATTAAATTCTTTTAATGATATTTCATTCATATGAAATTAAAATAGAATTTTGCATTTTTAATTAATACAATGTTAAACAATAAAAACAATATTAATATTTATATTGTTGTTATTCAAAATTGAGAACACATAATTATTAAATATAATATGTTAATTTTTTAAAAGCTGTAATTAAGGGTCAAAGGAGAAAGCTCACTTTAAGAACCAGCAGTATTAGGGCTCATTGACACGCTCAAGAAGAAAAAAAAAATCGAAAACATAAGCAATATATTCATTGAGCTCGCGAAAAGCACTCAAAACAAAATACAAAAATTGTGTCTGAAGAATAAAAAGAAACCCAAGAAAATAAGACGATAAGCGACGTCATATATGTGGGTCAAATATGAGTCGTATAGTAGTAGGCTTTTGACTTACAACTACTCTTATGGTTATAAAATTGTATATTTTAATATTTTAGTTACAGTTCATTTATAAGTTTAAGGTATTGAATTCCATGCATATCGTAAGGACTGATTTTCTACTCGATTTGTCGGTTTATTATTTTAGTTACAGTATCGAAATAGAAAAAAAAAGATACAAACATATTAGACAAAAATTGTAATATAGATAGTTGCTTATTTTGTTCTATGTTTCTCTTTGTACCTGCTATTAGATGGCATTGTTCAGTTTTTACATATCTTGACTGCACTGTTGTTGCAGTAATTAACAATTATTGCTGTGTGAATGTTGTTCTGTTCTTACATTGTTTGCTATAACATTGTTCTAACACTATTTGATAAAAAACATACATTTATTTACTACACATTCGTAATGATAAAAATTGTTAGTTATTAGCTTTTTCACAACAAATAAAAATTAAGTTTAAAATCAGATACTAAAAATAATTTTATAGATAAAATAAGAAAATAATATCAAAAACCGGATCAAGTCCAAAATTAAAAAAAAAAACAAAGATTTAAATTAGAGTTTTCATGATGATCAGTACAGGTTAAGATCTAACTCAAAATAAAGAAGAAATTATCATATATAAATTTTTAAGGAAGATCAGGATCAAGATATGTGGAAACGAGGTCACAATGAAAATCAAATATAAGAGCGATATGAATATAAATAATCATGTAAATCGATATAAGGATCTATATGAAGATAACTACAAAGATTATTATATAGTTGATCCAATGAAGATCAGAATCAATACTCAAAGATCAATATGAATATAGATTGAAGGATCAGTTTGAAGGTTGATGTAATAATCAATAAGTCGACCTTTGTAGTCTAATGCAGAGTGCGCTAGACTATTAACCCAGAGGTCACTGGTTCGAATCCGGGTGCGGGCATGGTTCTTTTCACTTTCTTTGTTCTCTGCTACATTTAAGAACTATAGAAAACTATAAATCCACAACTAAATTTTGGAAAATGTGGAATTAAGGGACAGGAAGAACTAAGGGCTGGAAATGCTTGCCGAGGTTAAGGCATAATAATAGCCTCGGTTGTTAAAAGCAATTTATATTGTCTTTCACGTTAGTTTCGCCTAATCAATAATTCACGTATGATTCCAATCAATTCCTCTAAATAATCTATCTCTTTCTTTTCAGGTCAAAGACCAAACCTTGTTTGTATAAGGCGCATGCCTTAGTTCAGTGTTCTTCAACCTGTGTTCCGCGGAACCCTGGGGTTCCGCGGAACCCCATATATATTTATATTTCGAAAAACACCAGATATCGTGGGATTTATGTCACCATGTATGCACCGATGGAGCAAAGGCAATGCTTGGTAGCTTTAAAGGATTAGTGGCACGCATAAAACAAAAAAATTCGCACGTTACGAATAACCATTGCTGTCTTCATCGACATGCTCTTGCAGTCAAAAAAATGCCAGAAGAACTGAAAGGGGTTCTTAATGATTGTGTTAAAATTGTAAATTTTATAAAATCACGACCATTAAATTCCAGGTTATTCACCTTGTTATGTGAAGATATGGGAAGCTTGCACAAAACATTATTGCTTCACACGGAAGTCCGGTGGTTGTCTCGTGGTAAAATATTGACAAGATTTTTTGAATTACGAGATGAAATCAGATTTTTTTTAACTGAGCATTCACACGAATTATCAAAAAAATTAAATGATTTAAAATGGCTCCAACAAATGGCTTACCTTTCAGATATATTTTCATATTTTAATGAGGTCAATCTTTCACTGCAAGGACCAAATACAAATATTTTTAAAGTGAAATATAAGATAAATGGAAGCATAATGAAATTAAAATTTTGGGCAGATTGTATTTTGAAAGGAAATACTGAATGCTTTAATAATTTGAATGATATTCTTGTCATCAACAATGCTGAACTCGATGGAAAAGTAAAAACATATTTGATGCAGCATTTATCGGAGTTACAAAGCACTTTTTTGGATTATTTTCCTGCTCAGTCAGAAAACTTTGATTGGGTACAAAACCCATTTATTGAATATTGCGATACCTTTCAACTACAAATGAAAGAAAGAGAAGAACTGATAGATATCTCAACTGACTTCACATTGAAATCAATATTTAATGCAAGTGATATTTTCAATTTTTGGCTCCAAATTTATAACCAATATCCTGAACTTTCCAAACGAGCAATTAAAATTCTTATGCCATTTGTTACCACTTATATGTGTGAAAAATCTTTCTCACTATATATTGCCACAAAAACCAAATACAGAAATAGACTGGATGCAGAAGATGACATGCGGCTGCAAATTACAACAATTATTCCTAATTTCGATGAGATTTGTAATGAAAAACAGGCACAACCTAGTCATTAAATTTGTATTTTTTATTACATAATTATTTTTAAGTATTATTGAATTAATAAATGAAATGAAATTTACCATCCAACACTTTTTTTACATCACTAAAAGTTTGAAAAAATGGGGTTCCTTGAAAAACATTATCTGCTGGAAGGGTTCCGAAGACCGCTAAAGGTTGAAGACCACTGCCTTAGTTCTTTGATTCTTAAAAAAAAATATGACGATAAATAAAAAGATCAATATCCATATTGGGTATTAAAATGTTTGGTATAATTCAAGAATAGCGACAACTCTCTTTTAATATTTTTTTGTTGGATTATATAGATTTTGACCTCCTAAATCTGGAATAATTTCAGGCCGTTCGCAATTGGCTTAGAAGCTAATTGGCTTAAAGTTGAAAAAATGGAGGGCTATGAGGCCTACAAATGTTGCTGTTTTTTTTTATTGTTCCGTAATATGGGTATCAAAAGAAAGTTAATGCGAGTACCTATTAAACGAGGTATCAAACATGAGAATCCATGCATAACTTCTTATGATATAACTATTCTTATATTTACAATTTGTCTGAAAAACAAGTGGTTTCCCTTTTTGCGATACATTAAATACATTAAAAATGGTAAGTGCGTGAAGATAAATTCGTCAACCCGACGCTAACTTAGCAAAGACTCAAACCAAAATTTTTGATCCGCAAAAAGTTAAATTCGTACTTTTTGCTAAGTACGAACTTAATTTTGGGAGGAAATTTCCTTAAAATCGTTTTTTGCTAAGTACGAATTTAATTTTGGCGGGAAATTTCTTCCCAAAATTAAAATCGTTCTTTTTGCAAAATTAAAATCGTTCTTTTTGCAAAATTAAAATCGTTCTTTTGGCTTATAGGGGCACAATTTTGAGGATTATAGGGGCACAATTAAGACTTTTGCCGTAAACATTTTTTAAAAGTAGTGAAATTGGCGCTCATGGTACTAATAATACTAATTTTTAAAGCAAAAATTCTCAAAATCTGTGCGTTACATATTTTTGTTCAGCACATCAAAATAAAGTTGATTAAACCACCTTTGTAACGATATATAGCTTATAGGGGCACAATTAACACTTTTGCCATAAACATTTTTTAAAAGTAGTTAACAAAAATGTGTAAAGCATAGATTTTGAGAATTTTTGATTTGAAAATTAGTACCATGAGCGCCAATTTCACTATTTCTAAAAAATGTTGTTGGCAAAAGTCTTAATTGTGCACTCAAAATTGTGCCAAAAGATAAATTCGAATCAAAAGTTAAACTCGTACTTTGCAAATAGAACGAATTTAATTTCCTCCCAAAAGTTAAATTCGTACTTTGCAAAAAGAAAAATTTTAATTTTGGGTGGATTTTCCTCCCAGAAGTTAAATTCGTACTTAGCAAAAAGTACGAATTTAACTTTTTGCGGATCAAAAATTTTGGTTTGAGTCTTTGCTAAGTTAGCGTCGGATTGACGAATTTATCTTCACGCACTTAAAAATGGTTATATCTTAAAAAGTTATAAATGGATTTTTATGTTTGATACCTTGTTGTTATGTTTGTTACCTGCTTTACCTTTCTTATGATATCCATAAAGCATAGTTTTGCTGAAACTCTGAAAAAAACAGAAAGATTTGTAGGCCTTTTTTTCCAACTTTGGGAGGCTATTTACGAGCGGCCTGAAATCCATATTTTCTGCAAAAAAAATTACAAATTGGAGTTGTCGCTTTTCCTGAAATGTTCCAAATATTTCATCCTAAATAGAATCTGGATCAAAATAATGATAACTCTAGGCGACAAATTAAAAAAAAAGGGAGTGGCCGGGGGACCCCCATCAGGAACGAAGCTCCTTACACTTTTTCTTCAACTACGTATCTAATTCGAAATAAAATCTGTATATTTTGATTTTTTAATTATTATTTTTTATTTTATAAATTTTTATCAAGGCAAATTACAATCAAATTAAATAAGTTAATTTAAATAATATATAAAATTTTTATGAGAAATGAAAATAGGCAGTTACCGTTTCCAGCGGTATTTCGTTCATAACGCAACAAGGCGTTGAGCATTAAACATTCATCATTTTTCTCGTATGGTGCTTGCAATGATTGAAAAGTTTGATTTAAAACTGAACTTACTTGGGAGCATAAATAAAAAATTAGGGTCCACCCTAGTGTCAAAAAACTTTTTAAAATTTTAATATCAGGTTCGAAATCAGCGACCTCTAATACTGCCAGCACATAGACAAAGAGTATAAAATAAAAAACACATTTTTAGGGTCCACCCTAGTGAAAAACTTTTTAAAATTCTAACATAAGATTCGAAATCAGCGACCCCTAATACTGCCAGCACATACACAAAGAGTATAAAATAAAAAAAACATTTTTAGGGTCCACCCTAGTGAAAAACTTTTTAACCCTAGTGAGATAACGCTATTTTCTACCCCTGAAAAGATAAGGATACGTCTGAATGACGTATCTTCCTTTTGTGTCATTTAAGGATGTAATAAAAGTAAATATTGCTAGTTTTTTTATTGAGATCATTTATTTCATAGATTTATAGTCAAATAAATTATATGTAAACATAAAATAATACATAACATAAAATAAATAATTAAATTCATTTTGTTCTACAAAAAGTAACAAAAACTAAGCAGTCTTCACATAAGGACACAAATTAAGTTCTTAAATCTAAATTAATTGAAAATTGTTGACTTCATTTACATAAAAATGCAACAAATAACGATTCAAAATAAAAAAAAATAAAATCGAGAAAGTTTATATGCACGTGTTGCAAACTTGATTTTGATGCTCTCCACATAGAGGTGTTCTACATACGACGCATAACTTTTTCGACATGCGTCTTATTTTTGACGGACAGAAACCACAGTATTTTCTTTTTTTAGGTTCTGTACTGTCTTCACGATTACTGTTGGTGTCATCTGGAGAAGCCTCTAGAATACCACTGCTTCTTCCAGCGCTGTCGACTGTATTTTGTAAGGCAACTTGAATGTTGCTGCGCAAAGTTCTTGACAATGAAGGAATTTCAAGTCTTTTTTTCATCCAGGGTGTTGTTAACGACGACGAAAGTACCTTCATATAATCTTTACGGTGTAAGGGTTTTTTATTGATACTTATCATGTTGTGGTAATATATGATATATGAGTTAATAAATGCTATATTTAACATGCCATAAAAAACTGCCATCGGCCATCTATTAGTTTTTCGCGAACACGACATCACGGAACACATTTGATCGAACGTATCTACTCCGCCTTTAGTTTGGTTATAGTACAATATTATATCCGGTTTTCCTGTTGTATCATCTATAGTGCCTTTTTCATTATTAGATGACAGCAAATAAACCATTTTTGATGGCTTAGGTTTATATGAAAGGAGAGTTAACGGGCCGTCGTAGCAAAACTTTGAAGTTCCTACAGGTCGTGTTCGTGAATTTTTCATATCTTCGGGTACTTCACGTTTATTTGATCTTAGGGTCCCGACGAGAGTTAATTTGTATGGCTCTTTCAGTAAACTTTTCGCCAGGGGGATTGATGTGAACCAATTATCACTTGTTATATTTCTGCATGTACCATGTATTGGTCGTGAAAGTTCTTTTACATAATACTCTCCTAAAGGGAGATCGCTAGTTTTTGTTGTTTTTCCAAGATAAGGTATCGCATTAAACATGTATTTCGTAGTACTGTCGCTGTATGAGAATTTGTTGACTTAAGAAGACTTCTGTTGTCTTTTGTAGACTTCAATTAAAAAAAATAACAAAGAAAAATGTTTAAGGTTTTGATTTTAGCAGCAAGGCTGTAGTTCTTTATTTTTCTGACTGTTCGCAAAAAAGTTAAGTTAAAGTTGTTTTACAAGAATGCACCTAGCTACACTCATTTGTAACTGTTCGTTTATACAGCTTGCAAAGTTATAAAAATAACTAAAAGAGTATATGTTTAACGGAGATTAGAATACTTAAGTATATATGTATGTACATGAGATTGAGTATAGGAATGAGTAAAATTAAAAAATGAGTAATAAAGTATGTTAGTAAAAAATGAAAGCAGTTAAGTTGTTTTAATGCACAGTGATTAGAGTACGTGTAAATGACGCTAACATTTTCCCCCACGAAGAACGACAGTTCTTAACCCGTATCATGGTGTGATGTCTTCCTCTGACCTGTTGGAGGTAGATTGGTTCGGTCGCCATGTTGACCTAGCTGTGCCTCTGCTCACAGCTACGGGCTGGTCAGATTCATGATTTACACCTGGTGTTACATCGTTGATCGGTAAAAATGCGGTCTTAGATACTGGTCGCTTAACGCTCTTGCCATTGCAAAATAAAGTGACCACTCTTACACACCCATCTGGTCCGGGGTGCGTTTGTTGTACACGGGCCAGTGGCCATTGGCCTGGTGGACAGCGCTCATCGACTATAAGCACTAGATCCCCCACTTCAGCATTTCTGTGCATCTTCAACCACTTCGGTCTGGCTTGTATGCGGTAAAGATACTCGCTTACCCAGCGCCTCCAGTACTGTTGCTTCAACTTCTCAACTACTTTCCATCGGTTGAGGCGATCTATGTTGAAATCTATCAGATCTTCTTCTGGTACACATAGCGTAGGCTCACCAATAAGGAAATGAGATGGAGTGAGTGCAGTGCAATCTGATGGGTCAGTAGAGAGCGGACAAAGAGGCCTCGAATTAAGACAGCCTTCTATTTGTGCCAGCAAAGTGCTTAGCTCTTCGTAAGTTAAAATCCTATTTTGCATAATGCGCCGAAGGTGATGCTTCGTCGATTTAACGCCTGCCTCCCAGAGGCCACCAAAGTTAGGCGAAGCTGGTGGGATGAAGTGCCACTGCGTACCACTATTTGCTAGAATTTCGATAATTTCTTGTGGTAGTGATGATAGACTGCGGTTATTGAGCAACTGAAGTTCCTTGCTGGCTCCAATAAAATTTGTGCCACAGTCTGAGTACAGATCAGTACATAGGCCGCGCCGTGATGTAAAGCGTCTGAAGGCGGCGATGAAAGATTCGGTTGAAAGGCTAGTCACTGCCTCGAGGTGCAAAGCTTTCGTCACCATGCATATGAAAAGGCAAATATACCCTTTTGTTGTAACTGTGTTGCGTGCAGTAGACTGTTTGATAGTGATCGGCCCCGCGTAGTCAACACCACTGTGCTTGAATGCTCGTGCTGGCTGCAATCGAACTTTCGGCAGGTTGCCCATGAGCTGCTGCGATACAGTAGCGTTGTATTTAAAGCAAACGATACAACGCTTCTGAACACTCTTTGCTAAGTTGCGTCCTGAGAGAATCCAGTACTCCCGAGCCACATACGATTGCATTAACTGCAAGCCACCGTGCAGTGTTTTCACATGAGCATCTGCAAAAATAAGAAGTGATAGTGGATTTTGCTTTTTAAGTAAAATTGGGTGCTTTCGAGAAAAGCCAAAATTTGAATTTTGTATACGACCACCAACTCTTAAAACACCTGCTTTATCTAAAAATGGACAAAGATTAGAAATTTTGCTACTAGTATGAATGTTGGTTTGCTTTTGTAGTGCAGCTATCTCTAGCTGAAAGTCGATTTGTTGAGATATTTTAATTAGCTGTTGAAGAGCACGGTTTATTTCACGCGTTTGAAGAAACCCTGTTGTTTTTTCTTTATTGATTTGTTGTTGTCGCAGTCGTGGCGATGTATTGTGGTAGAATCTAAAGGTATATGCTATTACGCGCACGATTTTGTTTAGAGAGGAATATTTTGTTAAGATTTCTGGATACTCAGTATTTTGAGTTGTTGTCGTATGTATCTCTATTTTGGATTTCCGTAGATCAAGGCTGGTGCAAAAATTAATTTTTGGCTGTTCCGGCCATGTCTCTGGTGGCTGACACAACCACGTTGGTCCCGTCCACCATAAGTGATGATTCAGAAGTTCTTCTGAGGAGATGCCGCGCGACGCGCAGTCTGCGGGGTTATCAAGTGTAGATATGTAGCGCCACTGGTCTGCACTTGAGCGGCGTTGAATTTCTGATACTCGATTGCCGACGTAGACCGACCACTTTGATGACTGGCCACGTATCCACGAAAGTACTGTTGTACTGTCAGTCCAGTAAATAGTTTGAGTTATTTCTCGATCCAGCTGCAAACTAATTTTATCAACTAGCTTTACCAGTAAAGTAGCTCCACACAGTTCAAGCCTCGGTACTGTCACAGTTTTTAGAGGAGCGACCTTTGTCTTTGATTGGAGTAATGTTACTCGTCCTTTGCCCATATTGTCAACTACTTTCACGTACGCCGTTGCTGCGTATGCCGACTGAGACGCGTCGCAAAATCCATGTATTTCAATGCGGCTCAACTTGTTTGCTCCAATCCAGCGTGGAATTTTTATGTTCTCCAAGATTTTAAGATTATGGCGATAGCTTACCCATTTGCTGCCTAAATCTGCAGGTAATGCGTCTTGCCAATCAAGTCCTAGTAGCCACAAATTTTGAAACATAATTTTCGCTAGTATTGTTGTAGGAGCCAACCAACCCAATGGATCGTACAACTTTGCAGCGTCGGATAAAAGGCTACTTTTTGTGATAGCTCGTTCTTCGTCATAACTAATTTTAAATGAAAATGTATCACTCACAGTGTCCCATTCAATACCAAGTGCCTTTACAACATTTTTGTCACTTATCTTAAATATATTGGAGATTTCACGATACTCTTCCGGTATAGCACTCAGTAAATCCATGGAGTTTGAAGTCCACTTTCTAAGATTAAAGCCACCCGCATTCAATAATTTACAAAGTTGTTGTTGCAAACATTGGGCTTCCGCATAAGTATCAGCGCCAGAAATAACATCATCCACATACGTGTCGCTCTGCAGTACTTTACTAGCCTCGGCGTAATTGACTTCTTCATCGGCCGCAAGTTGCTGTAGCACTCGAATAGATAGGTACGGAGCTGAAGTAGTTCCATACGTTACAGTACATAACTTGTAAATAGAAATATCATCGTTCACCAAGTCACGCCATAATATCTGCTGGTATTTCTGATGTTCTTTAACCACACGAATTTGGCGAAACATTTTTTCCAAGTCTGAGCGAAATCCGATTTCGAAGCGTCGCCAACGTGTAATTATTGTAGGAAGTTCGGTTTGAAGAGCTGGGCCCGCTGAGAGTTCTTCGTTAAGAGACTGTTGAGGGGGGCGCTTGCTACTTCCGTCAAATACGACTCGCAACTTCGTCGTAGTACTATTTTCACGTATTACACCGTGATGTGGCAGAAAATGGCAATGCTCTGTTAAGTCCCGGGGATATGAACCAATTTTTTGCATATGACCCAATTGTTCATATTCTGTCATGAAGTTTCGGTAAGCTTCTTTTAGAGCTGGTTTCTTTTCGAATTTCGCCTCAATTTGCTTTAGCCGCCGCAGGGCGCTGTAGTCAGTATGACTGAATGTAGGCATAGGTAAATTATTTAATGCTGATAAAAATGGTAGAGCAACAGTGTATCGCCCAGATTTATCGCGAGTACAAGTGCTTTTAAAGTACTCTTCACACGCAGTTTCTTCTTTCGTCAGTTGCCTTTTTTCGCAGAGCTCTTCTTGCTCCCAAAAGGAACGAAGTTGATCATCAAGAGAAATTAAATTAACATTTAAGGTAATATCATATGCGATTTCCGATGTAGGGCCTGACACGATCCAACCGAAGTGTGTAAATTGTAAAAATATGCCCTTATCAAATTTCTTATGATTCGGTAATACGATGTTTCCATACACATCACCACCCAGCAGCAAATCAATGCTGCCACTCTTATTAAAATATGGGTCGGCAAGAGCATATTGCGTTAGATTAGGGAGGGAACTTTTGTCTACATGCAGAGGCTGGTAAGCTGTAAGCGATGGTAGAACTAGTGCACTGCATTGCAATTGAAAGTCGCTTTCATTCGATGATAATAGAGTTAAATTGACATATTTGCGAGAAGTGCAGGGTGTTTTGCCTCCTACTCCATTGATTACAGCAAGCGTATTTAATTTTTGCAGTTGTAAAAGTTGCACTGCGTCTTCGGTAATGAGTGAAGCTTGCGCACCTTGGTCGAGTAGCGCTCTTAAGCAATAATTACCAGTTGAAGTTTTTACAATAACACGAATTGTAGCGAGTAGAACCTGTGGCATCGCTAAAGTGTTGAAATTGCAAGCTAAATTTGCTGCTGCAGTGCTCGTGGTAGGCGTCGAAGTATTGGGTAATGTTACCACAGCAGAGGTAGCCTCTGTTGGAGAAGTGAACTCGGTGTGAATGTTTAAGGACTGATTTAAAAAGTCATTATGGACAATCGTGTGATGTTGCTTTTGGCAGATTTGGCAGCGAGCATTTATGCGACAATTATTGGCGAAATGGCCAATGTTTAAGCAGTTATGACAAATCTGCTTTAATTTCAACAAATCGCGTTTAGCAGCAGAAGGTAGTGAGGCGAATTTAAAACATTTGTAGAGTAAATGACGCTTATCGCAGCATGGGCAGTTTAAGTCAGCAGCATTGGCAGTAGTAATATGTACATTTCGACGAAAAGCATTTCGTGAAGCATTAGGAAGGGGCTTGGGTTTTGATTCCATTGAAAAAGAATGATTTTTACCATGAATGGTCTCAAGTGTACGAAAGGTGGTTTCGAGAAATTCAAACAGATCTTTAATTTTTGGGATATCAATTGATGCCTTAAGCGACTGTTCCCACTCCTTCCGAGTTTGAGCGTCGAGCTTATTGACAGTCATATAAATCAGAATAGCGTCCCAGCTATCTGGGTGTATGTCCAGTGTGCGCAAAAGTGCAAGGCAATTGCGAGTGGTATCTAAAATTTGCTGAATGCACTCGGCAGTGCCATTCGAAGGTGCAATCGAAAAAAGCTTACTTAAAACTGTATCGACAATTTTCCTTTTATTATGATACCTAAGATTTAAAGCGTTCCAAGCAAGCTCATAGCTTGCGTCAGAAGCCGGGTACTCATTAACGATGTCGAGTGGTGTATCTTTGCATGAACCCTTTAAATAGTAGTATTTTTGGATTTTAGTGAGATCACTATTATTGTGAATAACCGAAGTGAACATGTCTTTATACGATATCCAAGCAAGATAATCACCAGAAAAGGTCGGAATATCGATCTTAGGTAACCGAACTGTTGAAAACAGGCTTTCATTGCGGCTTTGTGACGGAACTGCAAAGGTGCTCGTATGAAATTCTAGCGAAGCTGGACCATTCGGTTCCATGAGCAAGTCCAGTAATTTACCCTTGAACGTAAAATATTTATCGCGAAACGTATAATATACCTTTTCTGTCATATAAGGTACATCAATAGCATCGATAGAGTTGTCCCGAATGAAGTCAAATAGCTGGGAATGATTTTCTTTAAATTCATTAAAACATATTTCTATTTCATCCAAGAGACTCTGAACAAAACCGCGTGTTTTTTCAGACCTTGGTTTGCGATCAAAATTCAGCGCCATGCGCTCGAGTTCACTCAACATGACTCTTTGATCTTCAATTCGGTGGTCAATTTTTTCCATTTTATTTTAATAAAATAAAACTATATACATACGTCACAAATCCAAATTAATCAATCCCGTTGCCCGTTGTTAAAGCAGTGTTTGTTACCAAATGTCCAGATAGAGAGATGTTCCAATCAAATTCCTTTACGCAGCACGTGTCCAAGATTACAGCAAAGTCGTCGACTATCCAAGTTAAAACGCTTGAAGCATTTGTAATAATTGAAAGTTTGATAAATATCCCGGGTTTCGGCACCAAATTTTATGTATGAGAATTTGTTGACTTAAGAAGACTTCTGTTGTCTTTTGTAGACTTCAATTAAAAAAAAATAACAAAGAAAAATGTTTAAGGTTTTGATTTTAGCAGCAAGGCTGTAGTTCTTTATTTTTCTGACTGTTCGCAAAAAAGTTAAGTTAAAGTTGTTTTACAAGAATGCACCTAGCTACACTCATTTGTAACTGTTCGTTTATACAGCTTGCAAAGTTATAAAAATAACTAAAAGAGTATATGTTTAACGGAGATTAGAATACTTAAGTATATATGTATGTACATGAGATTGAGTATAGGAATGAGTAAAATTAAAAAATGAGTAATAAAGTATGTTAGTAAAAAATGAAAGCAGTTAAATTGTTTTAATGCACAGTGATTAGAGTACGTGTAAATGACGCTAACAGTCGCATATCATAGGAATTTTGATTCCATACTTTTTTGGTTTATTAGGAATAAACATTTTAAAGGGACAGCGACCACGAAATCCCAAAAGCTGCTCGTCAATAGTTGTATGCGATCCTGGAACGTAGCTAGATTGGCACTGTTTTATAAAAAGATTCCATATATTTCTAACAGGAATAAATGCGTCGTTTGGTCGAAGTGATTGGCGCAATGCCTTGTCATCGAATCTTAGATGCCTAATGAGATAGTCAAATCTATCTCGACTCATTGCTGCCGCATACCGTGTTCCACAGTACGTCACATTAAACACTTCTTCAGTTGTGAGGTGATTATCTTTTAAAACAGCAGTTAGTGTAAGAATGCCAATTAAAGCACGAGTTTCAATGGCATTTGTTTCTCTAAATGTTGCAGCTGTCATATCGTCACGACGATTTATAGAGATTTCAGCGTTAGTCCATTGAACTACTTCTGAAATTATTTCGTCCGTAAAAAATACGTTGAAGCATTCCAGTGGATCATAAAACGATTTGCATTGTCGAGTGGGTCCTCTTGCAGTTCTAACTATGTTTGTCAACGCGAATCGGGTAGCACTATTTCCTTTTGTTGTGCTCCAGCAATGCCCACTTTTACTTCTAAGGGTTGGTATGGATACTGTTATAATGCGTCCATCGGAATGAGTAGTATTTGATGTTTTTGCTGGTGACACATTCCCATCTTGGTCTTGATTATCAGCGAGATCATCTTCTACATCACTTTGCATATCATCCTCTAGTAAGGCATTTTCTGTTTCACTTCCATCATTAGATGAAATTGAGTCATTACATAACTGTTCTAATAGACTAGTTATTTGTGAATCATCTAATCTACATGTAGATTACATGTTGATAACAAATTAAAACTAAAAAGCAAAAAAAAAACACTAATATAGTGAAACGAAACACAAAAAGTGTTAATAAAAAATGTATAGAATATGCAATTGAGAAACCAAAAAGTAACACAAAAGATAATGCTACGTCTTTTTGACGTACGTTATGATCATAACTCAGAAAAAAACAAACTCACCTCAAACAAACAACCACCACCAAAGAGCTGCAGCTACTGACTGAGTAAACTAAGCGTGCGAAGTCATTCCAAAAACAAATGAGAGACTGAGAGCTTAAGAGAAAAAATTAGTACGTCATTTTGACGTGCGTTATCTTACTAGGGTTAAAATTCTAACATAAGATTCGAAATCAGCAACCAAAACCAGTGCATCTACAAAGAGTATAAAGTCATATAACACATTTTTAGGATCCACCCTAGTGTCAAAAACTTTTTGAAATTCTTACATCAGGTTCGAAATCAGCGACCCTTTTTTACTGCTAGCACATATACAAACAGTGAAACCTTAGGGTTCACCTTAGTGTCAAAAATTTTTTAAAATTTTAACAGTAGGTTTGAAAGAGTATAAAACATGCAATCACATTTTTAGGGTCCACCCTAGTGTCAAAAACTATTTGAAAGGGTCGAAATCAGCGACCCTTAATACTGCCAGCACATACACAAAGAGTATAAAATAAAAAACACATTTTTAGGGTCCACCCTAGTGAAAAAACTTTTTAAAACTCTAACATAAGATTCGAAATCAGTGACCAGCGCATCTACAAAGAGTATTAAGTCATAAAACACATTTTTAGGATCCCACATATACAAATAGTAAAAACCAAAAAACACATTTTTAGGGTCCACCCTAGCGTCAAAAAACTTTTTTAAATTTTAACATTAGGTTTGAAGGAGTATCAAACATAAAAACACACTTTTAGGGTCCACCCTAGTGTAGAAAATATTTTTTAAAATTCTAACATTAGATTCGAAATTTACAAAAAGTATAAAACAAAACATATTTTTAGGGTACACCCTAGTGTCAAAAAATTTTTGAAATTCTTACATTCAGCACAAACACAAAAAGTATAAAATAAAAAAAACACACTTTTAGGGTCCACCCTTGTGTCAAAAAGCTTTTTGAAATTCTAACATCTAAAATTTATACATGTCAGAAACAGAGAGAGAAAGAGTTGTGCACTCGCCTACCTGTTTGTTTGTTAGTCTGCAAGACAGTGTGACCAGGGTGGAATATATTATTCCACTTGGGAATATTTTTCTTTCGAAGAGCATATTTATTTTTTTTAAAAATATGCAGTAAAAATAATGGAATATTTTTTTTTACCCTACATTAAAATGTCTAAATTAACAAAAATCACTTTGCAGAGTTTTTTAAAAAAAATGTGCTTAACAAAATGCAGTTTTTCTTACAGCATAAGATGGAAAATTTTATTACCTTTTAAATAAGCATAAATTGATAAAGATTGTTTCATTAGTTGCATAGTTATATGCAAAATACTGAAGAAGAAATTTCTTGTTTTTTCGACAAAATGAATTTTTAGCCAAAAGCCTTTAAACCGTTTGCGCGACTATTTACCGTTAGTTAATATTAAAGTGTTATATACCAAAATTCATGTTTTTAAGAGTAGAATCAGAAATCAACGTGTCCCGAAAACTTTTTCAAAAAGTCAAAAAAATGGGACGGTCTAATCCACATAGCTGCTTTAGTTTGAAATCTAGAACTATTTTTGTGTTTCGAAAAAAAAACAAAATTTTAGCTTATAATTTGTTTTAAATTCATAAAAAATTAAACTTTTGCAAAAAAAAGTATACAGTTTAATGCAGAATCACAAGCACTACATACAAAAAATCGTACAAATCTGAGAGATGAAATTTAAAAGTTGGTTGATTTAATATGGAATGACCCAAAAGTCTCAAAATAACTATTTCAAGTTAAATTTTTCGATATCCCTTATAACGATTACGGTCCCTGATAAAAATCAGTGCTGCGTAGTCCCTGATATTAATCAGAGTCTGTAGGAATTCTTGTGCAAAGGAGTCGGAGTCGGGAATGCATCGACTCCGAATCCGGCAAAACAATCATGAAAAATAAATAATATTTCGCATAATTTTGTAAATTTTGTTTAAAATTGTATAAAAGCAGTCATTTTTTTAATTTGGTTCGCCCTGTGAAATTATCGACTACGCATTAAAAATGAAACACTAAAGCTATCATGAATGAAATGTCAGTGATAGCTTGAAACCGGAGTTTAAACATTGTATTAACGGTTAAGAAAATAGCAAAAAAATGTCGATAGAGTCAGCAGTTTTTGACCATTTTACAATTACACCCGACGGAAAACATTACTCGTGTCAGTGTTATTAAAAATTATTAAAAATTGTTATTAAAAATTAAAATAAAAAATTTTTAATTATCTTATTGGAGTCGATATTTTGAGTAGTCGGAGTCGAAATTTTTTGGTCCGACTTCGCAGCCCTGATAAAAATTTAGAAACGATCAATTAAAATGCTAAAAACATTAATTTATATTCAGAATAGATTAACTTAAATTCGAAATTGCTCAAATTAAATTCCTAAAATATCAATTAAAATTCAAAATAGATCAATTGCAATTATAACGTCACTTGAAATTCAGAAAATAGTTAGACACCAAATCTAAGAAAATATCAACTAAAATTCAGAATAGAACAATTTAACTGCAGAATAATAGATCAAATTAAATTTAGACAAAATGAATTGAAATGCAGATGGTAATGGCAATAGTAATTGTATGGTGCTAGTAGTGTTACTGGTAATGGCAATAGCAATAGCATAATGGTAATGATTTTTTTTAATGTTAAGCTATTGTTATTGTTAATTTTAATGTTACTGTTACTGTTACTGCTAATTTTAATATTAATATTAATGGTAAATGATAAAAGAAATAGAAACATTTCTGTTCTGAACAACATGGTCTGTCTTAATTTCAAATTTATTCCAAATCTGTTCTGAATTCCAATTGATTTTTTCTGAGGTTGAGTTGATCTTTTCTGAATTTCAATTAATTAAGTCTGAATTTCTAATGGAAATTTTAATTTTATTGATCTCTTCTGAATTTCAATCGATTTCTTTCGAATTACAATTGAAAATAGAGAAATTTAGCGATTGTTAATGAAAATGAAATCCTAAGTTTTTGGGTTTTTATACCCCCACGTTTAAAAAACGTAATGGGGTATATTAATTTTGTCACTCCGTTTGTAACGCCGATAAGGAGGCGTGGCCGGTATAGAAAAGTGTATATATTCCTGATCAGCATCACCTCCTGAGTCGATTTAGCCATGTCCGTCTGTCCGTCTGTGTCCACGATAGCAGCCGTAATTTTTGAGCTATCATAACGAAATTCAAAATATAAACTTTTTATACAAAAATGGAGTTCAAGTTCGAATCTGAGCAAAATCGGATGAAAACCACGTCTACCTCCCATACAAAGTGACTTAACCAAAACGGGAAAATCTCTTTAAATATATTTAACAGTTTGCTTAAGACTTTATATATACTCTAATTCGGCCGTGGGGGTATTTTAACTTCGGCCCAGTCGAAGATAATTCCTTACTAGTTTTTAATTGCGTAAGAGCATATGGCCACAGGGAGGTGTGGCAGGTATAAAAAGTATATACTTAAGTCGATTTAGCCATTGTTGTCTGTCTGTATGTCCATTCGTCTGTCTGTTTGTGATCACGATTACAGTCGTAATTAAAAAGTTATCGATATCCGACATTAAGTTGCTGTTTAAAAATTAAAGATCAAGTTTGAAAATGAGGCAAATCGATTGGAAACCGCGCCTATCTGCCATGCAAAGTGTATTTAAATTAAGTCACTTTGTATGGGAGGTAGCCGTAGTTTTCATCCAAAAATTTAAACTCGGCGTGCATATTTCAGATCAAAGCTTACGTACCAAGTTTTAAGTTATTAGATTAATTTTTGTGGAGTTTTAGGAGCTTGAACCGTTTTTATGATTTTCCATTGTATGGGAGGTAGGCATGGTTTTCATTTTATTTGGCTTATTTTTAAAATTGGGCTTTATATTGTAGATAGAAATTTATATATCGAATTTCATTATGATAGTTTTGTCAGACGAACAGACGTACAGACAGAAAGTGCCCTAATGTAATTATTTACCATTTTTTAACAATAAGAAAAAACTTGTTTTCTCTCATAAATAATAGAAAAAAAAAATTAAAATTAAAAAACATATTTTTGCCTGCCATGACGTCTACTTTCTTTGTAGAAAAACGAGTAAAATGTGTGCAATAAAAAACCTTCTCAGATCTTTCAACACTAGCACTCTTTTATTGTGTTTTTGAAAACTTTTTAAAATATTTTCTTTTTCATTATTTTCTGAATATTCACTATCCATTCAACCTAAGTAAATGAATTAAAATTAAGTTCATTTCTTCAAACATTGATATTTTACAAGATAAAAATATATTTATTCACGTTGCTTTGCGTAATTTATGCACGTTGTTGTATTTTATTGCCTCGTATGATTTGTTTTTTTTTATTATGTAGATATTAAAAAATGACGTAATTGCTTGTTTCACACTTTATATAAATGCAATTTTTTTGTTGTTTGTTTATTTTATTTTATTTTAAGAAAAGCATTATACATTTTTTGTTTACTTTTTGACAACTACAACCGATCGTAGAGACTGGCAGGAACTTAAGATGGACGTGGGTAAAATTTGTTTAAGTAGTTATTTCCATATGATAGAAGTTTAACGGTGATCATAAAATATGACTTCAATTGAAGCAGGAATATAACTTCGTTAGCTTTAAGCAATTTTTCGTATTCCATTATTAAAATGTGCTTCATAAAAGTGATCATATTTATGAAATAATTAGGCTATGAAATAATTTTAGATACTTATACAACATACTTATATTTATTTTCTTGCCAAATAGATATACAAAATTTAAAAAGTTAAATTTTGCAGATATAATAAATTAAAGAGAGCGGAAATTTTAAAAAATTACTTGAATTTTCGTATTTCGTTATTTAAATGTGCTTCATAAAAGTCATCAGTGTTGACTCAAAATGTCTACAATGCTGCCCATAAGTTTTTGAGATTCTATATTAGTGACTCATCTGTTTATAATTATTCGCTGTTTTACTTCCATAACATTCTTCAAATTCACAGCTTGCTGCTTAGTTGTTAAATAAGTAATTTTGAAGTCTAAAACGAGTGACTTTTTTCATTAACTGTTGTTAACAGCACAACCAAACGTTTCAGCTGTTTCTGCTTTCATAACTGTGACAGTGTTTATAACTTTTAGTTTCAATCCGAAACACATGTTACTTTTAGCACACATTTGATTACTTTAAGCACACTTGCTGATTACGAAAAATACACATTTCCAGAAACATTAACTGGCAGCTGTCGTAAGATGTATAGTTAGCTATTGCTGTTGTTGTTGCCAATATTATTGATCTGTGAGCAATAACAATGAAAAACTTCAAGATTGCGTTATATTTGCATTCAAAACAATGATAGTAATAAATTAAATAAGAAAAAAGCTAAGCGTCTTCTATGAATATTAAATGTTGTTTTTTTAAGTTTTCTTAGATTGTGTGACTCATGTTTAAACATTTGATTTTACGAATTTATTTTCTTCGTTGTTTCTTTATTGGCGTTATTATGCAAGTCTGACCTAAATTTAAAATTTTTCCCATAAAACATAACATTTTGTTTTATATAACAATTTAGGTTTTTGTTTTCTTGTAAAACAAACTAACTATAACTAAGGGTAATTTATTGTAAATCAGACAAAAAAATGTTTGTTTTTTTTTTTGTTCAAAATATTCGAGTCGAAAGTTATTTTAAAAATTTAATAATTTTTTTAGTAAAGCTACTTTTTAAAATAAATTAAATAACAGCGTAGAATAAGGGCAAACAAAACAAAATTATTTTGGCGGCCTCGATAGTCTAATGGTAGCGCGCTTGACTGTCGCTCAGGAGTCCCGGGTTCGAATCCTGAACGGCCATGGTCCTACGCTATAACCTTTCTTTCCTTATTTCTAATCAAAGAAGCTTTAAAACGCCATCAACTTACGACGAGTTGTAGTTGGTGGTGGTAGGAAAAGTTTGTGGAGAGGAACGCTTAGTATTTTGATTTGACTGAGGTCAAGGCATAACACTTGCTTCAGATTTAATATCACATGTTTCTACAGCTTCTGCCACATTAAGAACATCCTACACAAAAGTTTCACTTGATAACTCCCTTCTTCCATTCTGTGGTATCACAACGAAGTGCGTGAAGATAAATTCGTCAATCCGACGCTAACTTAGCAAAGACTCAAAACCAATACTTTTTTCGCAAAAAGTTAAATACTTACTTATTCGAATCAAAAATTAAACTCGTACTTTGCAAATATAACGAATTTTATTTCCTCCCAAAAATTAAAATCGTGCTTTGCAAAAATTACAAATTTAACTTTTTGCGGATCAAAAGTATTGGTTTGAGTCTTCGCTAAGTTAGCGTGTAATTGACGAATTTATCTTCACGCTCTTTCACAACGGACCAATAAAATGGTCTAAATGGGCTTGTCTAAAGAGCTGCCGCCAACTTCACCTACCTACTTACTGTAGATTTTTCTCTTTAATAAGCCTCGTGGTATACGTATTTAACCCAAAAGTTGACTTTATCTTCAACGATACAACCATGGAAAAAATTACGACGCCCTTATTTCGAGTTTCAATATATTAAAAACTGCAGAAAAGAGTTTAGGAAACCCATATCCTTTGCTAAAAAACATTAGGGAGCGTCCATTAATTACGTGAGGTGATTTTTGCATTTTTTGATCCTTCCCCTAGTGAGACATCGTGAGATTTGTCTCGATCCCTTCATCCACCTCTAATCTGACGTGAGATTGTTAAAAATGCGTGTTTTCAGTGTTAATATGTTTATTTATGCTTCATTGTATTGGATTTATTAAATAAATATTAAATATAAATATTATAACATGAATTAAATTGCGAGCTTTATATCAAGTAAGTTTTTAAGAAGACAACAACTAAATTTTTTGTAGTTTTGCTTTACTTTAGTCTTTATGCTTATGTTATTATTATAGAGTCCAACAGTCTTAAAATATACAAGTGTTTCCCCTGAAAATAAAAAATGGGATTTCATACTTCGACTTAATTTTTCAATTTCTGTTGAATTTTTTTCCTTACATTCTTTGTACTTTACAGCTGTCTCGTAACTCTTGTCTGCATTAGATTTCGTCTTCGTGTTGTCTTTTAAACTTTTGAATATTTTAAGTATGAATAACGATTGTCCTTGGATTTATTTTTTAAAAATAAATAAATAAAAAAAAGAGCATACAATACTTTTTGCTAAAACGTAGGAATTAAGAGGAGAATTTATCAACGGTCCTTGCTTTTAATACAGGTTAAAAACATTATACCAACATTTTAGCATTTCGGGATCCCGGGATTTCGGGATATGAAATTCGTGAAAGTCATTGTTATTTTAATTGTTTTGTTAGAAAGTTATTTTGCCAAAAACCTTCGGGATTGAAAGTCCAAGTGGACACTGGAAAATGAAAATGTGCTACATGCATACACTCTAAAAACTGATTGGAAAATCACTACAAAACATTTTGTGAAATTTCACATTTATTGGCGATTTTGTAAAAAAATTATGCTATGCAGTAAGTTTTTTCAATTCTGCGTGAAAATCAGCGTCTTTTTCCAAAATATGTATATATACTCTACTTTTCAGAGTGTTTTCGCTTAGAGAGTTCTACAATATGTATATTTTTACTTTTCACGCTATTTCAGCGTGTTTCCGCTCAGAGAGTCCTAAAATATGTATATTCTCTCTACTTTTTACGCTATTTTGTTCTTTGCTTTGTGTTCTCACTCAGATAGGTATTTTACGCTATTGGAGCGGGTGTTACGCTTGATCTTAAATAAACACCTCTGCTTCAACGACATATGATTTCGAAGAATTTATTCGAATAAATGTCAAATTATATAAAACTTAAACAGTAGGTTGGTCACAGCTTAATTACTCAAGCCTACTGAAGTTTGAAAGAGTAGCACCTTCTGCTGAGTTATTGACTCTATAAAGAGTTGTTGTTGTTGTTGTTGCCTTATTCAAAACTTACGTGAGAGACTTCACGCATTTCTAGCGTTTTTTTTATAAGCGAAGACAAAATTGAAAGAAATGATTTTAGAGGAGAGTTTGTCAAGAGCTCGAAGGAGATAATTGCATTTCAAGCGTGAACTATTTATAATTTGGCTCTACGGTATTTAACGACAATAAATGTAGTCAATCAGTTGCCAGCAAATATTGTAGTTAATTCTCACGCATTTTTGTTAGATAGCATAATTGCATGAGATCACGGATTGTAACAAATCCTATACTAAAATTTACAATGGGTCGAGAGCGCCCTATTGTACAAGCGTAGCATAGTAAAATCAACAGCTCAAAAATTTCTATAATGAGCGGAACTTCACGCTTATTCCACCTTCTGTTTTGCTGCTCTCTCATTCTATATGCTCTCATTACAATCACAGAGTTGCATTTCATAAACTATTCTTCATAGCATCACTGTAAACGTGGGTTCCATTGTAGCATACATAGCAAATATGGCACGGGTTTTTCACTTGAATTTTGTTGTTGCGGCGGTGCACGGATTGTATATTTCCTATTCTTGCACCGTGCAACGGGCATATCCTACACATAGAGAATACCCCTAATGTTTTAGTTCAAATGCTTCAAACAGCGATAATACTAATGACAAAAAAAATTATGAATGTTGTGGCGAAAATTTTCAAAACGTTCAAAAACTGGTAAATAAGTCCTGACATTTACAACTTGTTGTGGTTATTTTTTAGGGAAAAAATGAATTAAAGCCGTTTATTTTTTATTAACTATCCCTCCCCCTAAATAAACCACGTAGTACACGTGTTTAATATCAATGAATTTTATATGTGGACACTAAAAAAATAAAATGTGCTTCATATATAGATGTTCCCCGTATCTTTTGTCTTTGATTCATCAGATCTTGCATGTTTTATAAAAATTCATTCACAATGTTTAAGTTCAAATGTTGAGTAAATAACAGCGATAATAATAATGACAAAAATTATGAATTTTGAGAAATGGTATAGTACCTAGATGTGAACATATTTTCAAAAGTTAAAAAGCCCTACATTTTGAAAAAAGATCAGCCCGAATTAGTCCATAATACATGTCTTATACAGGGTGTCCCAGACTTAGAGGACAATAATGCGAAGGTGATTCCTCCAGATGAGAAGAGCAAAAAATCGTATGGGTGGGGGTGGTCGCAAATAGCCCCCTAGAGAGGTAGGAGGGAAAAACAAAAATAGAAGGTGTCATTACTTTTTAATCCATAAGTAACATACCACCACACTGATTACAAAACTTAATAACTTTTTGAAAGGAAATTAAATTTCCTTTTCAATATAAAGTTTTGCCACAAAGTTTTGCCATAAAGCTAAAGTTTTTTACCAAAAAAGTTATGAGCACCTAAAGTCAAAAAATTCGTTTTTTTCTTAAAATATTAAATTTAATGGCAGTTTTCTCGAGAAACAACCAAAAGTTTTAACTATATTTTATGACTTTATTTTCCTTGGTCAATTCTCTATTAATCCGCCTTACATTGTTTTATTCTCAGAGCAGCTATTTTTCCTCCTTTCACTCTTTCCACTTTTGCCTCTCCCAAGGTTTTTAAATGCAAGTACTGCGACTTCGTTTACTTTGATTGCAATAACTAGTAAACAGTTAGATTTACGGAAATTAAAAAAAAAATTAATTTGGTTGCTAATTTTCATTATGCCTGAATCGATACAGTCTTTCACCGACCGTAGAGCTAATAGGTCTGTTTCCGACTCGATTCAAGTAGCTTGAAGTTGCTTGAAAGCTTTATTTTGAAGCCCGAGAGAGAGGAATAACATTCAAAATAGTTTTCTCTAATCTATTATAATTAATTGAAGTTAGAACAGGAACAGACATATAATGTTCTCCTACTCAGAGTACGCAGATATTGTTTTTTGCATCCTTTTCATTATACGTTGGTCCAAGAGTTCCAATGAGGAAAAAAGGGGTTATATCCGAAACTCGTTTTTTACGATAAATGACTGCTCTGAGAATAAAACAATATAAAGCGGATTAATAGAGAATTGAACAAGGAGAAAAACAACGTCATCAAAAATAATTAAAATTTTGGTTGTTTTTCGAAAAAATTGCCTTTAAATTTGAATTTTTTAAGAAAAAAACGTATTTTTTGACTTTAGGTGTTCATAACTTTTTTAGTTGTGACTTCATGGCAAAACTTTGTACTTATATTAAAAAGGAAATGTAATCTCCTTTTCAAAAAGATGTGGAAGTATGTTACTCACGGATTAAAACGCAATGACACATATTATTTTTGTTTTTCCCTCCTACCTTCCTAGGAGGGCATTTGCGACCACCCCCAACCATACGATTTTTTGCTCGTCTCATCACGAGGAACCACCCCCCGCACTATTATTTTCCTTTAAGTCTTGGACCTAATATACCTAATTGAGCGAAAGAGAAAAATTTTCAAATAAAAAGTATAAAATGTAAGGAAAATGAACTATAGACTTTAGTTTTTACGCTTGGTAAAGATAGCTTGTCGAATTAATTTCGGTACAAAATAAAGGGTTTTCTAATATCGACTTTGAATTTAATTTTTGAACGCACCCTTTCACTAATCATCGAACTGTCACTGTCAATTTATTCAGTAAACCCAACATTTTCATCATGGTAAAGTACACGAACGAACAACGTCTGGAAATTATAAAAATTGACTACCGAAATTCGGAGTCGGTGATCGCAACTTTAAGAGCGTTAACTCTAATTTTTGGTCATAATCCTCGCCCTCAGTAGACAGACAATAACAAGCTTAGTGCAAAAATTTGAGTCTACATATTCTTTGTGTGATGTTGCCGTGCCATACAAGATCAAGCTGACTCAAGAATTGAAGCCGATGGACCATTTGAAGCGACATACGTTCTCCGATTGGGCTCTGGAAAAGATGTGCCAAGATGATGAACTTCATCGCAAAATCATCTTCAGTGACGAAGCTCATTTTTGGCTCAATGGGTTCGTCAACCCATTCGTCAGTGTTTGATGCGGTTTGACTGCCGGCGGCGTCATTGGACCATATTTTTTCGTTGACGATAACGATCGCAACGTTACTGTGAATGGCTATCGTTATGGCGCCATGATTACCGATTATTTTTGGACCGAATTGGAAGATATGGACTTGGACGACATGTGGTTCCAACAGGACGGTGCCACAACCCACCCAGCACACGTTACACTCGATTTATTGAAGAGTTAGTTTGATGAATGTGTTATCTCAAGAAATGGACCAGTCCATTTGCCGCCTCGTTCGTGCGATTTAACGCCTATAGACTATTTTCTTTGGGGCTACGTCAAGTCATTGGTCTATGCCAACAAGCCGACGACTTTGGCAGAGCTCAGAGCCAACATTGAACGCGAAAGAGCGGCCGTTTCGGCCGAAATGTGTGGCTGAGTCATCGAAAATTGTGTCCAACGAATCGACCGATGCATACGTGCCCGCGGTGTCCATATGATCAAAGTCGAGTTCCATTCATAAATGTTTTGATTGTACTTGAAGCCGATAATAAAGTTTTTGAAATGTCTCAAATGGTTTGCGTTTTATTTAAAAAAAAAAGTCAAGTCCTAAATGGAAAACCCTTTATTTTTGAGCTCATTTGGCACGGAAGTCTAAACCAAAATCGTGTCGAATATTCTAAAGTTACTACTGAAAAATCATAAAATAATGATTGAAAACAAATTTTTAAACGTTAAAAACAGTTTTCAAGCATTTTTTTCATGTCAAAAATATTTGTGTTAAGCTGACTCAATGCAGTAAATTGTGCAAAATCAATAATTGACATGCGTTTCACAACAACAACAAAACGGAAGAGTACCCACCCTTTAAGACAACTATAAAATTACGTCATAATCTAGGGCACTAGTTTTCTAGCAGCACACAATAACTATGGCGAACTTGAGGTTTAGCGCATGTTGACCTTAATTTAAAAAAAAAAAACCAGACTAATGACGAAAATTGTAGAGAAGAGAAATGATTGAAAGCTGAATTTCGATGTGGATTATTCATCTAAGCTTAAATTGCTCGTGAACTATGGACGTGATGAACTACATTTTGTTAAAAATTAAAAATATTGATTTTTTTTCTTCTATATCCTAATATAATGACAGTGAAAAATTAGATAGAAATTTTTCGCAACTAGCAATTTTTACTGTTTATGGTAAATTACTTCTTGCTACCAATGCTGCAAATACCAATGAATTCGTTTTACATTAAAAGTTAACACATAAAAGCTTAAGTATTATTATCATAAAAATCTTTATGGTAAACCTAAATTTATATTGCTTTTCTCATCTTTTAGTCGGCTTTACCGCAGACTCTAAAGACCATTGCAGTGCCTGTTCCGCAACCAATCTGTAGATAGTTTTTTGTTTTCTTTTATAGTCAAGTCACTTTGCTAGACAAATAAGACCATGAAATTAATATTAGTATTAAAATTTATAAATAAAACCCTAATGAAAATTTAACGCTGCTGCTGCTCCTTCAAAGCATATTCTTTATGCATCGATTAAGTTAAGACAGTCGATAAAAATGTAAAGCAAAAATGCAGATATGCCATAGTTGTTTCAACATTCATTTGACTTTAAGGCCATTTAATGAAAAAAAAATTAATTTTACAATCTTACAATTGAATTTGAAAACAACAACAACAATTAACATTGTCGTAAAAAAGTCCTGGTAATAATTTTTTAAGTGTCTTAAATAGTTTTTACGTCAGTCGTTTTAAAGAGAAAAATTATACAAAAAGCAAGACATCTTTTTATTCATTTACTTACTTTTACCTTTATGTGTGAAAAAAAAGGTATTTTTTATTTCAATTACGAAATGCTTGAAAAAAGACTTCAAACTAACGAACTACCCCCTTAACTCAAATAACTGTTTGGACGTCAGTAAGGACTTTTTAACTATCATAATGTAAATGTGCTCTTTTTTCAAACATTTCCGAATTTCTACAAAGTTTCCAATTGTAATTTAAAAAAAAATCTATTGAAATTCGGAAATTTCATTAAAAACACAAAATAGATCAATTCAAATTCAGAAAATTCAATTACAATTTAAAAATTATATTTAAAATTCAGAAAAAAATCAATTGAATTTCACAAATTACATTTGAAATTCAGAAAAGAACACTTGACATTTAGAAAAAACAAAAATATATTCAAAATAAAAAAAAAATCAACTGAAATTCAAAAGAAATAAATTTACTTGACATTTAGAAAAAATATAATCAAATTGAAAAAAAAAAACTCAACTGAAATTCAAAAGAAATAAATTTATGTTAAAAAAATTAAATTTTCCTAATAACAATAAATTTGATCTTATATCATTACCATTCTAACATTAAAAAAAACATGAAACCTTATTAAAATAAAAATACGAAAAATGCATTGTGCTCTGAATTTCCAACTAATCAAGGAAAAAGTTTGAAAAAATGTTCAAAAGCTTTTAGTTTAAAAGTTGGTGACTGCAAAAAGTGAGCATTTCTTCCCATATAAATCGCATTTTGAACTTTACGGTGAAATCGGGTCCATCTAATATTATTTGATCTATTCTAAATTGTATACCTACTTAAAACATAAAAAAATAGTAAGGAATTATCATCGACTGGGCCGAAGTTAAAATACCCCCACGGACGACGATTGTTCCAAATTTCATACCTAAAGTTTATATTAATTGTTAAAGGTTTTGTGCAAAATTTGAAGTCATTAGATTAATTTTTGTGGAATTGAAAGAGATTTTAGCATTTTGATGAACTCACTTTGTATGGGAGGTAGACGTGATTTTTATTCGACTTTTACAAATTTTATACTAAAAATGCATATCAAAGGTTAAAGCTTATGTGCAAAATTTTAAGTCATTAGATAAGTTTTTGTGGAATTGAGAGAAATTTTACCGTTTTGGTTAAGTCACTTTACATGGGAGATAGGCGTGGTTTTCATTCGATTTTTCAAATTTCATACTCAAAGTTTATATTAAATATTAAAGACACTGCAAAATTTGAAGTCAATAAATCAGTTTTTGTGGAATTTTACTGTTTAGGGTAAGTCACTTTGTATGGGAGGTAGACGTGATTTTTATTCAACTTTTACAAATTTTATACTAAAAATGCATATCAAAGGTTAAAGCTTATGTGCAAAATTTTAAGTCATTAGATAAGTTTTTGTGGAGTTGAAAGAGATTTTACCGTTTTGGTTAAGTCACTTTACATGGGAGATAGGCGTGATTTTCATTCGATTTTTCAAATTTCATACTCAAAGTTTATATTAAATATTAATGACACTGCAAAATTTGAAGTCAATAACTCAGTTTTTGTGGAATTTAAAGAGATTTAACTGTTTAGGGTAAGTCACTTTGTATGGGAGGTAGACGTGATATTTATTCGACTTTTACAAATTTTATACTAAAAATGCATAATATTAAAGGATAAAGCTTATGTGCAAAATTTGAAATCATTATATAGATTTTTGTGGATTTTAAAGAGATTTTACCGTTTTGGTAAAGATTTTATTTTGTTAGGGAGGTAGGCGTGATTTTTATCCGATTTGGCTCATTTTCAAACTTTACCTCCATTTTTGAATAAAAAGCTTTTATATTGAATTTAGTTACGATAGTTAAAAAATTACGGCTGTTATCGTGACCACAGACGGACAGACGGACATGGCTAAATCGACTCAAGAGGTGATGATGATCAAGAATATATATACTTTTCTATACCAGCCACGCCTCCTTATCGGCGTTACAAACGGAGTGACAAAGTTAATATTTACAGTAATGACACAAAAAAATATCTTTTAACAATAATAAAGTACGCTAATTGAAGGACACGTTTCAATATAAAAAAAAACAATTGCTTACTGGTTCTCCAGATATTGCGAAACATGTGTTCCAGGTGTATGGGAAGTGTGTTAGTGGTTCCCCATATATAGCGAAAAAAGTGATCCATTCGTATTAGAGCTGCCACTTCCACTTGTCCAATCACGCCTACTTTGGCCACATTTCCTTTAAATGACGCACTTAACGACTGCATAAGTTTATGTTTTCATGCCTTTACTGATTTCTCAGTTATTGTGAAAAATAAGATCCATTTGTATGGGAGGTGCCACGCCCACTTGTACAAATATTTTAAAACCTTTTTTGTACTTTTCTATGCCTAACGCACTAAAAACGTCATCAAAATAATTTATTCCGTCTAATTTGTATCAATCATCCCATTGTACAGTGCTCTGTATGGCTCGCACAGACTTGTTTATGATAAATACATAATTTTTTTTGTGTTATTTTTAAATGTGCATAAATATGAAAAATTTTTTAAAAATTTTCTAGGTGACCGAGAACTTTTTTAAATGCTTATAAAAAATTTATAAATTTTAATGAAAAAAAAAATTTTAAAAAATATTTTTTATATTTTGACGTATATTAAGAGTAATTGACCCAAAAATCATGAAATTTTAACAAGCCGTTACTTAGCAAAATTAATTTTACTAAAACAGTGACCTAAAAGTAAATTCTTTATAGCTAATTGAAAAAAAAATTTTTTAAAAATGTTAATGTTTTTTTTTTTCATTTACACTTCAATTATTTTCATTACATATATAAAAATGACGACTTCCTGTTTTATGTGGCTAATTTCACGAATTTTCACTCAGTACTAGTTCTAGTACTGTCATCTGGCAGCGCTAATGTCACTTCAGTCAAACTGACGTTTCAGTAGAAAGTTTGACATTTTTAGCTTAAACGTACTCACAATTTTGGTGAACTTGTGCTTATTTTGTATTGTTTACAGTGCTTTTCAAATTGTTTTTCAGCGAAAAAATGGAAATAGCACGTGAACATTTTCACGCATCATTATTTTTTACGTCATTCGACGTGAATTATCTCAATAAAAGTGCACCGATGAACTCAATTCGACTTTTGACAATGAAGGAAGCACAATCAAAAAGCTTTGATTATCGGAGTTACAATTTCGTGAAGGACGTCTTAAATCTGTTGCTGTGTCACAAAACATTTATGCTGTGCGCGAACTGATAATGCTTGCTCGTCATGTAACATATTGTGAGATAGAGGTATCCCCTGGGCATTACTTCCACATGACATACATACTATTTTGCATCAACACAGTTGTAAAAAAGATTGATTCATGTGGATTACACGTAATCAGCCCATTTCTGAATGATTTTTCCCGGGTAATCGGAAAAGGGAATTTCCTTTTTAAGATAAAGTTCAAAAACATTTTGGAAATTTTTAATTTTTTTTTTTTTTTTTTTTTTGTAAATATGTATTGTACTTTAAATTAAACTTATTAAATTAAAATTTTTTGATGCCAATTTGTTCATCAACCGTTAATAGTCATGAGTGTAAAAAAATAATGTGATATATCATTCTGTTATCTTAAAAATAAAAAATCTCTTTTCCGATTCCCCGAGAAAAATCATTGGGAATTGGGCTGAATTTGGCAATGGCTCAAGAAATGGCTCGTGTCGATTGGTGCAAAGAAATACTCAAGAAATACAATCGCGGTGCTTCAAAAGACGTTTATAACGTCTTGACTGGTGACGAATCATGGCTCTATGCGTATGAGCCTAAAAGTAAACAAAAGTCAACTCTATGGGACTTCTTTCAAAATAAACCAAATCCAACAAAAGTTCTTAGAATTCGAAGCTCGAAATGGTCGCCTGTTTCTTCCAAAAAAAAACTGGTCATGTGACCACTTGACACACTTAGAACGGTCAATTCGGAATGGTACACAACCATTTGCTTGTCAGAAGTGTTCAGTGAATTAAGAAAAACAAACAACCTCCAAAGAATCATTCTTCCTTAAAACAATGCGAGTTCCTACACATCAGCTCGAACAAATACGTCTTTGAGCACTCAAAACATCTAATTAATGGGTCATCTGCCGTACAGTCCTGTTTTGGCGCCCAATGACTTCTTTGACATTCAAGAAGAAACTGTGTGGACAACGATTTTCGACCCCAGAAGAAGACGTTGATGCGTTCAATCATAAAAGACAATATTTCGAAAAACAAGGATATTTTCAATGAAAAAATTTCGGTCTCTGTATTAATTTCCGAAATATATGTAGCAACCCTACCCGAGTAAAAAAACTTTTTTAGTTAAAGCCAAACAGTGGCCGAACAAGTTCTAATTTTAAATATTTTTCTCGGCCTTACAAGTAGGGCTGCCAGGTCACGATTTGCACGCGGGTTGTCCCGATTTTCAGCTTAAAAATTTGCGTCCCGCGAAGACCTTAAGCGGGACGCCAAATGTCCCGATTTTCCGAAATACAATTTTTTTTTTTTATTATTATTATTACTTTTTAAAAATATTTTCTATGTTTTTATTTCTACATCACTAAATTTGTACAGATATTCTTCTTCACTTAAAGTTTGTACGTGTCCATTTGAAGAGCAGCCAGAGGCGGTTCAAGAGCTGCCAATAAAACTTGAAAAACTCACTGTTTGGTGTGTTTTTATTTCCTTGGGTAATAAAATGTATTTTTTAAAGCTACATATCGCTCTTTTTATTCAAAGAAGCTCACTCAAAGATATCGATTTTCAGCAAACGTATTTTAAGTTTTTTTTTATTCTCAGCGTCCCAGCAAAAAAGTGCTTCCAAAAGAAGCTAAAGAGGAAAGGAAAGTTCATCCTTGAATTCCATCCCTTGAAGCAAGGAGGAATGTTTTCCTTAGTCTTCTTTAGAAGTGCTTCTAGGACTTTTTCAAGGGAGATTTCTTTCAGCCCTTCAATCAAAGGATTCTAGCAGGTGTTTTTCAGGAGAACTTTAAG
This sequence comes from Dichetophora obliterata, assembly GCA_963920525.1. Classification (NCBI taxonomy): domain Eukaryota; kingdom Metazoa; phylum Arthropoda; class Insecta; order Diptera; family Sciomyzidae; genus Dichetophora; species Dichetophora obliterata. Next base: position 232,444,861 of record OY986436.1, on the reverse strand, counting down.
AAGGCATTTAATGGACTGGAATGTTTTTTGTGGTTTGGGGGTTAAAAAATCCTTGGGAAAATATCCCTTTTCTCGACATTCTAGACTAGTGATTTTGGTGTTGGAAATGAAAAATGTTTGGGTTTTGTGGGGGTTTAAAAAAATTACACGTAAAATATCCTTTTTCCCGATTTTCAAAGCATTTTGGTGTTGTAAGTAGCAAGTTGTTGGGTTTCATTGGGGATTTAAAAAATCCCACGGAAAATATCTAATTATACATAATTTTTGTACTTTAATAGAATTGAAATGCCATTTGAATGTCTTCCAGGAGGATTTTATAAAAATGCCACTTGAAAGAACTTGTTTATAAGGCTAAAAAGAAGCACAGTTTGATATATGGAATGTCTTCTGGAAGCAGTGTCCGTAAGAAAGCATGTCACATTTGCATCAAAAATTTTGCTGGGGTACTGAACTATTGAGCGACACATTTTCCTCTATCGCGAAAAGTAAACATGATATCGTTATCGTTCACACAATTAAAATTGATCTATGACAAGTATTTCTATGTACTTAACTAAGATATTGCATTTTTTGAGTTGTGACGTTATTGAAAAAAACGAGCAACATGCATATACACCTTTTTCCCGATTTTTGTTCCTATGTCCCGATTTATTTTTTGTAAAATCCCGATTTTTTAAAAAAAACCTGGCAGCCCTACTTACAAGGGATGTTTGCTGGACTTTATGGCCAAACAGCGGCCGTTCAGAGGCTGTTTTTAAATAATCTCGGCTGCACAACGGGCGAACAGCGGCCGTACATCGGCCGAACAGTGATTATTCTACAATGAAACTGAGCAGCTTTTCAATGAAAATTAGATCTTCATGCTGAAATAAATTAAATATATGTTTGTACAGTGATGTGTAAAGAAATAGGGACACCTGTATTTTTATATTTAAAGCTTCACGAATTATATACAAGGTGCCCCAGATATAGCATTAATATCCTCTGGTGGTGACTCTCCTAGATTAGGTAAGTACAAAACTTTATGGATGAGGATCACCCCTCTCCCCTTCGGATCCAGAAAGTGTAAACTTTAAAATATGTATCATTACGTCTTACTCTATATTTTATTGATCTCTTAACCTATCTCTAAAGTCAATAGCATCATGAAAAAGAGACTACATGACCTTCAAACAATGATACAAAAACCGTTTTCTAATCGTACCACACTAAATGCTAACTGTGTGTTTGAAATAAAAAAGTAGTTGTGTTCGAATTGAGTACTCAAATACTATGGCAAGATAAAAAATCGAGTCAATAGAAAACTTTATCATTTAAAAAAAAAGTATATCATAAAAATATTCAAAAAATTTATTTAATATTCGAGATACTTATCATCAAAGTTTAATTCAAAAATTTTTAGAATTTAGGTGCTCATAACTTTCTTAGCTGTGACTTTATGCAAAATGTTTTGTAAACAATTTAATGTTAATTTTACTAAATTCTCAATAAGTTATAAACTTCGGAAATCGAATAAAAGATCCATTAAATATGAAGTAAAATGTAATGACACTTATTTTCCAATTTTTCCTCCCTAGCTCCCAAAGGGAGAGGGGGTGGCCATCATCCTTGCCTTTTTTTACACAAATTATCACGGGGATCACCAAACGAGAAAAATTAATGCTATATCTTGGGCACATTGTATATAATTCATGCAGATTTATATATAAAAATACAGGTGTCCCTATTTCTTTGCACGTCACTGTATGTTTAACCTGGCACAAAGTAATGAAAATATATTGTAACTGATCGCCACACACAAGTGTCTCTACTATCAACATCGCCAAGTGAGGATTCCCTTTGGTTGTTTTGCATACGTTTGCTGTTTAATAAGAACTTTGAAAAATTTGGTGACATCAACGGTTGTACAGCGGCCGTGGTTGCCTTGGTTTTGCATACGTTTGCTGTTTAATAAAAACTTTGAAAAATTTGGTGGCATACAACGGGTGTACCTTACAACTTATATAAAGCCTTGTTCGACCGTTGTTCGTATCAAATTTTGGCCGATAGGCTTTCTGGATAATTTTCCGCTATGTTCGACCCTAGCGCAGCCGTGCGGCCCACTTTCGACCGCTGTTCGTCCGCTCATATTTTACTCGGGAACTTAGATAAATTGTTTATGGAATACTTCACTTATGTCCTGTACTTAATTTATTGATATTTCATTAGACTCCGACCAAAATATCGATGCCCAGAAGATTTTGCTTTTTATACACATTAACTGCATGTTTATGTAAAACTAGGTCGGCCCTTATAGTCTAGTGAAAAGTGTGCTAGACTATCAACTCAGAGGTCCCCGGTTCGAATCCGGGTTTGGACATGGTTCTTTTCGCTTTCTTTGTTCTTTACTACATTTAAGAACTATTGTTACAAAAAATTCATATTTTAATTGTGGAAAATGTGGAATTCAAAGACAGGAGTAACTGAGGGCTGGAAATGCTTACCGAGGTTAAGGCATAGCACTAGCCTCGCTTGTAAGCAATTCAAATTGTCTTTCACGTTTGTTCCGTCTAATCGATAATTCACGTATGGTTCCAATCAATTCTTACTCTAATAGTCTAACCTTTCCATTCGTTGGTTTGTCCAAACGTTGTTTGTATAAGGTTCATGCCTAGGTTCTTTGATTTTTTTTTTTTTTTTTAAAAAAAACAATAAAGGCTGAACGTCGCAAAGAAACGAGCAACAGTATTTTTTGATAGGGGAAAATGCAATGCTTACCATGTCTCGCACCACGTTCATCCTTCGTTTCGTATACCTAAACATGCAGTACATGTACCCCCTCAATAACTGATGATTGTCAACTAAACAAATAATTGCCAGCTTACTATGGCTCTACTGAATTTCAATATATGACAAAACATAAACAACAACAATATAAATGCATGCACAAAAATATTTTTTTAAGGAAAACGCAAGCAACGGGACTATCAGCATCATAGAAAGGAGAATTTTTTATTTGCGCATGCGTTTGTTATTGCAATAGCGACTTAGCAAATTTGAAGGTCAACGATTGTGGTGTTTGTTTTTATTATACATTTGCATACCATTCTTAGTGTCTAAACACGTCGGTAAATTTGAAATTGTTAGATTTCAGGCCACTTTGGACAAGACATACATACAATTTAGGCCTTGTTCGGCCGATGTTCGACCCAAATTTCGACTGCTAGGCTTTTTGGATTTATTTTCTAGGTCATGTTCGACCCTTGTACGACTGTGCGGACCATGTTCGACCGCTGTTCGACTGCTAACATTTTTACTAGGGTCGTACTTTCAAGGATTTGATTTACAAACTAATTTCTCTATAATGTCATTTGTTATTTTATTTCATTCACAAAGAAGAACAAATCAATTTTATAATAATTTGCTTAATATTTTAAATTAGAAAATTATTAAAGTCTTATTGAACTTATTTTACCATTTACATGAAACTATAATGTTCTATAATATACCAATTCTTTATTCTGTGCATATTAAATAAATACATAAACAATGTACGTAGACTATTCTAAAGATAGATTCTAATGAGCGCTACCGGCACACGCTAACCGCAACAACAAAACCGGAAAACCATCGCATTTCATATTGCTTAGTTTACTTTAACATTATGTTGTTGTTTTTTTTTTTTCAAAACTATTTAGCCGCATTTTTCATTACCTAGATTAACTAATAAATTTAATTTTTCAACGCTTTTCGCTTCGCATCTGTAGATTTTTTTTTTATGCAACTGCTGCAGTTTGACAGCAGACTCCACACTTCTTCACTTCCACAAAAGTAAACTTTTTCGCTTTCAGCACAAGTTTTCATTTTCATTTGCATGAGTTTCAGACGCTGCCACCTCTCGCTTGTTGTGCGCCGAAACTCATCGCTATCAACAAAGAAAAAAAAAATGCAATTCTTGTGTACCGTGCCGCTTTTATGTGCTAGATAGCGTAACATTTTGTTGCCACTTGAGCCAGTGCAGGCCAAGTTAGTTACATCATCGCAAATCAATTACCGCATTTTATCTTCTTTGGGTTATTTTTTTTCTCTCACCATCTCTGGCTATATTTCGAGTTTTGTTTTTGGTGTTATTTTTTGTCATTGCTTTACTTTTTTATTACTTTATTTTGAACTCAAGATGTTGGATCATTGCGTTAAACAAGCGAAGCAACTATTGAAAAATATTTAATATTTCTTTTTTTAAAATTTCTTAATATATGTAAGCTGTTACATAAATTTAAAACTTTTTTTAAATTTTTGAAATTTTATTATTTCTCGAGATTTTTTTTAACTTTATTAAGGTGTTTTCATTATAATAATGCTATAATAAGTAGTTATAACTATAGTTTGGCTTAAACTTCAACAGTTGTTGTTATTGTTTGTTGTTGTTGTTTGTTGTTTTTGTTGTTGTTTCCATACATGTAAATTTATAAGGCACATAATGCGAACGACTTAAACGAATACGTTAAAAGTTCACACCGCCATATATTTGGTTATGATTATAAAATCCAAACAACAAACATACAAACAGCATACAAACTACAACGATGAGTTAAGAAAATCCTTTGTTTACCAAAAAAAAAAAAAAAAAAAAACAAACTATAATGGCTAAATGAAGTAATTTTATTACTCCGTGAATGCAACATTGTTGTGAGATGTAAATTAAAAAGCAAAACATTCCACCAGCCCACAAAATGGAACTTTTAGAATGCCTCAAACAAATTTTTGGTAGCTTTGATCTGGTCAGAAATAAAAAGTGGTATGGAAAGAAATTTAAATGATATGCAGGATACGGGTTTCATTGACCTACAAATTCATTTCATGCTGACATTTTAAAGCTCTGAAAAAACAAAAAATACATCTTTGGAAGCAGGCCAAAATAGACGGGATATTATTAAAATATTTCATTTTTAATAGTGATTTATAGTATGCACTAAGTTAAAAAATGTTTGACATAATGGTTTGTGCCCAAAGAAATTTTTCGGAAATAATTAGAAGTAGTCGTCCAATCTTAAAGAACTTTTGTAGTCACGATAACTCTATGTTGCTGATTTTAAATATGTTAAAAATAGATTTCCATTTGGTTCAATACCTTTTGAGACAATCGCATTTGTGAGAAATTTTGGTTTATTCGTGAAGTGATATTTAGAAGTGATATAAAAAAAAATCTGAGCAAACCATTTTGTTTAGCATTCTTGATTTATGTGTAAGATCGATACCATTACACATGACGTAAGTCTGCATAAAAAACCATTTCAAACGGACCTGTTTCACAAAGCTAATTTTTTCTTAGGCATACAGTGATGTGCAAAGAAATAAGGACACTTATATTTTTATATTCAAAGCCGCATGAATTATTTACAAGGTGCACTAGGTATAGCAATACTCCCTCGGGTAGTTATTCTCCTTGAATAGGCGAGTGAGGAAATGCAAGGATGAGGGTGACCCCCTCCCCCCTTTGGGAGCTAGAGAGGAAAAACTTAAAAATAGGTGTCATTACATTTTACTCCACATTTGATGTATCTCTTAGCCGATTTCCAAAGTTTACAACTTGTTGAGAAGAAAATTAAATTGACATTAAGATTTTTATAAAACATTTTGCATAAAATCACAATTAAAAAAGTTATGAGCAACTAAATTCTAAACAAATTTTAAATTAAACTTTGATCATAAGTATCTCGAATTTTAAATACATTTTTTGACAATTTTTGTGATGTAATTTCTTTTTATGATAAAATTTTCTACTGACTTAGTTTTTGATCTTGCCATAGTACTTAAGAACTCAATGCAAACATAACTACTTTTTCATTTTAAATTACCACGCGTAAAACAGTTGGCTTTTAGTGTGATACGATTAAAAAACGGCTTTTGTAGCATTGGTTTGATGGTCATGTAGTCTCTTTTTCAAGATGCTCTTGACTTTGGAGATCGGTTAAGAGTTACATTAAATATGGAGTATAATGTAATGACACCTATTTTTAAGTTTTTCCTCTTTAGCTCCTAAAGAGGGGAGGGGGTCATCATCATCCTTTCATTTTCTTACTCGCCTAATTAAGGAGAATCACCACCCGATGGAATTAATGCTATATCTGGGCCACATTGTTTATAATTAATGTAAAGAATAAAAATACAGGTGTTCCTATTTCTTTGCACGTCACTGTATATTTCAAGATATATTGGTTTTCAGCAATTCCATTTAAAACGTACTGGCCTGGTCTATAGTAATAAAACTAGTTTTTTGTTTGTTTGACCCTTATACAAATCTAAACGGATTTCGCTCAAACTAACTGCATTATTCTGTATCACGAACAAGCACACCAACGATGAGAAAGACACGAGAAGTAATACAATTTTGTATGGAAGAAAATATTGCTTCTCGTGTCTTTCTCATCGTTGGTGAGCATCTTCGTGATACAGAATAATGCAGTAAGTATATGTACATTAGGGCGGGTCGATTTATTTTTCGACAATTTCCCTATGATTTCCGTATTCTATGGGTTATTCCATGAAAATTTGCCAAAGGAGCCATACCTCTATCGTTAAAATCGAGTCCCCTACTTTTTGTTGGTAAATTTTTTCCCTAATTGACGTTCGTATGAAATATTACCTACACGTTCACATTCATAACTCAAAAACTATCGATCGGGTTTAATCGCAAGGTGAGCTCATTTTGATCAATTTACAAAACAAAATCTCCAACATTGGTCCAACGGTTCAAAAGTTACGGGCATTTTTGTCCAAATTTTGGAGCATTTTTCCATTTTTTTCATGATTTTGTCCAAGAATATTACTTTCATGGCCATTTTTTTGGCTCAATTTTTTTGACTTACGAAGCTTACGAACCTTACGTTACGACTGCTAAACGAGTTGCAGGAAAGAATATAGAAGGCGCTATGGCGACGACATTAGAGAGCCGTACGAAAACACCAAGACTTGAAAGCAAACAAGACTTTCAGAAAAATAATGTTTTTTTTCACATTTTGTCTTTTTTTACACTCAAATTGAATATTTTTTTTTTGATAATGGGTTGATAGATACTTTATTATCTCTTAATTTGAATTTTTGTAGAAAAAAAAAAATAAAAAGGGAAAAAAAATCAAAAAGTTGGTTTTATGTGTTATTTTGTTTTAGTAATATCGCATGAATTAATCAACCAAATTCGATAAATTTGGGCTTAAACTCTTCGTTTTGAATTGTAAATTGAATTAAATAATGGATTGAGCCAAAAAAATGGCCATGAAAGTAATATTCTTGGACAAAATCATGAAAAAAATGGAAAAATGGTCCAAAATTTGGACAAAAATGCCCGTAACTTTTGAACTTTTTACCAACAAAAAGTAGGGGATTTGATTTTACGATAGAGGTATGGTTCCTTCGGCAAATTTTCATGGAATAACCCATAGAATACGGAAATCATAGGGAAATTGGTGAATTTTTCACTCCCTACAAATCGACCCGCCCTAATATATATATATATTTTATTTTATACTAGCTCTGATATAGCCAGTGTTACTCGAGAGTAATTTATATAAACATTTTAATATACACTTCTCGATTAAATGTTTTTTTAAATTCTGGAATAATGAAAAACGTGTTCAATTTTAAGCTTAAGTTACCGTTAGAAAAGTAATTAAACGGACTTTAATCCAAAATAGTTGGGGAAATTTTGGTTTTTTGGGGGCTCCATCCCTTGCGATGAGCTAATTGAATTCGAAGAAGGGGTACGAAAAACGGCTTTTAAAAATTCAAAATAATTTACATATTAATTTTATCTTAAAGCTAACAAAATTATTTTTTTAACTATACTTTTTTAAAAGTTATGGTGGGACTCAATGGGTTCTTGAGATATAGACTTTTTAACATCTAAAAAAGAATTTGGAGATTTTTGCATCGAAAGTTATAACTTTTATTTTCATATCATTATTTTCTCATTCTTAGCTATCGATGTTTTATGAAAAAGTCTTTTTACTAAAAAATATAAGAAGACGTACTAATATTAGGAAGATATATAAACCAAAATATTTGTAATTACTCTAGACACACAACTGCATTCTTAGAGAGAACTGCAGGCGGGGGGCGTTCAAAGGATAGTGACTGGTGGGACAGTTTACTCCAGAATCCCTAATGTTTAGACCTATAACTTTGTATTTTGATGTAATATAATGATCAAATAGATATAATACAATAGATTATGAACCGACTTATAAAATTTTTACCGAAAAAAATAACTCATATTAATATTTTGGTGATATTTCTTTGGTTAAAGGAGTGTGACTGGTGGGACAGTCAAAAATACCTCACATATGCCTTCTACACTGTCAATCGAGATTTTAGCCCAAATACTATACATAGATTAAATAGAATTCAACAGAAACTAAAAACTTGCACCAAGTTTAGTTTCTATAAGAAAATATAGAAAGAAGAAATTGTAACTGGTGGGACATCTTGGGACTAGTGGGAAAAAATCGTACGACTCGTTCACAATAAAAAACAACAAAAATACTTAATCTTGTTTTTTCTAAATAATTTTTACAGATCATGTAAATTTAACTATTGTTCATTGCGTTAAGAATGAATTGGTTATAATCATATCAATTAAAGAGAATAACTCATTTTCCCATTTCCCGTGGAATGCCCCATATAGAGAATTTTAAAACAAAACTCAGTTTTATTAATAGTCTGGTATGAAAAAATAGATTTTTAGCCATAACTTTTGATTGGAAAGAAATATTAGGGTAATTTTTCACATTAATTATTTTTAAGACTTGACTTTTTTGTAAAAAATATAAAAACAACATTTTGGAAAAAAAATTTTACAGAAAAAATCAAAGAGTAACCTTGTTGTTTTGATGACAAAAACAGTAAAATAATTTTCGCGCTTAACTGAAAGAATTTTTCCAAATAAATGCTATGTCATATGAAAGTTAGTCAGATGTGCAATTTTTACTTGATTTATTTTTTACAACAAAAACAATTTTTGAGTAATTTTTTGAGTAAAAAGTCAATATTTTTGGCCTTTTTTGACAAAATCATAAAACATTTATACACTGACTTAACGGTACAGTTCAAACAATTTTTGTGAAGTGCTTTTGTTGAACTTTTGAACAAAACAAATTAGAATGAAATATATTATTAATGGACAGCGGAGATATTTGCATCGAAATTCCAAACATTCCCGCTTGTAAAAATTTGTGGGTGATGACATTAAAATGCAGAACTGTAGGCGGGGTGTGACATAATCTTGTTTGTGCTCAAATTATTTTCTTTTCATTGTTCAAAGAACAGTTTGACTTTACTCGTTTGTGGAGAAACATCGTATTTTCTAGCAGGTAGTTTTTCAGTAAAGTGAGTTTTTCAAAATTATTACTCTTTATATTTAATCTAGAAGAAATAAAATAACTAAGTGCTATTCAACATAAATTCCAAAATGCTCTATAAAAGGCAATAAATTCGTTCATAAAATTGAAAAATTATGGCAAAGATATTATTGAAAAATTCTTGACGTCATTTGCCTTTGTTTGCTTCATTCGGTGTGCTCTCTTTCGTTTTCGTTGTATTTTTGGCGTGTAGACGATTTCTGTTCAATTGTTTTTGTTCTCTCAAATTTGGTGCGTCATTTTTATTCTCTCCTATCTTGTGCATACCTACTACTCCCATCGACGCTTACTGTGTAAGGTAAAAGCCATCAGTGGTTTAGCGGCCTTTTCTGAACAAATGTAATTGAGGATTGTAAACAAGCTTTGGAGGCCTCGCAACTACATTGTATTTAAGAAATAACTGGTTACGTCATGTGTCTATTTACCACTGGGTTGATGTCGTTTTTTTCTCATTCTTAGGTAACGATGTTTTATGAAAAAGTCGTTGTACTGAAAGTTTCTACAATTTTGAATATATGTGAGTTCGCTTTTGATGTCAAAATAACAAACATTTTTTAAAATTAAATACACGTAAAACTCCGATGGTAAAAAGTATTATAACAAAATTACCGTTGCAAAATTTTGGAAGGGGTGTGGCAAAAACTAAGTATGTAATAATTTATTCTAAAATGCACTCAATATGTATGCCTACTTTGAGCGAAATCCATTGAGCCGTTGATATTTGTATATAGGCCAAACAAACAAGCGAATAAACAGAAAATGAGTTTTATTACTATAGATTTCTTTTTAAAGACAAAGAATGTAAATGAACATTCAAATCAAAAAGTTTAGTATAATATCATAGAAAAAAATTATTTATTTATTGAAAATGATGATGTAAAATTCTTATGAGAGATGAAAATAGGCAGTTAGAGTCCACCCTAGTGTCAACAAATTTTTGAAATTGTTACATCAGATTCGAAATCAGCGGCCAGCGCATTTACAAAGAGTATAAAACAAAAGCACATTTTTAATGTTCACCTTAGTGTCGAAAAATTTTTTAAATTCGAACATAAGATAAGAAATCAGCGACCCTTTAATACTGGCAGCACATTCACAAAGAAAAAAACAAACATATTTTTAGGGTTCACTCCAATGTTCAAAAACTATTTGAAATTCTTACATCAGGTTCGAACTCAGCGACCCCTTATATTGCCAGCCCCTTATATTGCCAGCACATATACAAAGAGTATAAAACAAAAAAACACATTTTTAGGGTCCACCCTAGTGTAAAAAAATTATTTAAAATTCTAATAAAAATTTGAAACCAGCAATAGCGCATCTACTAAGAGTATAAAAAAACACATTTTTAATATCCATCCTAGTGTCAAAAGACTAATATTTGAAATTCTAATATTAGATTACACAGTATTACACACATTAGCTGCAATTTCCATTTTTGAAAGCTTAATTGCAATACACTGCTTATGTATGATTTAAAACAAACACACAAATAAAAATAACAGATACGTTTACTAAAATGTCTACGTGTCAGCAACAGAGACACAGACACAGAGAGAGAGAGTTGCGCACTCACACACACACACAGTGCACTCTAGTTTGTAGTCTGCACGATACTCGCACTCATACACACTCGCACTCATACACAATCTCACTGTTACGTGACGGTTTCTACCAAATCACACCACCCGCAAGCCGCGTAAAGGAACTTCGTTCCAAAAACTTAGTTTGGAGGAAAAAAGTTTGGAGAAATTTTTGGCGAAGCACCCTGTAGCTAACAAAATTGAAGTTAAAAATTGTTATCTTTTTTCTTGAAACCATGTACTCTAAAAACCCTTTAAGCTCTATGTTTATAAATCAAAATTTAAAGATGTTGACCTTTCTGTAGAAACCTAATAAATGAGAAGAAAACCTTTTCGACAAAATTTATCTAAAAGATGTCAAATTTTATTGTGCATTGATATATTATCATAAAAATTTCTATGGCACAATGATGACCATCTGATTTAAAGTCTTCAAAATCTTTTATCTTCTTCTCAAAGTTCTATGTCTGGAACTTTGGCGCCTTATTTAATAAAAGTATTATTAAGCAGCACATTTTTAGAGTTTTCAGTCAAACAATCAAGACAGTGCCTTCAAAAATTATTTTCCAAACTAATTTACACCACATAACTAAAGTGCTTACGAGCATCATATTGATGATTGATGGTGTTGTGGTGCTTCTTGTTGTTGCTGCTCCATGCCTTTACTCTGTTTGACATGCAACACTCAGAGAGGCATGTCCATTGTGGCATTCAGTCGACAGCTGAACTCAAGCATTTCCAATTCTAATCCGCGTGCAACAAACAGCAGGCGCCAAACTTGCTGCGCTTGACTGACGTGAGCTCGCCGAAGAAGGAGGAGGAGGTGGATTCGCTCACCTCCAACATATTACAAATCAAACAATTATTTGTGTATTAATCTAAATATTACTTAAATATTATCGAAGAAGAAGAATAAAAAACTAGACCACACAGTTGGGGCTTCATTCAAAGTTTATTTTGGAAATGTACTCATACACCAATTGACTACTATATGTTCAGCTTTATGCTTGTTTATTTATTATTTCACTCTAATTGATTTCATAATTTTCTTGTTTTCAGCTATCAAGTTGGCTCCATCTACACCTACATCGGCGAAGTATGTGTTTCCATGAATCCCTACCGTCAGATGAACATCTACGGTCCAGACATAATAAACAAATACAAGGGTCGAGAACTTTTCGAAAATCCTCCACACGTTTTTGCCATCGCCGATGCTGCCTACAGAATTCTAAAGCAAAGACATCAGGATACCTGCATTTTAATATCTGGTGAATCGGGTGCGGGTAAAACAGAGGCATCGAAAATCATCATGAAATATATTGCCGCTGTGACGAATGTTCATGGACAGAATGAAATTGAGAGGTAAGATTTTGTAGCACAAATAACACACAAGGCTATAAAAAAAATATGTAGCTTAAATGAGAAACCAATTTAAAGCAATTAAAAAATATGCCAATTAAGACTAGCTAGCTTAAATTAATTAAACCAAAATATGCTGAATTTAGTAGTTCCATTTTTCCCTAAACTACAAAGATGCTTTTTTTTCATTTCAATACCTGACATTGCTTAAACGCGTAACTTTTGATCATAATTCTTTTGCTATAAGGTAATAGATAAATGAATAAATTCTTTTGAATACAGAATTTTTAATTGATTTAAAGAAAATAACTACTGTTTTGCATTGTTGATAAAAAAGGTTTTTCTGACCCAAATACAGTTATGAAAATACTTGTAGTGAGTATTTGAAAAGCAAACTACTCAGAATTTGTAGTCAGAGTAGAAAATATATACATAGTTTGAAAATATATGCTAGAATAAAAAAGCAGGGCTCCCGTCAGGAACGAAGTACCTTACGCTTTTTCTTCAACTCCGAATGTAATTCGAAATAAAATCTGTATATTTTCATTTTTTATTTTATTATGTTGTATTTTATATAATTTTTCAAGGCAAATAATGTAAATGAACAATCAAATCAAAAAATTTAATTTAATATTATAGGAAAAAATTATTAATTTATTGAAAATTAAAATGCAAATTCTTATGTGAGATGAAAATAGACAGTTACCGTTGCCAGCGATGTTTGTTTCATGACGCAACAAGACGTTGAGCATGTTCCTCGTATGGAGCTTGAATTGATTTAAAAGTTCAATTGAAACCTGGACTTACTTGAAAGTATAACAAAACACATTTGTAGGGTTCACCCTAGTGTCAAAATACAAATAATAAAAACCAAAAAACAAAACTTAGGGTCCACCCTAGTGTCAAAAAAACTTTTTAAAATTTTAACATCAGGTTCGAAATCAGCGACCTTTTCATACTGCAAATCATGAAAACCAAAAAACACACTTTTAGGGTCCACTCTAGTGTCGAAAAACTTTTTAAAATTTTAAGATCAGGTTTGAAAGAGTATAAAACATAAAAACACACTTTAAGGGTTCACCCTAGTGTCAAAAACTATTTGAAATTTTAACATCAGGTTCAAAATCAGAGACTCTTTAATACTGTCAGCACATATACAAATATTAAAATCAAAAAACAAACTTTTAGGGTCCACCCTAGTGTCAAAAAACTATTTAAAATTTTAACATCAGGTTCGAAATCAGCTACCCCTAATACTGCCAGCACATACACAAAGAGTATAGAATAAAAAACACATTTTTAGAGTCCACCCAAGTGAAACAACTTTTTTAAATTCTAACATAAGATTCGAAATCAGCGAACCCTTATATGCCAACACATACTTCTTACATCAGGTTCGAAATCAGCGACCCTTTTATACTGCCAGCACATATACAAATAGTGAAAACAAAAAACACACTTTTAGGGTCCACCCTAGTGTCGAAAACTTTTTAAAATTTTAACATCAGGTTTGAAAGAGTATAAATCATGAAAACAAATTTTTAGGGTCCACCCTAGTGTCAAACAACTATTTGAAATTTTAACATCAGGTTCGAAATCAGAGACTCTTAATACTGCAAGCACATACACAAAGAGTATAAAATAAAAACCACATTTTTGTGCCCACCCTAGTGAAAAAACTTTTTAAAACTCTAACATAAGATTCGAAATCAGCGACCAGCGCATCTTCAAAGAGTATAAAGTCATAAAACACATTTTTATGATTCACCCTAGTGTCAAAAACTTTTTGAAATTCTTACATTAGGTTCGAAATCAGCGACTCTTTTATACTGCCAGCACATATACAAATAGTAAAAACAAAAAAAAAACATTTTTAGGGTTCACCCTAGTGTAAAAATATTTCTTAAAATTTTATTAATGCATAGTACTAAAAAACCATGTATATTATATAAAAATATTTCATATCAGAAAAAACAAAACATCAATAAGTTCAACTTTTTTAGAAACTTGCACTTTGTACTCCTCGTTCGAATTGAATAATGAGGGATTTAACGTGAAGCGGAAATGAAAAAAAATGGATTTTTTTATATTTGGGTTAGTTATACTTATATAGGATCTCAATACCTTTAAATCATTATTTTTTGACGTAGAATAACATCTTACAGCGCCGTTGTATGGGGGTCATTTTAACACATTTTTTCAAGCACATGTAACGCTTTTAGTGAACACTTTGCGATATACCTACATCCTTTAATATTCATCGTACAAAGATAAAATATATGCCAAAATATCAGCTATGGGGCGAATAAAACGAATATCTAACTTTGGATTTTATCATTTCTTTAAGAAAGTCACAAAATAGCAAAATATAAAAAGAAAAAATTGAAATTTTTGTGTAAGAAAAATCAAGCTTTAAATGCTTCAGTAGCTGCTTATGTTGTTGTTGGTTTGGTCCGTGCCGAAATCACAAACGCCAAGCGTGCTGCTATGAATATGATAGTTTTCATACGGAAATTCAACACAAAAAATAATATTTTCAAATATTTTTCAATGATTATTTTTAATGGAGAAGTAAACAATATTTATTATAATTTTAATTAATTACGCAGGACTTTTTATTTAAAAAAACCCTTAACTAACGCTGGCTTCATTCAGTCTTGAGTTTTTCTTTGTTATATCTCTCTACTGTTCTTAGACTTCACATATATTATACAAAAGACAAAGTTCAAGGTCACCGAAAGTTCATAATGAATACGAACTGGAAATTTTTAATAATAATTCTGAAAATCACCAGGGCTCGGATTTTGATGACCTAAAAAACTGCAAAAAATGACCTACAAAAATGACAAAAATGAACTGCAGAAAATTACCTAAAAACTGACAAAAATTACCTAAAAAACGCAACCAATTGCATAAAAAATAGACAAAAAATTTAGCCTTAAAAATAAAACATTACTAAATTAAAATTTATTTTATACCAGCATATCTTCAGTTTTTATCTAACACTTATATCAATTTCTACATACCCTTTCGTCAGTTTCACCACGCGCAGAGATTTTTTTTCATCAAAATCGTCTATAAACAAAGCTACTCCTTTGTCGAGAGCTAATATTTTTGATTGAAGGGACTCTAGTGTTAAAGGAATATGTTTAAACATTTGCATTTTGACAATTTTTATTACGAAAAAAAACAAAAAGAAATTATTTAAAAATGACACTAAAATGACCTAAAAACCGAAAAATGCCCGAATGCCATGGTTTACCCGAAGCAGTCGAGGTGACGAGCTGATTGGATGGAATGCAGTTATAGGGGCTATAAATGGTCTTATAGAAAAAAAACGCTCTAATGCCTATAAAAAGGATGTAACTGAGATGCTCAATGCGTTCGAGAAACTTGGCGTGAATATGTCGTTAAAAATTAATTTTTTGCTTTTGCATCTGGACTATTTTGAAAAGCAACGCGGTACGGAATCGGATAAGCAAGGGGAGCGATTTCTTTAGGCATCCTTGCCATTTGAAATGCGGTAATTCTAAATTAAACTTTCCTTACAATGAACACTTTTGAACCAGATGGGACTATTTCCATTTTTACAGATACAGAGGAAAGAAAACACCAGATGTAGTTCTGGCTGAAATGTGTTAGTGGTCCAAAACAACATGAAGGCATTAATAAAAGCGGGAGTGAAGACAAATTTCAAGAAATAGATATAAACCTCTAAAGAATATGATATTTCGTGACATAACAGTGATAATGTGAAAATAAATGTATTATCTTTTCGGTTCGTGTTTTATGTGTAACCTTTAACTCGTAGAGATTGCTTGTCTTGGGTGACCCCTAGTGAAATTTTCTGGAGAATATTTTTTGGAAGGTTTTAACCTTTGGCCTTCCTCCAAAATTGACTTATAGGGTCTTTTCCAAAAAAGGGTCAAATTGACCCATACTGGAAGGAGCTAGGGGGTTAAAGTGTTCCGAAAAAATATTTCCCGGACAATTTTAAATTAGGCTTCCGAAGGCAAAGACCACCCTATGTTAAGTTTAACATATAATTTTTTATATTTTTTTAATTTCATTTTGACCAAAAAAATTTGAATATTCAACCACTTTTAAAAAAATTTGAGACGTAATAGAGCAAACAGTAACTTGGGCTGTTGTTATTGATGTCAAATACTATCGCTTGAGATTGGCTTGGTTCACCCCCGAAAATATGTGTTGCACTGTGTTACTTAAACATTTTCAAATGTTCCTATACCATAAGTTCCTATACCATAAGTTCCTATACCATAAGCTATCCATTACGAGGGAACTGAAGTCAACTCTAACTAAAGCGCTTGAAACCATTCTATGATGCACCATGGACATACTACACGCAAAATTAATAGCCGGAAAAACGGCATAACGACTTACGGCGGCAGGCAACATCCCAGCAAAAAAAGTGCTTCCAAAAGAAGCGTAACGAGGAAGGGAAAGTCTTGAATTCCATCCCTCCCTCTTTCCTTCCCAAAAGGCATTCTTCTAACGTATGCATGTCCTTGGGTGGAACGGTTTCCTTAGTCTTCTCTAGAAGTGCTTCTAGGACTTTTCCAATTTCAGATTTCTTTGAGCCCTTCAATCAAAGTATTCTAGAAGGTGTTCTTCGGAGAACTTTAAGAAGACATTTCATTGAATGGAATGGTTTTTGTGGTTTGGGGGTTAAAAAATCCCTGGGAAAATATCCCTTTTCCCGACATTCTAGCAATTTTGGTGTTGGAAATGAGAAGTTTTTGGGTTTTGTTAGGTGCTTCAAAAATTCCACGTAAAATATCCTTTTTCCCGATTTTCAAAGTATTTTAGTGTTGGAAGTAGTAAGTTGTTGGGTTTCATTGGGGGTTTAAAAAAAAACCCCGGAAAATATCTAAAACATATATTATAATTATATATAATTTTTGTAGTTTAATTGAATTTAAATGCCATTTGAATATCTTCCAGAAATAGTTTATAAAAATGCCTCTTGAAAGAACTTCTTTATAAGGCTAAGAATAAGCACAGTTTGATCTATAGAATGTCTTCTGGAAGCAATGTCCATAAGAATGCATGTCACATTTGCATCAATATTTTGCTAGGATACTATATCAAAATTTCGGACATTGTACAATTGACATGGATCTATTTAGGACCAAACGACTGGTGCAAAGGTACAGAACAAGCACAGCAGGCGTTCAATGTACAATATTTACAGACATCACCAAAATGCCTACGGGAATAGGTGCGGTTGTGTATTGTGCAGGTTGTGTATCATGGAGATAGCCCTCGGCATGGACACACATCACTCTTGTATTAACATTTTCATCGACAGCTAAGCGGCGATTAAAATCTTTTCAGGCAGTTACTTTTTAAAACATGTTTAGAAAAATGTATTAATGATTTTTATGATAGAGATACTCTCATTCTTATCTCTATTGCAGAGTGCCTGATTAGGCTTATAATATTATAATACACACTGTCTACGCCACATTGAAAGAGGTTCAATAAAATCTACTCTATTATCATCTCTTTAAAAGTTTACTTCGCACAAATTAGTTCTTGTTGAAGTCATTAATCTGTGTTTGTAAAAGAAAACACGATGTGTAGTATATTGAGAAAGGGAAATATTTATATCACCAACGCAATTGTTCCATCCACACCATTGTTTGCAGGTGAAATTAACAGATAACGTGCGACTATTATCAGCTCATTTAAATAGTCGATAGCTGTGAATATGCGTCGGATGGAAAGTCTGTGTAAATTTCATTAAAATGTATATTGAATTTCTACTAGCTACGCTTTATGTTGACATGCCACTTAATACAAAAACTCACACATAGTTAGAGTTCCGTTCCCACAATGTTGTTTACAAAGTGTTTGTATAGCATGTGTAATGGTTATTTTGCATGTTCAGATAAAATGCTTTAAATGTACTCGCAACACATAAAATGTATGAACAATTTTTTAAAGTAAAGCAATTGCATTTAAACGTACAGGAAAAAGAAAAATTAAGGAATTACCATCTCCGATTTTGGTGAAATTTTGCATGGAGCATCACTGACGGAAATAACAAACTTAATTTGGAGGAAAAAAGTTTGGCGTGATTTTTGGCGGAGTTACAGGGTTAACTAAAAGGCAGGAGTGACAGTTCGTGTTGCGACCGTCGAATGTTAAACAAAAGAAAATGCTTCTCAACCAAACTTAACACAACAGTTGCCAATTGTTGACTCCGCTGAATGCGGCCAATGTGTGTGTGAAACACTATCTCTATTTTGTTTTCTTCATTTTGACATTCGATGGTCGCAGCTAGTGAGATAATAGGTAGCTATCAAGGCTACCTAATAACTTTTGTATCATGGTGCAAGAAAAATGGAACTCAATGCTGCTAAGTTTTGAAGAAAAATGCTAAGCGAAATGATATGCGCCGATGAACGTTTTTTTGGACAAGCGGATATAGCGATGCCAAAAAAAACACACCTATTATAGTTTATATTTTTAAAATAATCACAAAATATTTTAGATTGGATATAACTATACAAAGCTGCGTTTTTTCCCAAAAGATCGTCCAAAAATTTTGTCCCACGTCACATGCCATCACAACCATGCCCCTTTTCGAGTTCAAGACACATTCTCAATTTGTTATGAAGAAACATTTTCGTTCACGTTATATTTATTAGGGATTATACATATAGTACGTCACACATGTTTGGCCCATTATAGACGCACACCTCTTTCCCCCCCTGCCATACAATATCACAAATAGTTGGCCCTTCTCAGGCATGACATATACTTGAAATATCAAATCGTTTTTTCTGATTCTGTGAAAGTGATGAGCTTTCCTTAAAGAAATGCGTTGTACTGAGAAAAGCTATAGTTTTGAAGATATCGCAATAATTTTTATGTCAAAATAACCATGATTTTTTAAACATACAATTCGTAAAGAATATTACCGAAAATAACTTTTGTAAACCGTTATTTTTCTTAAGCAACGACTTTTTATACAAAAATACTTTGTACGGAGAAAATGTACGTATTTCGAGATATCGCAATAATTTTGATGTCCAAGTAACAGGATTTTTTTTAAATTCACTAAGGGTATTCAGAGGTAGTCTTGTTACGGTGTTAGATTGCTGAAGTGTTGATTATTTCAACAACACAACAACAAAATGCACGTCTTGTCATATTTCAAGAACTCAACACTCTAACAATACCTCGACCCTATTGTTATGAGTGTTGGTACGTTGTTGAATATTTTTGTTGTCAGTTAACAATCTAATTTTGACAGAAGTGTAGGTGCAGCAAAATAATTAATTGAGGGTGTTCACACATACATCAAAATTTCAACAATCTAACACCGTAACAAGACCACCTCTGAATACCCTTAGTGTTTATAGAAAATTTCGCCATCACAATATACAGGGTGTCGCGCAATAGAGTGCAAATATTTATGGAGGTTAAAAGTGATGTCGAGTTGAGCAAAAAAAAAATCGTATGGGAGTGGGGGTCTATTTTCACACCCTAAGGAGCTACAGGGCTAATTAGTATTTCATGGTTTTGATGCACATTATTGTTATTAGCAGAAAAACTAACTCACGGAAAACTTATTTTAAGAGCTCATTTTGTTTTTGCTGTCATTAGATAGAGAATCGATTAAATTACAAAATTGATTTTAACCCATTAACCGTGGCTCCGAAACGCTTCGTACGATTTCTTTCAAATTGCGTATGCTTTCTTATATTGATCACAAGAACTATCACACCTTTACTTTGCATCTTTCACCGTAGTTGAGATATGAGTTGGATATAAAAATACCCAACCGTGCTTTAAATGGGCACAAAAGGAATTTGCACAAATTCCTTTTGTGCCCATTATAGCTCTATGCAATTTATAGCTCTATGTTTTCTTAAAGTAAGTAACAAACAAAAAATTAAACACTTAACTTTAACCATTTCTAAAATATGATCAATCAGCAAAAAAAAGAAGCATTTTCATGGGTAAAAAATACCCAACTGCGGTTAATGGGTTAAAAACAAAATTTGATGTATTACGCGAAATTCTGAGAAAATTGCGCTCAAATGTGAGATTTAGTAGTTTCAACAGATTAATTTAATCTTTACACGAGCTTAGCTCAGGAATGGATAATAGGTCACGTTGGTTCGTTGTTACACCGTTAGAAAGGTCTATTCATTGCCTTTCAATTGAGTTCTTAAAATAAGTTTTCCGTGAGTTAGTTTTTCTGCTTAAAAGAATAATGTGAATTAAAGTCCCGGTTTATACTCGTCAAGACTTGACGTTCGGTGGAGCGGGAATCGTATTAAAAGGGAAAGAAAAAAATTGACCGTACTGTCAATTCTGGGGCAATTCGTTTTGTGTTCGTTCGTTGTCCCGCTATTTTCAATTTTATTTCGGCGTCGTCAGTACAAACTTGAGAAGGAAATGGGAGGAGTGAAAGAAACAATTGACCGTCAACTCTTGACGAGTGTAAATTGAATCGTCAAGTTTAAAAGGGAAGATGCAAAACTTGAACGTCTGACGTCTAACATGAAGTCTTGACAAGTATAAACCGGGACAAAGTCATGAAATACTTATTAACCCTGTAGCTCCTTACTGTGTTAAAATAGACCACCCCCATATAATTTTTTGCTTAGCTCTACTTAACTTTGCACATCCGTAAATGTTTGCACTATATTGCAGGACACCCTGTATATTAACTAGTAAGGAATAATCTTCTACTGAACCGAAATTGAAGTACTCCCACAGCCCCCTGCTTAACTGTATTCACAAGTTTAAAGATTGTATTATTTGATGACGTTACTTTTCTAGAGAGTAGTTTTTATACAAAAATGTAGACTTTTAAACTCAGAGTACATTTTAATTATTAAAGCTTGTCTGAAATATTAAGCCTGAAACATTAAGTTTAAACATACATTTTTTGGTAATTTAGGATGGTTTTGCTATAACGATGACATCATATTCTATGAGAGGTAGGCGAAATTTTTTAGTGTTTTTGTTTTCTACGAAATTCCAAACACTGAGTGCATAGTTAAGAAAACTTATTGGCAAAATGTTAACCCTTAGTATGGCCGTGAAACAGAACTGTAAGAAACCGAATAAGTTCTTAGTTAAACACTTCGTGGTCCATTTACACCAAATAAATCATTTTTGCATTAAAAAAACAGTCACAAATTGAAGAATATGATTCTAAGACAGAAAGGGAAAATACTGGTGTTTCTTTACTAATCATATAAAGTTCGTATTCGTAAAAAAAATATTTGATCAAAAAATAATGTTTAAAAAAACAGAAAACTAAAAAGAATAAATACAAAATATTGTGATAAGTTTAATACTGAGTAAAGTGTTCCACAAATTGATCGAATTAGCTAAAATTGTTCACAATTTACAAAAAACTGCGAATTTTTAGACCAAAGCGTGTTCAGAAATTTTGTTGTGTCACTCGTTTTTTAAAAATAAAATCCGAGTAATTTGAACAAATATTTTTTAATTTGGTTTTTCATATTAAAATCACTTTCTTTAACAATTTAAATGATACTTTTTGAAAATTAAGCACTTGTCCTATAAAGGGTTAAGCCATTGTATTAATTTTGTGGAATTTAAGGAGATTTTACCGTTGTCATGAAGTCACTTTGTATGGAAGGTAGACGATTTTTACGAATTTCATACTCTGAGTGACTATTTGCAGTTGAAGCTTGTGTGAATTTTCGCAGTACAAAAATGCTTATTGTAGGGTATCGGTAAGAGATGACAAAAAATGTCATGTAAAAAAATGTTTGTTCGATGGTCACCAACAAAAAAGCTCCAATATTTGTATGCCTTCTAATCGAGCAATTTCATTAGATGACTCATTCACCATTCCCTTGACAATCCTGACATCTCAGAAATCTCCACTGAAATAAATATATAGATTCTCCTTAACCTTTTTTCAGTCGATAGACGATTTTTCATCCGAAAAACTATTTAAAAATTTTTCAAACACCTTTTACACATACTTTTCACGATTTGGTTAAGTAAAAATTCGGAAAAAAGATATTCAGCCCTATCCGAAATAATTTTTCACGTGGAATCGAAAAAGGGAATTTTCATTTTTAAGATAAAGTTAAGATTATTTTAAAGATTTTCAAAGCAAATTTGTTGATAAACCATTGATGAACAAATTTGCATTAAAACTTTTCAAAATATTCTTGAGCCTTATCTTGAAAGTGAAAACTCCCTTTTTCAATTCCACGTGAAAAAATTATTCCCGATAGGACTAATTTTTCGTATTTCCTATTTTGAAAATAGTTTTCATGTTTTGTTTTTAATTGCACCTCTAAATATATGGGCATTCCAATGGTCGCGCACGTAACGTTCGTACGCCTTTGTTGTTGTCAATAAATAAAAAAAGCAAAGAAAAATGTTAACTTTTTGTCCTGTTCGGATTTTTGGATAGCACTCTAGAGTACTTTGTTTAATGTTAAACGTGGAAGCGATCAAAAGTATTGTCCAAAGATATAAGCAAACAAAAAGGGCGCTTTTTTAAAAAGGTATTTTAATATTATCTGGAATAATGTTGCTATATATTCATAATTGTTTCGTTGAAAAATCTTTTTTAACTATTTTTATGTAAACGATAATATGATACGTTACGCTACAGATTTTTCCCTTCAAAGAATTCAAAATTTTATGTTATTAACCGACTTAAAAAAAGAAGAGGTTCTCAAGTTGGTTGGTTTCATTTTTTTAACTCTTTATAACTCCTAAAGTACTAGCCCGATTGCCGCAATTTTTTTCCAACAGATAGAGACATTGGACGCTGAGGTGCCCGTTTAAAACAAGGGCGGTATTTGACAAAGGGGCGTGGCAATAATAGAAAAACGCTGTAAGTCTAATAATATTGACATTACGATACTGAAATTAGGTACAGGGGTAGGAACAATTATTAAAAATTATTGTCAAAAAGTGGGCGTTATGTGATAAAGGGCGTGTCAATATTATAAAAACGCTGTAACTCGAATAATATTGACACTAGGACACTGAAATTAGGTAGGGAGGTAGGCATAATTATGAAAACTTACGGTCAAGAAAGTGGGCGTTATTGAACTTAAAGGCGTGGCAATATAAGAAAAATACTGTATCCCAGTTAATATTGACACTAGGATACTGGAAATCGGTACAGGAGTAGTAACATTTGTTACAAATTACGGTCAATAAAGTGGGCGTTATTCAACAAAAGCGTGGCAACATTAGAAAAACGTTCTAACTCGAATAATATTGGCACTAGGACACTGAAATTAGGTACAATTATTATAAATAATGGTAAAAAATTGGGCGTTATTCGTCAAAGGGAGTGGAAATCTGAAAAATCAGTGTATCTCGAATTTTATTGACACTAAGGTACGGAAATTCGGTACAAGAATAGGTAGAATTATAACAAAACACAATCAATAAAGTAGGCGAAATTTTTCAAAGGGCGTATCACTATAAGAAAAACACTGTATCTCGAATATTGACACTAAATTTGGTAGCAAAATTCGTTACAAGAATGGGCAAAATTGTTGTCATAATCTCTAAAAAGGAAGAAATAACTTTTTAACAAAAAAAAAACAACTTCAAAACCACTAAAAAGTAAAAACGAATTTTCAATTTCTTTTCACATTAATTCTTGCTCAAATTTGATAATTTATTTAAATATATTATTAAATTCGAAATCTGTTTATTATAATTTTTTTTTTATTTTGTATTATCATAAATATATTAATTTCTCCATGAATATAAAACCTTAAAGTCGGCGCTAATATATGGAGAAATTTATGATAATATAAAGTAGAAAAAAAAATAATAATAATAAGATTTCCAATTTAATAATATATATAAACGAATTATCAAATTTGACCAAGAATTAATGTGAAAAGAAATTTAAAATTAGTTTTTACTTTGTAGTGGTTTTGAAGTTGGTTTTTTTTTTTTTGTTAAAAAGTTTTTTTAAAATTCAAATTCAGATCAGCTCTCGTACTCTCACAATTTACTACATTTAAAAATTTTTTGTCTATTATGGCGGGTTATAAAAATTTCAGTAACATTATGCAGTTGATTTTGCCGATCATAAAATACTCTGAGGTCGCGTACTGCAAACTTGACTCTCGGTCCCTACATAAGCTCCTGGTAGCTTTTAATAATGCAGCTCGCTATGTATACGGTCTTAGAAAGTTTGATCATATCTCTGTCTATTGTAAAAAAATTACTTGGTCGTGACTTACCTAGTTACCTTGAAGCTAGAAATTGCATATTCCTACATCGAATTATCTATACACGTAGTCCTACATATCTTTTTGATAAGTTGAAGTTTTGCAGGTCAAGTAGAAATATGAACCTCATTATCCCTAGATACAATTTCCTTAACTCCAGTAGATTGTTTTTCGTCAGTGTCATTAGGTCGTGGAATTCATTACCTAATAGTATTAAAAGCGTTTCTAATAAAATTAACTTTAAGCATTTAATTTTCAAACACTTTTCTTAACTTCAAATTTCTCTCCTTACTCTTTCTTGTTCTTCTCTTACTCTCTAATTACTTTTTAGGGAATAATTATTCATTGTTTAAATTTTAGTCTTTTTAAGTAAAATTTTTATTGATAGCATTATGTAACATTAATTTGCATTTCGTGTCTTAAATGTTGTTATATCCAGTGTTATTTCGGCATGCAAAAGAACTATTCTTATATGTCAACAAGTTTTTTAAATAAAATAAAATAAAAAAAATTTAATTTTTCAGTCGCGGTAGACCTTTTGATGGAAATGCCCATATATAAAAATATTTTATCTAAATTTTAAAAATTTTGAAATATATAAAATCAACAAAAAACATAAAAACTACTTCTTCAGAAAAAAATCCAAAAACAGGTCGATTAAATATTTCAAGAAAAACTTTCAGTAACAATAAAATTTCACATAAGAAATGGCAAAATTCAATTTTCCAGTTAAGCATAGTATTCTGTTCAGTTTCATGTGAAATTCCACTCAAATCTCTATACAAAATATGACAGCTGCGAAACAAACGTAAAAATTTTCACAACATTTTCGTCAGAGTGGTGAAATTATTGCAGCGTGAAATTATTGCAACATGTTTCTGAGCAACACTTTTTCACGACAATTTAATTGTACTGCCTATTTATTTTGAAGTGAAAAGAGAGAGATCATATGAAATTTCCCAACTCACTCTCTGAGTGTCTCTGAGAAACGTTGCCATAGGAACTCCTCGCAACAAACTTTAAGCCAGCAATTTCACGCAACAAATAAATGAATGTTGTCAGCGATATTTCACTCAAGCAAATAAATGAATGTTGTCAGCGAAATTTCACGCAAGCAAACATAGTACTATGCTTAACTAAAAACTTTTCTGAATATGTTATTTTGGATAAAGCCTAGAACTCTGTTCGTTTGCGTGAAATTTCGCTGGCAACATCTATTTATTTGTTGCGTGAAATTTCTGACTTAAAGTTTGTTGCGAGGAATTTTAGGGCAACGTTTCTCAGAGAGACTCAAAAAATAAGTTGGGAGATTTCATATGATGTCTCTCGTTTCACTTCAAAATAAATAGTACAATTAAATTGTCGTGAAAAAATGTTGCTCAGAAACATGTTGCGATAATTTTACGCAGCGGAACAGAGTACTGCTCTGACGAACATGTTGTGAAAATTTTCACGCTTGTTTCGCAGCTGTTACTTTTTGTATGGAGATTTGAGTGGAATTTCACATGAAACTGAACAGAGTACTATACTTAAAACAAAAAATATTTCGGGAAAAATATAAAAACTAGAAATTCCACGTTTTTAGCTCAACTACAAACTTTCTAGCGGCCAAAAAAGGGTTAATCGTTTAAAAGCTTTATGCATTTGGAAGCAATGTTAGTTTCTATTTAGCCCTTAACTTTTCTTTAATTCTCTCCCTTTATTATACAATAACACATTTGCACGTTATCGTCATTATCATCATCATCAACATCATCATGAAACACATTCCACTCCCATTTCCAATTAAAAAATGTAGGTTTTATCTTTTTTTTTTTTGCCGTTAAACCATTTTTTATTGTTACACACCCAAGGCAAGAGCTGTCACTGGCCACTCTTTTGCTACAACGTACTGTCCACACGTGGCCATGACCGACCATATTGCGCTTAAGCATTTAAACATTTATTGCCCGCCACAAGTGTTTTAAAATTAATGCTCTGAGCACGCTATGTTTTTCCTTAATCTTTTACTATAAAGTTCAGCGTATTGTTGTTTTTTTTTTATCTTATCTTAGTTTAAGTTTATGGTTTCTTTTAAGTATATGACTTCATTTAGTACAAATTGATTTGGGGCCAACAATAAAATCAAGGAATGCATTGATGGTTTTTATAGTTTCATAAAATTTGTTTATTAAAAACAAAAATTGTTTTTCTTTGAACGAACATAATTATTTAAAACCAAACTTAATTGATTTTGCCATAAAAAAATATCCATTTATTTTGAAATGAGTTTCTGAATGTTACCACCTTTTTTCATGTCTAATTCTATTTTTTGCAGAGTGAAAAATGTACTCATTCAGAGCAACTCAATACTGGAAACATTCGGCAATGCGAAAACGAATCGCAACGACAACTCCAGCCGCTTCGGCAAATACATGGATATCGAATTCGATTACAAGGCGGATCCTGTGGGTGGTATTATTACAAATTATCTGCTTGAGAAATCGCGTGTGGTGCAACAACAGCCGGGAGAGCGCAATTTTCATGGGTTCTATCAGGTAAAATAAAAAAGTCACATAGTAAAAAAAGCATAAAAAAAATAAAAATAATAATAAAAATAGATAAATCGTTAAGGTGCGGCTACACTTCTAACAATCCGCTGTAATACTTTAGTAGCGCAGTCATCGCAGTTTGCTTAAAGTTATCTATGTGTTGTTTCAATTAAATTTTATTTGGCCATTTCTTAAAATATCGCAATTTCACAGCATAGCGATAAAATTGTTTTTCTTTTCCAGCCTAAAGCATTTCCTGCTATATGTACATATGTATGTTCCTTGACACTGAAATGTCGAAAACTGATATCGTTTGATAATATTTGTCTTTGCTAAACTCGCTAAAAATTCAGTCATACACAGCTGGATAGATGACGAGTCGTCGTTGTTGGAGCTTTAGTTGAAGTCATAGTTATATGTACATTTATAAATACTCATTTTTTGTTTCTATGGATAAAGAACTTCGAATATGAATCATTAAAATTTTAAGTTTGCTAAATAGCTGCAAATTATAGATACATTAAGAAAAACTTTATAATATTAAAAAACATTTTTTTTTCCTACAACCACCATTGTTTACCGTAGTTGTGTATACCCTCAAGTGCTATTTCGCTTAAGACTTGAATAATAAATTTACTTCCTACTTAGCTAGTGTTTCATTCAATTTAGGCTTTGCATCTTGAGATTTTCAAGATTTAAAAATTATAAATATCTCAATTATTTTTGCTTTTTGAACATCAAAAAGCAATTTCTTAATAATTTTAATTTTTGAAAGATGACGATTTTAAACACCGTTTATTTTCTTTATAATAAAGAATTATCCAACACTAAGTTTTGCTTATTGAAAACTTTTTTTGAATCGGCTTAAGTTAAACCCGGGTTTGTTGACTCGAACCATCTGATTCAACTAGTGAAGGAACCAACTTTTTGGACAGGAAATAATTTGGAAAGCCATTGCATCTAACATCATATTCTTACTTCACATCATAAAAAATATGATGTGAGTGTCAACCAGAGAACTACACAAGCCTACTTGAAGTCTATTTCAAGTACTTGCTTAACCCATTTCCGGAAACTTCGTCCAGAGTCTATATATCGCCCTAAACTTTATCTGGCAAAATTTAAAATTTTTGCTTCCACAGGTAAGGGCTGTTCGGCCTGATGCATTTTTGCACCACTAGCTGCATCACATACCTTCACAGCCGTACCTGCCCATTTTAAAACTGCAAACGGGCTCTTAATTTATTTTAACATAAAATTTAAAACTTATAATAGTTACTATTGAAAAGCAATTTTCGATATTGCGATTTGAAATATTGTTCCGGAGTTTTCAAAAATTTAAAAAAAAACCCAAAGATTGGGACGCGCCGTGGTCGTAAAATCCAAGTAAACGACCGAATCGACTCAAACGAAAAATAATGTATATTGTCAAAGGTTCATACTAACATAATCCCTACCAGTGCCAGATAATATCACTTTCGCGCTCACCTGAAAAAAATTCTAAAATCACTGATGGAAAATGAGTGCAAAAATGCATCAGTAGCTGGAAATGGGTTAAAATCCAAGTTCAAGCTTGCTTCAGCTTGATAATTTTCAATCAAATATAACTTGAACTTGAATATAAATAAGCCCACGAAAGCTTGCGACTTGCAAGTATACTAGCTTAGAAGCGAACGGCACGAAGTCCCAAGTAAAAGAAAACTTGATGCCTTCGGCACAAAGCTTGAAAAGCCTGAAATTGAAGGCAAGTATCCAATTAAAAAGCAAGTTTCCAAAAACTTCAATGAGCTTGTGTAGGAAAAGCTTAAGCGTATTAGAACTTTAAGGTTCCTGTGGACTTCGTGGTTGGCAGTTTTAGGGGGTAGCTGATTTTGGAATTAATGTCAAAATATAAAATTCAAGATGGCGGATAGAGCTACCACTAGGGCTGCCAGGTCCCGATCTCCACGCGGGTTGTCCCGATTTTCAGCTTAAAAATGTGCGTCCTGCGAAGACCTCACGCGGGACGCCAAATGTCCCGATTTCTTGAAAACAATTTTATTTTGTAATATTTTCACTATTTTTTAAAAATACTTCCTACGATATTATTTCTTCATGACTAAATTTGTACAAATTTTTTTGTACGCCACTAATTAATTGCACCGAAACGCGTACTTTTCAAGCAACCGAACAGTGCGTGAAATAAAGAAAAAGGGAGCGAATAAAACAATAACACCATTTTTGTGGATATTGTTAATTTTGCTTTGCTCATTTTCACCCACGATTTTCGTTAAGTTCAACATATCGCATCCTTTTCTAGCAATCAAACACAGCATGAACAAAAGAAAACAAAACGAAAAAACAATAAGTGCATTATGTAAAATTCATTATAACATACAAATTTTGAATTTCAGATATTAATATGGGTTAGTAAAAATATAAGTTTAATTTGTTTCTATATTCATTTATTTGAGTTCTCTGTCACTGACTTTTGTTTAAAATATAAAATTTCTTTTTTAAAGTTACATACAACTCGAAAAAATCGATTTTCAGTAAACGTATTTAAAGTTTTTTTTTTAGTTATTCTAAGCGTACTGGACGATTGAGTCTCTGTCCCGATTTTTTTGCTTATGTCTCGATATTTTTTTTGTAAAATCCCAATTTTTTTAAAAAAAAACCTGGCAGCCCTAGCTACCACCTAGATCTTTTCAGGGACCGAAAATAACGATTATTTTTTAAATTTTAGATCAAAAGATCATGTATAAAAAGTTGTTGTATAATTCTTTTAAATATAGTAATGTGATGCTAGGGAGCTAGAGATTCCATTTTTTACTTAATTTTTTCATGATTTTTAAGATAAAAATCACCTCAAACCAATTATTTTTTGATCGATATTTTTTGGATCAGAAATAAAAGTTATTTCTTGGTCGTTATTTTTTCAATCAGAAATAAAAATTACTTCGTGGTCATTATATTTTTAAATCAGAATTAAAAGTTACTTCATGGTCGTTATTTTTTTTCAATCGGAAATAAAAATTATTTCGTGGTCGTTATTTTTTTTCAATCAGAAAAATGTTATTTCGTGGTCGTTATTTTTTTCAATCAGAAATATAAGTTATTTCTTGGTCATTATTTTTTCGATCAGAAATAACAGTTATTTCGTGGTCGTTATTTTTTTCATTCAGAAATAACAGTTATTTCGTGGTCGATATTTTTTTCCATCAGAAATAACAGTTATTTCGTGGTCGATATTTTTTTCCATCAGAAATAAAAGTTATTTCGTGGTCGTTATTTTTTCGATCAGAAATAAAAGTTATTTCTTGGTCATTATTTTTTCGATCAGAAATAACAGTTATTTCGTGGTCGTTATGTTTTTCAATCAGAAATAAAAGCTATTTCGTGGTCGTTATTTTTTCCAATCAGAAAAAAAGTTATTTCTTGGTCATTATTTTTTCGATCAGAAATAACAGTTATTTCGTGGTTGATATTTTTTTCATCAGAAATAAAAGTTATTTCGTGGTCGTTGTTTTTTCGATCAGAAATAAAAGTTATTTTTTGACCGTTATTTTTTTCGATCAGAACTAAAAGTTATTTTTTGATCGATTTTTTTTCGATAAGACTCATGGCTTTTCTCTTTTCTTCTCAACTCAACGCTTCTTATAACATAATCTCTGTTGGCGAAATTACAATGCAGCAGTTGCAACGAAAGAAAGCAATTGAATCTGATTGTCTTATAAGGAAAGAAACGAACTACAAACAAGGAAAAAGTCAAACTGCTGTCAAAACAAGCCAAGCACCGTAGTTTTTTTGTGTAAGGGAAAAAGTGAGGCAACCCCCGTTATATATGATTTTTTCTTTTAAAACTTATAAAATCTGGAATACTGTTGCATATTCATAATTGTTTTGTTGTTACAGCTTTTTTCGTTCAAAAAAGTACAACTTTGTATAAGTTTTTTTTATTATTAAATAAACTAGAAAAAATGTAAATTGTAATTCAGAACCGAAAAAACGGAAAACTACAAAAATCAAATTAAATTTTTCATTATACGAGTATTTATACTTATAAAATTCAATATTTCGTAAAAATTTTTAAACTTTTGTCACCATTTTCTAACTTTTAAAACATGTGGTTTTTTCGTCATAACTCCAAGGACGATTTATGCACCAAAATGTTTGTCATTGAAATACCTACTCGACTGCATTCTTAGAAAAAATATTTTTTTTTCAAGAATCTTAGTTTTTTACGTAATTTTTTGTGATTTTCTACTTTTTTTTCGTTTTTTGGCCATAACTCCTGAACCATACATCCTACAAGGACGATTTATGTACCAAATTGTTCGTCAAGCCTCTGCCTATAAGACTGTATCCTTGGAAAAATTCTCAAAATTATGCATCATGTTAATTTCTTATGTCCTTTTTTGTGAATTTTTTATTTTTTCGCCATAAAATTCGCCCTAAAATCCAAACTACCCCTCTGACAAAAAAGAATTATGCATCAAAATGATATCCACGGCATCGTCCTTAAGGGGGTTACTTCTTGTCGAAATGCATTTTGCTCTATCTCTTGTAGTTTAGGAGTTGTATAACACTTTTTGGAGTGGTAGTTGGCCAAAAGCATGTGGTTTTTTCGTCATAACTCCCAAACCATACATCCTCCAAGGACGATTTATGCACCAAAATGTTTGTCATTAAAATACCCACACGACTGCATTCTTAGGAAAATATATTTTTTTTTCAAGAATCTTCATCATTTTTAGTGCCACTTTTTTTAATATTCAAATTAAGATTTGCTCTCAGCACTCTCACCTTACAAAATTTAAACATATTTTCTCTAATGGAAATTATTTCAGTCAAAAAATAATTTTTATCTTTTGTTAGATTTTTTTGTATTTTTGGGAATTCTTGTAATTTTAAATTCTGACAACGCATTTGATTTCGAATCGAATGTCAATTTTAAAATTTATGATGAAGGTTAGGGTAGCCACCTAAATTTTTATCACAGTATTGCCACCTAATAAAATGTATTTCTAAGAGTTTTAAGAATCATTTAACAGTGTTAGGGGTCGCTGATTTCGAATCTGAATTAAGAATTTTATAATTCAATATGGTGGATAGGGTTACCACCTAATTATTTTTTATTTTTACGAATTCGGTGCTGGCGCGAACACTAGGTAAAAATAGTAAAAAGTTTGTAATTTTTGTTTTATAGGGTTGCCACCTAATAATATGTGTTTTTAAGAGTTTTAAACATGATTTAACAGTGTTAGGGGGTC
Organism: Dichetophora obliterata; assembly: GCA_963920525.1. Lineage (NCBI taxonomy): Eukaryota > Metazoa > Arthropoda > Insecta > Diptera > Sciomyzidae > Dichetophora > Dichetophora obliterata. The sequence continues at coordinate 232,412,499 of OY986436.1, read as the reverse complement.
GCTGATTTCTAATCTGAAGTCAGAATTTTAAAATTCAATATGGGCATTTCCACATTCACGCACGTAACGTTCGTAAGCCTTTTTTGTTGTAAAAATTACAAAAAAGCAAAGCAATATTTAAACTTTTTTGTCCTGTTTTAATTTTTGGATAGCATTCTAGTGTTACTATGTGAAAAAGGTGGAAGCGATCGAAAGTATTGTCCAAAGATATAAGCAATCAAAAGTGGACGCGTTACGATACAAAAAATGGTAGTGGTTACGATACACACGTTACAATACAGATTTTTCCCTTCAAAGAAGTAAACAATTTTTATAGTTTTATTTATTTAATTGAACTTAAAAATCATATAAAGTGTAATTTAGGTCCGTAAAAATAAAAACTAAAAAAAATTGAATTAAACTTTGTATTATATTAGTATTTATTATACTGATAAAAATCCTACTTTTGTTAAAATTTTTCAACTTTTGTCATCGTTTTTCTACTTTTGTTGCCATTTTTTCAAAATTCAAATTGAGATCAGCTCTCAGTACTCTCACAATAAAAATTTAAAAATTTTTTCTCTGTTATGAAAAATTTTCAGTAACATTTTATTTTTCAGTCGCGATAGAAATTTTTGGTGGAAATGCCCATATGGTTAATGGGGCTGCCATCTAAATTTTTGTATTTTTGCGAAGACTTGTAATTTTTAAATTTTGACAACGGATTCGGATTCAGTCATTCGACCCATTTTTACCTAGTGTTCGCGCCAGCACCGAATTCGTAAAAATATAAAAATTAGGTGGCAACCCTATCCACCACATTTAATTTTTACATTCTGACTTCAGATTAGAAATCAGCGACCCACAAACACCGTTAAATGATTCTTAAACTCTTAGAAATACATTGTACTAGGTGGCAATACTGTGATAAAAATTTAGGTGGCAACCCTAACCTCCATCTTGAATTTTAAAACTGACATTAGATTCGAAATCAAATCCGTTTTTAGAATCTCTAAATTACAAGAACTCGCAAAAATACAAAAAAATCTAGGTGACAACTCTATCCGCCATCTTAAATTTTTAATTTTGACATCAATTCCTAAATCCATCAATTCCTACCCCCTAAAACTGCCAACCACGGAGTCCACATAACCCTTAAAAGTCCTATTACGCTTAAGCTTTCTCTACACAAGCTCATTGAATTTTTTGGATACTTGCTTTAAATTCAATTAATTGGATACTTGCGAGCTTATAAGCTTTTGCCGATCGTTTCAAGCTTTCAGCTTTCTGCCCGACAAAGTAAGTCTCAACAAGCCTAGCCCACGAAAAAGCTTGGATAAGGCTTGTATCTGTTTGGTATTTTTGCAAGCTGGCTAAAGCTTGCTTTTTCAAGTTTGCATACATACTTGAATTCAAGTACTTGAAAAGGCTTGAATTCAAGTACTTAAAAAGGCTTCAACTTCAAGTAGGCTTGTGCAGTTCTCTGGTGTCAACGCAACTCTTAGAAACTCTGACCATCTCCACTGCTTTTCCGTATTAACCTCTGCACCTTAAACGTAAAGCCCCGAAGTGGGTCGACTCGGTTGAAATTATTTTTTAAGCTATTAAGCTCATAATGAATCCGTTACAGGTTTTCAAGTGAATACCAAGTTGAAAGTTTTTTCATCACTTACTAAAGTGCACTCTTTTTAGAAATGAAATCATAATGACAAATATCTAAATGTATTGGTTTGTTGTGTATTTGCCAGTGTCTAACTAAAGCATAGAAATCCTGAACTCACAGGAAATACACAGTTTAACATCAATTAAAATTATTATCGTAATAAAAAAACTTGCAATTAAAATATGTTATTTCAAGTGATAAAAAATGTATAAACATGTACTTTTATCTATCATGTGCAAAGTTAGTCATTCGTATAAATTGTCTAATTTACACCGCATTCATCTCGTCATAACAAACAAATGATGGCTAATTAATTTTTCACTTAATATGAGCTAAGTGTGAGCTTTAAACTGTAGAGCTAACAAGCACACACACATCATGTTTAATTAATTATCATTAACATTTTGACTTCCAAATATATTTATGTATATATTTGCTTATCTAGCAATTTTTTTTTGTTGTTTTTTCATTGAGAAATAGTTCGCTAAATATTGAATCCAAGCATAAGCCGCACAACAATCCGGCATCCTCATTTGAATTTTTGTATATTTAAGATGCATGAATAAAACTTTTTCCAAAGTCCATCTATTAGCTAGTTATCAAAAAATATTAGTTTCTTTTTTATTAGTTGAGTTGTGTTATAATTTTATGCGACACAATATTTCAAAATGTCATCGTGCAATCATTTTCAAACAAAACCGCATATTTTCCATCAAAGTTCTTTTTGAAAATTGACTGAATTTTTTTTAGTCATATCGACAAAAAATCATTAGAGCCAAAAGTTCTAGTCTGTTGCTATAAAATTATGGCACGCTTTGTGCGGTTAATTACGCTAGCAGCATAATTTATTGGCATTTATGTAAGGCTGCGGACACATTTTTTTCTCTTACCTTCTGCAAACGGAAGTGCATTTATGGCTAATAGACTTGCTGCAATGCGTTGGTGGACGTTAAATCAACTTTGACCATTTGAGTCGTAGGCTTTGTTTAGTTTTAAAATTGTACATAAAATATATTTTATATGCATTACAGCAAAGAACCGTTGCAGTCTGGAACCGCTTTGTTGCATGTCTATTTTTATGTTTCAAAGTCACAAAACTGAATGAATAAATTTTTAATTTTTTTTTTTTTTATTTACAAACGCAAATTTATATTTAGAACGATAAATTCTGTGCTGCAAGTTAGTTTATGGTTTTGTTTTTAGATTTTTTGGATTATATGCATGAATATATCCCAGTATCTATAAAACTTGAAACAAAATTTAAAGTTTTTAGATATAGTGTTTTTAGGTTAATTTCTATTCATGATCTTGTTTAATTTAATAAATCTAAAAATTATGCAAATTTTTAAAAACCAGACATGTGAATGCACTGGGATCACTATTTTAATATACAGCACATGAAACAAACAAATTTGACATTTCAGACCGTGAGAGAACTTTGACCATCGAGGTCAACTGAGTGACCCCCTAACACTGTTAAATGATGTTTAAAACTCTCAAAAACACATATTATTAGGTGACAACCCTATAAAACAAAAATTACATCATTTTTACCTAGTGTTCGCGCCAGCACCGAATTCGTAAAAATAATAAATGAGGTGGCAACCCTATCCACTATATTGAATTTTAAAATTCTGACTTCAGATTCGAAATCAGCGACCCCCTAACACTGTGAAATTATGTTTAAAACACATTTTACTAGGTGGCAATACTGTGATAAAAATTTAGGTGGCAACTCTAACCTCCATCTTAAATTTTAAAACTGTGACATTAGATTCGAAATCAAATCCGTTGTCAGAATTTCAAAATTACAAGAATTCGCAAAAATACAAAAAATCTAGGTGGCAGCTGTATCCGCCATCTTGAATTTCAAATTTTGACTTCAATTCCGAAATCAGCTACCCTCTAAAACTGCCAACAACGGAGTCCACAGAGCCCTTAAAAGCCCTAATACGCTTAAGCTTTACCTGCACAAGCTCATTGAAGTTGTTGGATACTTGCCTTCAATTTCAAGCTTTTCAAGCTTTTTGCCGAAAGCATCAAGTTCTCCTTTACTTGGGACTTCGTGCCTTTCGCTTGTAAGCTAGCATACTTGCAAGTCGCAAGCTGTCGTGGGCTTATTTATATTCAAGTTCAAGTTATACTTAATAGAAAATGATCAAGCTCAAGCAAGCTTGAACTTGTATTTTAAGCAAGTACTTGAAATAGACTTCAAGTAGGCTTGTGCAGTTCTCTGGTGGGCACTATACAACTGAAGCATATTCTAAGATAGGTCGCACTAGAAAGTGTACAAGGTTTTCGTTATAAAAGGATCATTAAACTCTTGCCCATCGTTTGATAAACCCTCAAGTACTATTTGCTCTATTTGTTATTTTATTAATATGTATATGAAAGCGTAGTTTAGGATCCATTGTAACTCCAAGATCATTGAAAATATCTACTACCCCAACAACACTCAGTTCGTACGCCTGAATATTTTTAATATAAACACTTTCAACTTTTACTTATATTAAAAAAATAAATCTTTTTGATACAACAAAATTTGCTGTATTCTTAAAGCTTGCAATGTCATTTCTAAGGCTGCGTTCATAGTGGAATCTTTGGCTGAAGCTGATTCATAAAGCGGCTTTGTCGAGCTGTTTTTGATCATAGTGATTGCTTATTCAACGCTTCACAAAGTAGCTTCTTGCACTTAGGCCGCATTCATAGTGGACGCTTTGGCTGAAGATGATGCATAAAGCTGCTTGGTCGAGCTTTTTTTGATCATAGTGAACGCTTATTCAACGCTGTACAAAGAAGCTTATTGAGCTTATTGATGTTCATAGTGCGTGCTTTATGCTTGTGGCTGAGATGCTTTGTTTTCATTTGTCTCATTAGAAAATAATGACCTCAATTGCGTTTTGCAAAGTAAATGAAAGATTTTTTGTTTAATGAGTATGTACATTCGCGATGATCACCAACGAAACATCAAACCAATAATAAACAAAAGTTCAAAGGAACTTGAAAACACAAAGCATAAAAACGGTGGAAAGTTTAGCACAAAACCCAAGAAGTAAGCAAGAACAACGAAAACTATGTAAACAAAACAACAACGCAAAACGGTTAAGATTTCAGCACAAAAAATATCCAACAAATGAAAATATTGTTAACATGCAAAATTGATAAACAAAAGCCAAAATCCATTTAGAAATGCAGTACTACGCAATAAATAATAAAACTAATCGAAAAATTTTAAACTATATGATCAAACAAGAATAAAGCGCCGAAAAGCCTGCTGAATTATTTTGCTGTGTGAGCAAGAGATATAAGCGCTGAAAAGCATTTGAAAAGAAGCGTTTTGCTAGCTTTTATGCTTACACTATGAACACTTTGAGCTTTTTCAATATGATTATACACAAAGCGTTTTTCAGCCAAACCCCTCGGCTAAGCTAAAAGCGTTTACTATGAACACGGCCTTACTGGTGTTTATAGTACGCGTTTTCTTCTTGTTTGAGCAAGCGAGATGGAGATATAAGCGCTTAAAACTATTTAGAAAGTAGCTTTATGCTCGGTGTCAGCTTGCACTATAAACACTGAGTTTTTTCTATATGTTTATACACAAAGCATTTTTCAGCAAAAACTCTCATCTCTGCAAAAAAACTAATTTTCTTAATAAAATAAGAATAAATTTTCTTAATAAAAAGATTTTTTAATACAAATAAAAGTTAAAAGTGTTTATATTAAAAAATATTCAGGCGTACGAACTGAGTGTTGTTGGGGTAGTAAAGACTGCAATGGATAATCACAAATTTTTTAAGTACATTTAATCGATGGTTTGCGCGAGAAAGACATAGGCTTGCACTTTTTCATGTTGAGGTTCGTGCGGTTCGTTTTGCACCAGTTATGAAGATGATCAATGTCAGTTTGCAAATAGACAGTTTATAAAAGAAAGGAAAAATTTGACGTTGTCAGAAAACATTAAGATGCTAGAATGCACATGACAGATGGCAAATCATTTATATACAGTAGAAAAAAGGAGGTCCAATATGACTTCCTTGAGGTACTCAGGGAGTAACAGGAAACGAGTATGATTTCACTTGCTTGAAAAAAACATATTATGTTCTATGGCTTAAATAAGATTCAATCCATTTCACCAACGGTGTAGGAAATCTAACAAGAGATAACTTTAAGATCAATTTACAACGTCAAAGGCTTTGCTAAAATCCATGTAAACAACATCAGTCTGCATACCTTTACCAAAATTTTCTATAGTTTTTAATATAAACTCGAGTAGGTTAGTAACAGTAGATTTTCCAGAAAGAAATTCATGTCGGAAAGGAGAAATTAAAGATTTAACACTGTGTGTTAATTGGGCATGTAACAATTTCCTCGAAAAGTTTAGGCAAAGCGCTTAATTTTGAGATGCCACGGTAGTTATAAATTAAATACCTTTTTCCGGATTTATGCAAAGGAATAATAAATTAATGTTTTCATGCAGCAGGAAAATATCAGCATTTAAATGAAGAAGTAAAGTAAATAGTGAAGAAATGGGAGCTACTAATTATTCACTGCTGTATTTTAACATACATGAAGGTATGTTATCAGGACTGCTTTCATATGATATTTTTATATTTTTCAAGTATGAGAAGACTGTGTTTGTATCAATTTTTGGGAAATAAATATCCCAGATTGAATATTAAAGGAATAACTTAACGATAAATATTTATACATTTTAACTCTTAACGAAAAGATTTCTCTGAATAATAATGTTTGTCTTAAAAGAAGAAATAGAAAATTATTTATGTTTCTGTGCATAGTGTAAAAATACGTCTCCGTGAGAAAATGCCCCTTTAAATAAGGCATCCAAACTCAAAATTACATAAGACCCCAATTATTTATACCCAAATGCTGAAAACCCAACCACCTAAGTTTCTAGGGCAAATTTTTTTAAAAGCATGTAGATTTCAAAAATATAAACAAATTTTTGTACAAAAAATACTTGGACATTACCAACGGCAAACTTCTTCAAGGGCAAATATACGATATACAAAATTTAGTACTGTTATGTACTATGAGTATTTTTCGAATGTAAACCTTTCTTTCTCTTTGATAGATTTCCGACTTCTGCTGTAACAAACAAACGTTTAAAATGACCAACCTATGTTAAACTGTAAAAAAAATGTCATTTATTAGATCAGCGATTAGATATTAGATATGGTACATGTTCTGCTAAAATAATTCTCATAACTTTGTCTCAAATTGGGTTTGAATCTTCACATGCATAAGATTAACCAATTCCTTAGAATTGTCTGGCGTAGTTGTAGTTTTCTATTTGGTCTTTCAGACCCCATAACTCTAAACCAAGACCGATCAGGCTATAAGTTTGTAGAGCAAATTTGCTTTGCAAAGCATATAGTTTACGAAAATATGATCTCCGTAGCTATCGTGTTGCACTGTATTATTTATACTTTAATATTATTGTAACACAATTTAAAATAGCAATATTTGAAGCATAATCGCGAATAACGTTGTAAACGACAAAATTGTAATTTTTCACTTTTATTCATTTTACAAGCACGTGAAACCGTTCTTTTCCTGACTGACACTTTAAAATGCGATAAAAATACCCTAAACTGCTTTGTTTTTGCTCAGTTTTATTTTGATATAATATAAGAGAGTAATTCTAACAGGTATTCGCAAAACAAACACTTTAAGAAAAAATATCGTTTACAACGTTATTCGCTATTATGCTTCATTTGTAAACATTCACGAACTTTAAATTTAAAAGAAGTCATGTACATTTACATTTCCAGCAATTGAAGACATGATTTAAAAAATTGGATCTATTTTTTCAATCTTTTCAGCTTCTTCGCGGCGCCTCGGACAGTGAGCTGCGTCAATACGATCTCGTTAGAGATCCAACCAAGTATCACTATACGAATCAGGGTAGCATTGATATACTCTCCGAAAAATCCGACCACAAAGGCACAAATAATGCATTCAAAACACTCGGTTTTAGCACCTCCGAGGTAGCAAGCATTTGGCGTACAGTGGCAGCTATACTGCATCTAGGCAACATTGAGTTTCAAAGTAAGTCGTAAGAAAATTAAAGAAGTTAACAAATAAAAACTAACTCCTTTTTTAATTGCAGTGATCGAGGATGAGTTGGTGATCAGCAACAATTCGCATCTACAGTCGGCAGCTAAGCTGTTGCAAGTCACCGATCACGAACTGTCCAGTGCACTGACAAAACGCGTGATTGCAGCTGGTGGCAATGTTATGCAAAAGGATCACAATGCCATACAGGCTGAATACGGCAAGGATGCACTCGCCAAAGCTATCTACGATCGTCTCTTCACTTGGATCATAACGCGCATCAATCGCGCCATACTCTTTCGTGGCTCCAAAACGCAGGCACGTTTTAACTCGGTAATTGGAGTGCTGGATATCTATGGTTTTGAAATCTTCGATTCGAACAGTTTTGAGCAATTCTGTATTAATTATTGCAACGAAAAGCTGCAACAGCTCTTTATTGGTAGGTAACCGGCTTGAAGTAGGTTAATGAATTACATTTTTATTAAATTATTTTTAAAATCATAGAACTGGTGCTCAAGCAGGAGCAGGAAGAATACCAGCGCGAAGGCATCGAATGGACAAATATTGCTTATTTCAATAACAAGGTAAGCGCTAGCAATTTATATATATCCCATTTCTCGAATTTGCATTTTTAAAAACATTTAAAACTTACTTTTTGTTTGTCCCCCAGATTATTTGCGACTTGGTAGAACAACCGCACAAAGGCATCATAGCCATCATGGATGAGGCTTGTCTCAGCGTTGGCAATGTCAACGATGAAACACTGCTCGGCGCTATGGACAAGAGTCTGAGCAAACATCCGCACTACAGCAGTCGCCAGCTAAAACCAATGGATAAAGAGCTGAAACATCGCGAAGATTTTCGCATCACGCACTATGCTGGCGATGTTATCTACAATGTCAACGGTTTCATCGAGAAGAACAAGGATACACTGTATCAGGACTTTAAACGTCTACTACACAACTCAAATGACAATAATCTGAGTGAAATGTGGCCAGAAGGCGCTCAGGACATTAAGAAAACAACAAAGCGTCCGCCCACAGCTGGTACGCTCTTCCAGAAATCCATGGTGGAGCTGGTGCAAACACTGCAGAAAAAAGAGCCCTTCTATGTACGCTGCGTTAAACCAAACGACATCAAGAGTCCTACGGTGTTCGATGATGAGCGCGTAGAACATCAGGTGCGCTATTTAGGATTGTTAGAGAACGTGCGCGTGCGTCGCGCTGGTTTTGTGCATCGTCAACGCTACGATAAATTCCTGCTGCGCTACAAGATGATCTCGCAATATACATGGCCTAACTTCCGCGCTGGCAGTGATCGCGATGGCGTGCGCGTTCTTATAGAGGAGAAGGGTTTCAGCAATGATGTCAAATATGGACACACTAAGATATTCATAAGGTGAACATTCATAACAATTAAAAATGTTTGGACGTTAATAGAACAAGTTAAAACAACAACATAATTTGTTATTTCTTTTTTGTTTCAGGTCACCGCGCACGCTCTTTTCGCTGGAACATCAGCGCAACGAGATGATTCCACACATTGTGACGCTGCTACAGAAACAGGTGCGTGGTTGGATTGCGCGACGAAACTACAAAAAGATGAAGGCTGCTTTAGTCATAATGCGCGCCTACAAAACCTACAAGTTGCGCTCGTACGTGCACGATTTGGCGCAACGTTTCCGCGGAGCCAAAAATATGCGCGACTACGGCAAGAGCCTGCAGTGGCCACACGCACCGCTAGCTGGACGACGTGCTGAACCTGGTCTCCGACGCATGTATGACTTCTGGCGCGCCTACATGATTCTGCGTAAATATCCTCGCTCCGAATGGCCTCAGCTGCGTCTACAGATAATTGCGGCAACCGCAATCAAGGGACGTCGTCTGCACTGGGGACAACAACGCAAGTGGATAGGCGACTACTTGGCCAACTCGCACGACAACTCCGGCTATTTGGGCTATAGTGCCAATGTAAAGAACCTTAAAAATGTTGATGGCTTCAAAGCGGTGCTGTTCTCCTCGTTCGCCAAGAAGTTCAACCGACACAACAAGAGCGCTGATCGCGCCTTTATTGTTACAGATACGGCGATCTACAAGTTGGATGGCGCTAAAAATAAATTCAAAAATATGAATCGTTCAATATTTATCAAGGACGTGAGTATTTATTGCCTTTTTTGAGGATGAAAAATATTTAAAAATTTTATAATTTCTTGTTTCGTTATTATGATCGATGTGTGCTGTTATGTGGCGTCTGATTTTTTGGTGGAATTTTTGCCAGCATTTATTATTTTTAGAAATTCTGATATTGTGCTGATATGTGCCCAAGTTGTGCTGCAATGCACCGTAGACGGATTAGAAAAATTAATTTATTAGTACATTTTAAAAGTCTTAGAAATTGTATACACTCGACACATTTTTAAAAATTATTACAGTCCACCCTAAACAAGTGCGCGTGCGTGGTTTAACTGTCGAAACACGCACCGGACTACCGCAACATGAATCGAATTTCCAATTTTGACAGTGCGTTCGGATGTAAAGTTGGCTGCATAAAACCAAAGTATTAGAACAAAGAGCAATTAGCTGCTTATAATTAATAATTCTCAATTGCAAATGGAAGTATTTGCTATATTAATAGATTTTTACACAATTCTAAAAGTTTCTTTAAGATTTTTAAACAATCAGACTGAGCTGGTTCGAGAGTAGCAGTTCTTTCCGCAGCGCGGAAAATAAAATTGCGTGGCGTTTGGGTACGCAGCGCAACGCGCACTTGTTTAGGGTGCACTGTTAGATTTATATTTTGGTAATATTGAAAGAAATTAAAAGTGATATTTTTTAAAAAATATACTTCATACAAAAGTTGGAACAAAATATAAGCATTCGTTGAAGACCAATAAATTGAATTGGGTTTGGCCATATGAGAACAAAGTCAGCAATATTTGTAATCCGTTCACAACCAAGCCTACCTCCCAGATAGCACAAAAATTTAGAACGAAAAGAACTTGTTCGAAAAAATGCTTTCCGAAAGAAGTATTTTCCGGAAAACAGGCGTCATTAGTCTTTCTTACAGTTTTTAAATTAAAGCAGTACATTTTTTTTAAATACGATGCTCCATCCTCGCTGGCGAGTGTCCTCGTAAACCTTGTCGATTCAGCTTTTATTTGTAACAGTTGATACTTTTTGTTACTGAAAAAATGTAAGTTAAGCTGGGAAACGGGAAATAGTCGTTGGTTGGGAAACCAATTTGTACCGCAATTCCTTCAATGTATCGGTCGTATCGCGAATCGAGAGAGCTGAAGCATTGTCTTGGTCAAACAAAGTAATTTTTTTCTTCAATTGTGGACATTTTTGATTGACTTCGACGTCCAATCGATTAAATAACGCACAGTAATATTGCTGTTTTTTTTTTTGGTTTAGCAGAAAGTCTATAAATATTTTATACAATGTGCATCCTGAAAAATACTGACTACAACTTTGCCGAGCGATTGTTGTGTTTTCGGACGCTTTGGTCGGCTTTCATGAGGTTATAACCACTCGCCTCCCAATTCGACTAAGTTGTGTAGTGATCTATCATCACAAATCGCATGAAAAAAATTATTTTCGTTACGGCGAACCAGTTCCAAATTTTGTTTTGAAAAGCGAAAACGTTTATCTCTTTGGTCAATTGTTGAAAAAAATATTCATAAATGATAAAACACGTTGCTTTGAGATACCTTTGATGTTAGCTAGCTCATTCAATTTCACTTTGCGGTCATTCAACACAATTTCACTAATTTTCCGGATGTTTCCTGGAGTAAAACTGAACGTGGTCAGGAATCATTTTTGATTTTGCGATCACGACGATACTCAGAAAATCGATATTTTAAGGTTGAATTCGATGGAGCAGATCTGTCATACCATTAATCAAGTCATGGCTTGGCTTCAACAGTATGTGTTCCCCATATAAATATTGGTTTATCAAAACACGATGATAATTTTTTTCATAAAAACAAAAAAGGTAGCGTCACTTCGAGATCAATAATTTGAAAACGCGTCGATAAAATTTCATAAAAGTTTTACAGTATTCTAGTTAAGGTAGATACTCAATCGATTTTTAGTTTGTGGCGCCATTCCTGCGTTAGACCGAGGACTTTTAAGCCCATGTATTAAAAATAAGCCGAATAACTATGCAAATGCTTTATTTCCTGTACAGCACAATGTAGCACAACGCGAGCACATTGTTAATGATGTTATATGGTGGAGATGCGTACTACGACCTAAATGAGATCTATTGTACCTCCTTCTCAAAGCTTCGCTGGGTTTGCGGATTACAGAATTTCATCCAGCCCTATTTCTCTAATGAATTTGAGAATATTCTTAGGTTCAAGGGATGAAACCGGCTCTAGACTCAGCTCATAGTTCCCCAGTGCTAGTTTACGTCTGCAAGCCACTGCGTCGCAGTTTGTAAGTAGGTGTATTGGAGTCTCCTCTACTTCTTCACAGAAAAGGCAGTTACTATCGGTTTCTATACCCAATTTCATCAGGTGGTATTTGAGTTTACAGTGTCCTGTAAGGAACCCCGTTAGAATATTTAGATTCAGTTTGCCTAAGCTTATGCACAATTTTGCTCTCCGAGTATTAAAATCTCAGAGGAGCAGTTTGGATTGTCTTAGCTTTGGGAGGCTTCTCCAAAGGTTTGAACGTTTATGCCTCTCCCCCTTCTTAGTTCTTCTTTTATAGAATGTGTGCCCAATCCGCAGAATGGTTCTGGTCCTATGAATTTTGTGGCTGCACCCAGTCGCACTAGACCATCGGCTTCTTCGTTACCCTGTATTCCTTTGTGTCCTGGGACCCAAAGTATAGTAACAGTGTTAATCTTGCCTAGTTCGTTGAGTTTTGTTAGGCATTCCCATGTTATTCTCGATATGTCTTCAGGAAACTAATGCTTTGATTGCTGCTTGGCAGTCTGACATCACAACTATATCCTGACCTTGTATTTCTGGTCCAGATTGAATTGTGCACACAGGTGTATTGCTAGGATTTCCGCTTGGAAGATACTGGGTGTTGTCCCCATAGGTTCAACTTGGTTCTTGGCCCGTACACTATACCTTCCAATGTCTTGGAGCCATCCGTATACCATGATATACTGTGTGGTTTCTTGACTTGCGATGTCATCTCGCTGTCCCACTCTTTCTTGGTACTAAGCTTAATTTCGAAGTGTTTTTCGAAGTTGTACCTTTTTACTGTATCGTCTCTTGGTATATCGATGTAGGGAGTGTGCTTTGCAATATCCTCCTTCTCTCTACTGCTGTTAGTTTTACCTAAACCTGTCCCCTCTTTTGCAATGCATAACAGAGTTCGCTTGGCTACTCCCTCTATGACAAGGTGTAAGGGTGTTAGGTCCAAAATTACTTCTAGTGCTGCTGTAGGGCAGGTCCTCATGGCCCCTGTGATGCATACGCAGGCCAGTCTCTGCACCTTTGTTAGCATATTCCTCATAGTGGTTAGCTTGGTTCTCTCAGCCCATGCTATTGCACCATAGGTGAGGATGGGTCTCACCATCATGGTATACATCCAGCGGAGAATTGTTGGGTTACAACCCCAGCTTTTCCCCGCCAGGTTCCTTCATACCATTAGTGCGCGCGTTGCTTTGTTTATAGTTTCCTCCGCATGTCTTCTCCAGAGAAGCTTTGAGTCTAGTATAAATCCCAGGTACTTTAATTCTTTGAAGAAAATTTCCATGCCATCCATTCTCAAAGTTCGGAGATTCGGAAGGCTTCTTTTGGTAGTAAAAGCGAGCACATTACAGCACATCTATTAAATTCCTAAAAAAACGAGAAAACTATAAATATTACCTTATTAAATAATCATTTTTTTAATAAAAAATCGAAATGGTTAAAAAATTAATATCATTAATACTAATTTTAGTAATGTTAAGGTGTTTCAACCAATATAATAATCAATATATTCGTTATACATTACTCCAGAAATAAAAACTTGACATCATTAATACTTTTTCTGTTTGTTGCTCTTCCAGCTCACTTCCATAAGCATCAGCACTGGGCGTGATCAACTGATTGTTTTCCACTCACCCGCCAACAATGACTTGGTATTTGCGCTACAGGGTGAACATGTACCGCTTAAAGAGGATCGCATTGGTGAGCTGGTGGGCATTGTTTGCAAAAAATATTACGAGTAAGTTTAATCAGTTAGTTATATACACAAAGTAGACAATTCTAACAAAATTTGCTACGCCTTTTCCTTACAGCATCTGCAGCCACGAACTGCGTGTTGAGGTCAGTCCTACCATAACGTGTCGCCTAGGTGGCAAGGCGCGCACCATCACAGTAGAGGGCGCAACGGGCGTGGAAAATCCAAACTTTAGACATTCCGCTGGCAATATTATATTTGAGGTTCCCGCCCATTATTGCGTTTAGTTGTTGAGTTATTGAAACACAATACATTATTGATTATTTTTGTATTTTTAGCTTTAAGTAAAAAGAAAAAGCTGTGCTTTTTGTATTTTATAGTATTTTATTAAGTTGCACATATTTGCTTAAATGTTTAAAGTTTCCGCTACGCTATTGACTATATATTTGTTTGTTTTTCCCTTATAAATGTCTGCTATTATATTTTTCAATATATTTTATTTATTTATCACTGTTATATACCTATACGCCTAAATAATAGAAAATCTGTTTCTATATTATTAGCTATGAACAAGAATTATTGCTTATATAACTGTTTTATTGTTAAATAAAAATTAATGCTAAGAACTGCATAAATTATTTTATAAGTTGTGTTAAAAGCCGTGGAAGGAAAGTGTATTAAATTAAATGTATTACTTAAACAACACTTTAAGTTGAAGTTTATTAAAAATATTAACTATATTCTATGTATGAAAATAATTAAAATCAAACTATTTAAAGTGAAATAATTTATTTACAAAAGCATTGATTCGTATACCTAATTGTTGTGGCTTTTTCAACTTTTAACTGGCTTCCATAGATTTGTACTTAATTCTTACTCAAACAGTGCCATCAACGCTTATTTCTTAAAATTTTTTCTTATATGTGCTCTGTTTTAAATTAAGTGAACTTAAGTTAACTAATTTGTTTGTTTTTATTAAATTTATTTAATTTTAAAACCCACCCCATTCAAGCCTTGTATTTATTAATTCAAAACTTAATATAAGGTGCTTGCTTTTTTTTAAATTAAGGCTTGCAAAAATTATTATTATTACTGCTACTGTATAAGTTTATAGTTCATAAATATTTTATTTCTTTTGTTAGTTTTAAGTTTAACATAGAAAGTGTAAGAAATTGTGCCTTAAAAAATGTATGTGCTTTCTTTATTAAGCAATTTCTTGTACTTCCTAAATATTGGGTTATAAAAAATAACCCCCCAATTTATTGTATATTATTTATATAATGTTTGTATTCATATAGTAGTAAGTTATGAGGCAACAACAAAAATTGCGTTCAAATGTAAACTAAAGTAAATTTTTAATAAAGCATTTTATTTGTATTAATGTTCGAATTTATTAAACATTCCTTTTGTTAAGCTAAAAGTAAGTTTAGAAGGACGACTTAAACTACACTCAGACCTCAGAAAAATATAAACATGCTCTTCCTTTACTAGCATAATGAAAGCGTAGTTAAATTGAATTTTCTTGAAATTGCTCTGAGGATATAATAGCATTAATAAAAATGTTACTGTATGGAAGGAAGTCTTAGTGACTTGAAATTGTTTGGACCTTATTTCTAAACAGGACAGATACTTCTGATGCCGGTAAGCAACTCCTTTGTTATTAACTAAATAAAATTCCAGCTATCTACGATGATTTCATACAAATTGCTTTTAATTGTAGGTGCGTCTGTGCGAATTAAGCTTTGTTCATCAAACAGAATGCTGCCAAGAAGCAAGACGTAGAGAAGAGGAGAAAAAAAGAGACGTTTTCTCAGGTGGAAAAAACGATTTTTATAAGTAACAAATTATATAATTAAAATATTGTACTATTAAATTAATTGCCTCTATGAGAGCCAGGAGTGGAAGCAACATAAAAATTGGGTAAAAGTGGTCCAGTAAAATCTACCACTGTAGAAATGTTTTTATTTATAAAACTAATTGGGGAAAGGCATTAATGTTCGTCCAATTAAAGAATTTTTGAATATCTAGCATCTCTTTAAGTAAATCATTTTTGTGAATAGCTAATCTTTTAATGAATGTATCAAGTAAAATAAAAGCGTAATTATAAAAAGGGTATATATTTGCTTCTGTGTAGACAAATTTATTTGAATATCGTTTGATATATGACTCATAACTCTTCTTAATACACAATCCAAGTATCTTTCGCTCAAGGACTTCAAATTCTTTGGCAACCGAGGGTGAGATAGAAAACCCTATTGGGAAAGCATAAATTAAGTCGGGACGAATAGATATTTTGTGTATAAGAAGCTTCGTTTCTTTCGTTGAATATTTATTATTTAAAAGTTTAGCAAACATACTTTTAATTTTCAAAGCTTTTTTTAAAATGATTCTTGAGTGTACTTTAAATTTAAATAATTTATTAAAATGAACACCTAGATATTTAAAACTATTTTTAAATTGAATGGTTACTCCGTTGAATGAAGGACACAACATTTTGCTTGCAGGGACTACAAATCTCGCACATTTTCCACTGGCATTTCGAAGACAAACTGCCACTGATTTTGATACCCGAACTCGTGTAATAACTATACACTAAAGAAAGACGAAACTAAAGTTAGAGCTAGTATCGGGGATACATCGTGAGCATAAATTTAAGAATCATCAGCAAAAAGAACACCTCTTGAGCCATTCACTTCATGTGGGAAATCATAAATAAAAATGCTATACAAATGTGGCGCAAGTATGGAGTCTTGGGGTACACCACTTTCGATGCAACCAACATCAGAAATGGAATTTTTTATTGGAACAAAAAATTTTCGATCAGTTGAGAAACGTCCGAATGCTTGAAGGTCAAAATCTTGAAACAACCAAAATCTTGGATAAAAATTATCTTAAAAAAAAAATCTTGAAAACGAAATCTTGAGACGAAAATCTTGAATAAAAAATATTGAAATTTTAAGAAATGTTCTTTCGAATAAAATGTATAATTTCGAGAAAAAAAACGTGTCTAATTTCGAAAACAAAAATGTCAAATTTTGACAAAATTATAAATTTTTAAAAATGTATGGTCCCACACTTAGCGTCATCCAGACAAACGACGAGGACGTGGTGGTTTTTTGTCCATTTATGAACACATATTTTTTAAAATTTTACTTTTTTTTTTGCAAAATTTGTCACTTTTCGAAATTTGGCACTTATTCAAAATTAAATATGACATTTTTTGCAAGACTTGTACATTTAGAAATTTTATACTTATTCAAAATTTGACAATTTTTTTCGAATTTAGGCACTTATTCCCAATTTTACACTTTTTTCGATATTTGAAACTTTTGAAATTTGAAACTTTTTGAAATAAATGGACAATTTGACATTTATTTTAAAATTTGACAATTTCTGTGACTTGACAATTATTCATTATTTTGATTATTTTCGAAATTTGACATTCGAAAAATTGTATACTTTTTTTCGAAATTGGACACTTTTCGAAATAGTGTCAAATTTTCAATTAAGAAATCTTGAAAAACCTACGCATAGAATGTATTCTTTAATTCGGGCGCGCGGAATCTCCTTTTTTTAACTGTAAAAAAAGGAGAAAACTTCTGTTCCCTATCGAAACCTCCAACCGTTCCTTTTTTAATTGTAAGGTTATTTGCCGCCTTGTTCCTGATTTTTTTTTATTGATCCATACCTGAAATAACAATAATTTATAAAAGCAGTATGGAAGTTATAGTCGGGAACACGTTACAACCTTTTAACTGCTCAGTCAGTCCCATGTTCCTCTAGACTCTAGATTGGCATGGTCGAAGTAGCCAAGTTTCTGGACTTGAATTTTGATGGGGCCAACAACTTGGACAATGAGTTACAAATATTTACTAACCCTTCATTCGGTCATATTTTTTATAGGGGTTCAGCAGCTGTTCCGTCTGCTTCCAAAACTTTCCGACATCCTTCTTGTGTCCTGTTTGGAATCCGCGAGCGGTTTTCACGGTTTCTCTCCATTATATCAAATTCCATTTGAATTTTTTTTTGTTGTCTTTGTGCTATAATTTTATAATAATTTAACTAAAATACTATAAATAAATTCATTTTACTTACATTTTTAATTTTTTCATCCTTATTTGTTTATTTTAAACCAATTTTATGTTTTTCTTCCTATTTCTTTGGGAACACAAAATTAAAGGACTCATGTTTGTTTTTCTTCAGAATTAATTGGGCTGATTATTTTTTCAGAGAAGACTTGTAGACTATAATAAAAGTCTCACAAGACAATTAAAATTAACTTTTTGACAAAAGTCTGCAAAGATTCTTGCGTTCGACTTTTATTAATAAAAGTTTAATATAACTTTTTAAAATGAGATTTACTGAGAGTTATAAATAAATCTTATTCTTAAACTTTTATTTGAAATGTTATATTTACCGTTTATAAAATAAAAGTTTATTAATAATCTTATTTTAAAGACTCTGTTTTTAATGATAAAATGCATGTTTTAAATTGGTATTAATTTGTTGAATTTAATTCAAAATTTAAAAAATATATATTGAAAAAGACCAATTTTTGGTTTTTCTTTAAAGGCCTTTTGTTTAAAGCTAATTTTTAGAAAGAAAGTTATTTTTATTCTAAAGTTATAAATAATAAAATTTTATACCCCACAAAAAAATCAAGTTTTCCTTTTGCTGTTGCTGAGTTGTAAGCAATCAAAAACCGTTGGTTCGAATTCGCCCTAGTATGCCATTTAAGGGTTAGGTTTCCGCCCAGCGAATTTACTCTTTTCTGCAATGAAAACAGAATTTATTTTTATAGCAATTTAAATGCAATTTTTAAACTCACAAAGCTAAAAATAAACTAATTGCTGCTTCAGCGACAACAAGCCAAATAAACTCCAATGCAAGCAATACGCTCGAATTGGTATTGCAATTGATTAATGATATAAATATAAATAAACATTAGTACTGAAATCACAAAAACACAAAATCACAGGAACAACAATTGATCGTTGCTGAAGTGGCGTCTTGTGCTGCAGACAAAATGATTACATAAAATCTAACAGAAGCAACAACTTCCGCGTTGAGCATTAAATTAAAAATAAAAATATATATATAAAAGCAAACTAGCAATGGCTGCAGTAGTTAAAAGAAAACAGTTAAAATTCCAAGATAGTCAGGAGGAGCAGGTGGCGACAGTAAAGCAGACACACGAGCAGACAACACAAACGACTTCAACGGAAACTTCCATCAGCGACATTGTCGAAGAACTGCATACAAGTAATTTTAAAGTAGGCGATTTTAATGTAGAGGATTTTTATAGCGGCTCGTTAAGAAGCAGCAGCAACTGCGATGATTCCCTTGTTGGACGTTATATTAATTGGTCCAGCCAGCACTCCATGCTGTCCTCACTAGCCTGGTGCTGTGTTGGCGATCTCATGAGTTTTTGCAATAAATACGAGTTTAAAGTGCTAAGTTTGAGTGATGTCAAGATGCACAATACCATATGCGCGGAGATTAGATCGCTGCTAAGTGGTGCCGCCCCATTTCATATGCGTCGGCGCTTTCCCGGCAACATACACAATCCCGAAAATCTCTGGGTTTGTATTGGACGCTGTGCAGGCGTTGAATATCATCTCAATCGTATACTGAACATTTTTCGCAAACCGCTCAATCGGCAATTGACGGATAGGCAGCGCGAGGCGAGACAAAATTTTCACCTGGCCATCAATGAGCTGAGGCTGGATATATCGGCGCGCATAAGTGCGGTAAAACTGTACGATCGCGATGTTTTCGAGCGTGAGTTTCATCTCAACTGGGTGAAGCAATAGAGTGGACAAGCACAGGGAGTGGTTTTTTATAAAATAACGTCCTTAATTTTAACTGATCTATTTTGAGCGTGAATAAACGCATACTTTATGAAAATATGTTAAGGGCTTATTGCAAAGCATGATATGCCACATAACTAAAAGCAAAAATGGACTTAAACTATTAAAGGTTTAAATAATCATACAGTTGTTTAGTTGTATTAATCGAAAAATTCGAAATAAACGACTCTTAAAGTTTAAATAAGTATAAATTTTTATGAAAAGTGCCAAAACTTGTTAGGTCCTTTCATCGGCAGTTGAAAAGTCATTAAATTACGGAACGTACATAAAATACCGGTTTTAGAGTTCATGTGGCTTATCGCGTTATTATAATAAATGCTTAATTTTTGAGTTTTCGAAAGTATTCGAATTATAAATTATAAAGTTTTCAATAAAAGTTAATAAAAAGGTATTAAATAGCGTTTGTTTTGTTTTGCACAATAAATGTATATTGTTTCCAATTTCATTGGTTCACATGTGTTCCAAAATCGTACACAAACAAATTATAAAAATCTTATTTTAACTTGCAAACATACATACAATAAATTAAGTGAGCATACTCGAATTTGGTATTGGTTTGCAAAACACAACAGCTTTGACAATTTTAGTAACTTACATTTGTTAACATACATATATTTATATATATTAAAGCACTGCGGATTTACATACATACATATTTAAACTTTCAAAAGGTACAACTAACTTCACACAGAGATCAAAAAACACCGAGATTGCTTTACGCATTTAAAACAAACAACTAAAAATAATATAAATGCGTCAGTTTGATAAATTTGCATATGTAGCTTAAGTTGTAGAAGTTATTGTTTTGGGTCCTGCAGATTTCGCTGCCAACGATGATATGCTTGAATTTGAGGTTTTATATCTGGTGACTAGACAGTCTTTTGCGGGTTGGAATAGTTAACTGCTTAGCAGTGTTATTGTTTAGCAAAACTTCAGCTTCATTTTTGTAGCCTTTGGAACATGGCGTATGGTGAGCGATATGCGTGTCTTGCGTTCCAGAGTGTCACCCATTTTGTAAGCGTTTTCGCAGTTCTCAAAATTAGCTATGCGATCACAGAGCACATCCGCTGAACACTCGCTGATGGAGTGCAAATAGTCGCTGTAGAGCTTATCCTTGAGTATCAGCAAACTGCGAGGCTCCAACAGCAGTTTGAAGCGCACTTCTCGTTTCTTTGGCTGAGCATCGACATCTGCTGACTCTAAATCGGTGTCTTGAAGCTCTGTTGGAGTTTTTTCGCGCTCCATAAATTCGAGCACTGTGTGCGAGCCACACGATATCGTCGATATAATTGGAAAGAAGAGTGGCCCATCAGTATGCGGCATGATGCCCTGGCCGCATAGATACTCATTGACCAGCACATGATTAGCTTTTTGCGACTCAAAAATACCTGTGGAAAAAAACAGCAACTAAAAGTCTTCAAGTTTTTCAGAAAAGTTTTTCTCTCCTACCCAAATTATTAATTTTGTCCACATACATCTGCAGCCAGTCTGGTATCTCTTCCGCTATCATACCATTGGGATGAGGCAGTCCTCCGTAATTGATCAAACGCCTGTTCAACAGTTGCGTCCATTTAGGTTTCGGTGCTCGCTCGATATGTGAGAGTATCCGTTGTTCCTCCTCGGATGTGATGAAGTTTGTTATGTACATGACCGTGGGTGGGCACTGGGTTACATTAGAAAGGTTCGTTTAGATGAGTTATGTTTTCAATATTACACTTTTACTCTTACCTTTCGCACAAGAAAGTCTGAGAAATCCATCTTATTGAGTATGTAAGAAGATGTGAAGAACAAAACTGTTGAATCTAATGATTTTCCAAAACATCTTCAGCCGGTGTATATTTTTTTCGTACGGCCTTGAGCTGTCAAGGTACGTAACTATGTGCTTACGTTACGTTACCAGTAATGTAATGTTAACAGCACTGCCAGATACAAATAATATGACAACAGAACTGCCCCAAGAAGCACCCAGCTAAAACAGTAACTGTTACATACGGCGTATATAACACGAGCGGTCACACGATTTGCGTTATAGCCCAAACAGAATAAGCATAGCCAACAGGCAGCCAACAGAAAAAATGTCAACATAGAAGTTGGTTGCCTTGCAACCTTATGAAATGAACATAATGAAAATAACCAACACGTAGCGAACGCAGCCGACACAAAAATGTTGACGAACTTTTAACTTTTGCCGCAGCCAACGGTAGCGAAATGTCAAAATACATAGTTCAAATTAGAAAACTTAAAATTGACTAAAACATTAGTCCAAATTAGTAAAAAAACAAACAAATTATTGTATGCAAAAGGCTGTATCTTTTAATTAAGTAACAAATAACAAAATATTGTAAGCATAAAGAGCTATCTGCGTTATCAACACAAATTCTATTCTGTGCACAACATTTCGTTTGCTACGTTTTCGACAGCTCGCTACGTGTTGGCTATGCCTATTCTGTTTGGGCTATTACGTCCATATAAAATTTTTCATACAAAACTTGTGACCATTGCTCAAGCGGTGATCAAAATGTCACAAAGTTTGCATCTCTGATTCTCATCAGAGTGATCTGGCATCCCTTTCTGCCACACATGTTTTTACCATGAGAAAAATATATAGCTAAACTGCTCACACCAATTAGGAATTCAGTTGTGCGCTCTGATCCCCTTCTCCCTATGCTATTGTGTCTAGCCCACCCCCTAGCCCATAGGTTAGAGCTCTGGTCTGTTATATGCCAAATTATAAACACAATTGCTTAAAGTTTTTGAATTATTTGATCAATAAAATATTTACCTTCCGGATAGATTTTGAATTCTGATTATAAAATTTTAACCAACAAACAACTATAAAAGAACAAATCGGCATGAATAGCACAGAACATCAAAAGCACATTTTCGCAGTTGCTTGTTTTGAAAGAATTTGTCCGAAGTATTCACCAGTAGCTATTCAATTTGTTAATCTAAAAAGAAAAATTATTAAACTTCGTATGCACTATTTTTAATTTATTTTCAAAACTTCCATTTGACTTCACCGTTTTGTGTTGCGTGTTTATTTTTCTTGCTGAGTTTATTTTATGACTGCAAAAGAGTTAGACATACAAACACATATAGCTTTCCTTGTTTCCCATGAAATGACAGAGTAAGAGTGTATTGGTGAACACCAAATTCTGTTTCGTTGTGTATGTAAACTTGTTACAGCTGTCCAGCAGGGACATTAGTATAAATGTCAGGATAAAGTGATCAAAACTGAGGAAGACCTTGAATTAAAGCTGTCTATCCAGACATTTTTCAAGTTCAGAAAATCCCGGGATTGAAGTAAAGAAATCCCAGGAAAATTAAATTCTTGTTTATACATTTAAATCATTATTATTACTTTTTAAAGTATTTTATTTTTAATCTCATATTTTTGAAACATATCGTCATATGAAAAAAAGTTACTAAAATACAAAATCGACTTTTGATCATGATGCACAGTATAAAATTAATTTTCCTGCAAAATTTTAGACTCCTAAAACTAAAAACTACGATTTATTAACAAAGTTCTATAAGACTTAGTGCAATTTTTTTCCAAATTTAGTAAGGTTTTTGCTTATTCTGTAAAATATAACTTACAGATTTTTAATTTCATATGTCTATTTTTTATTATTATTATGATTAATAAAATGTGTAAGTGATTTTGTCTTCTTTTGTTTTGTTAAGCTATTTTTTAATACATATAATCTCAAAAGTGTTCAAATTTATAAAAAAATATTATAATATATAATTTAGATCAAAAAAATGTTAAAAGAATGAATAGTTTAAATAAAAAATTGAAATTAATTTATTGAAAAAGTCATTGGAAAACATGGGAACTAAAAATTCCGAAAATACCCGGAAAATCACAGGATCAATATTTCCAATACCGACAGTCAACCCTACAAGAAATAGCTAACCAAAACTCTAACACAATCACATACATTTTTCTGTTTACAACCACATTCGCATACTCATTTCAGTGTCAAAAATTGTGAAACAGGGAAAAATAAGAACATTTTAGCAAGTGCATGTGAAAGAAAGAGAAGGTATCATTATTAAAAATCATGTCCAATTTTTGCATATCCGCCATTGTAGTTTACCATTCCTGGTTTCGCTAACAAAAACCAAGTTCTGCAATAAAAAAATTAAATATCTTTAAATTGCTTATTGTTGGAGCGCTGCTACCCATCAAAGAAGGATGAGCCAATAAGCACGCTTGCCAATATCAAGAATGCAGTGAGCATTTCAACATTCGCCACATCTAATTCCACTCCCAAAGTCGTCGGCACAGAAGTGGCTCGCAGTAGCAGCAACA
Organism: Dichetophora obliterata; assembly: GCA_963920525.1. Classification (NCBI taxonomy): domain Eukaryota; kingdom Metazoa; phylum Arthropoda; class Insecta; order Diptera; family Sciomyzidae; genus Dichetophora; species Dichetophora obliterata. The sequence goes on along the minus strand of OY986436.1, from coordinate 232,388,469 downwards.
ACAGTAAGAACAACAACAACAACAATAAAAAAATGTTATAATAAATTAAAACCATTTGTTTCAAGACACCAACGAATTGCATGCATTTTTATTTTTTAAGAGGTACGTTAGATAAAACTGATTTTTACGTTATATCTAACGGTTACATATAACTGAGTTTTCGGTTAAATTTATCTGGTGAGATTTGGTTACCTATAACCTGTATTTATGTTAACCCTAACTAGAGAGAGAGCGAGACGGCTATATTTCAATGGTATTGGAAATTGATACGTGTGAAAAAGGGATGCCAGATCACACGTATACACGAGTTTCGGTTAATTTCTTCCCGAGGCTCTTCCTAGCATAACCGAAACTTGGTATGAAGAGGTAACCGATATTTCAGTTTAGAAAAACCGTTTTTGCTTAGTTAAATAACCGATAGTCTTCTTGTAGGGAAGGGATTGACAAAACCTTCCGAGATTGACATCCTTACCTTGTAGACGAGACAATGATAACTAGGCCACCGCGATTTGACAGTAACACCCGCATTCACGACTGCACGTCAGTACGACTCGACATGAAGAAAAAATAAAAAATCTGGAAAAAACATACAAATAATTTATTCACGCAATTACAAACCCATATATTTGCGCTGCTGTCGCTCGTCAAATTAGAAATAATTCTATATGGACAACAGCAACATTGCTATGTTACATTTTCACAAAATAATTTGACTTTTGTCGCCATGTCGTTGCCATCATGAATGTGTTCAGTGCATAAATTCGTAAAGTATTTTTACGGAAAAGTAGGCGAAACATTTCGCTTCAACTCCTTTTGCGTGTCGTCAAGTATCTTTTTTTGATAAAAAAAATGCTATACAAGCCAAGTATAGCATTAGCAGAGTAAAAAAAAACCATGAACCCTAAATTCATACTGTAGCTCCCAACCCAATTAAATTGCGAGCTTTAGATCATGTAAGTTTTTAAGAAGGCAACAACAACAACTCTGTATAGAGTTAATTACTTAGCTGAATAGAGTTTTTCGTATAACTGTTATTTGTATAACTGTACTAAAAAATCCGCAAATTAGCGATATTAATTACAAATGACTGTTTGCACTTCACAACCCGTAAACTGTATAAGTTTAAGTTTATCAGCCTTATAAATGAACTGTCAAATTTTTATGAGGGAGCCTTTGCACAAACCAGATATATTTGCTCTTCGATTTAGGTGAGGTTTGTTGGTTGCAAACGAGGCTGCAAACTTTATATGATCAATCAGCTGTATTCCTTTTTTGAAAGCTAATTAATTTCTTATCAGAAGCCGGCAAAAAGGAATGACAGATGTAAGAATATGTGAATTGAAGCATAAATAACAAATATTTCATTTAAAACTGCAGTTTAAAAACTTATTGACAACATATGCAGCATATTACAATAATTTGCAGCTGAGATATATGATGCAAATGAACAATCGACTTTAAAGGATGCTCATACAACCTGCCTTATAAAAATAGCTAATTGCTCAAATTAAAAGACTAACAATTTGCATGAATACCCTTAATGTGTTTCTTTAATGATCTTCTAAGAAAATTTCCAATATTTTTCTACATATATTACCAATTAAGATAGCAATGTGATGAAGGTATAATTTTATACTTATGTGATATAATAAGCTTTAAAAAAATTTTGTTATTCAAATCCATTTGGTATTTCACATTTTTTAAAAATTTATTTGTAAAAGTAAAATTTATGTTTATTTTTAGAGATTATGGAAATCAAGATTTCAAATCCCCAAAATTTGTCTTTTAATCGGCATATAGAATTTAAGATTTAGTTGCTTTTTTATTGTATTTTTATGATGAAATGAATTGCCCTTTTACGGAATGTTGTAATTTGCAATTTGTTGTAATATGTATCTAAGTTGCTCTGTTTTTTCTCCATATTTTCTTATATCACCAATATACTACGTTTACATTGAGCCAAATGACTCATTTCAGCTTATTCAGCCAAAGATATGAACGAAATCATATCATATCCCAAACAAATTCTTAGTTGCTACAAATTGCTACAAATTTGAAACAAATGAATGAGATTGTATAATATCTTTAAACTGCTTACAAACAATTTCGAATGCACTCAATGAGCAATGGATAAAAAAACACCGAACACACTACGAACAAAGGAAAACGTCAAACAACAAATAAAAAAAAACACCAACAACCAGTTGTCAATCGAAATGAGAACTTAAGCAAGTTTTAAACGAGTCATTTGGCCCAATGTAAACTTAGTAGGGGAGCTGGAACAGAATCAAAAGGTCATTACGGCCGCCGATTACCTCTGGTCGCCAGTCACAGAGAACCACCCGTTCAAATTGAATCGATTGCGACCGACGATGCAGGGCTGCTTTTTTATAGCATAGTATTGTAGCAGCTATGTTTTTTTTTGTGTTAAAAGTACAGCAGAAACAAAAAAGTAACGTGAGAACATAAAATAAAAACTATAAAAATAACTTAAAAAAGCTTAATAGCTTTAAAAACTATAAAAAACTTTAAAAAATCCACATTAATTTCTTACATGCAAAGCAAAAACAAAAATAATTGTGCGATTCATGTCACTTCGTAACTACTTCGTTAGCTTGTATTTTGCAAAAACTTACGAAACGACATTTTTTTTGATATGAACACATGGATACGAAGTTTGTAACATTTACGCACTGAATTTGTCTCGTATGTCGTAAATAAGCCTGCGTAACTTGTACGCTGTCAAACTGCAAGTGTCAGCTGTTTTGTGTTTCTAATTTTTCAAGTGTGTTTCTAGCTAATAAAAAATGGACAAAACAAATGAATAGCATAAATAGATTTTCACTTGACTTTGATAATCTCCGTTTCGTTTGTGATCATTGCCGTCAAAATAGTGTTTATTTATAAAGTTAAGAAAATTCTTATAAGTGGCTTCATGTAAAAACGTTACGAACATTACGATATACGGCTTACGAAATCATATGAAGTGACATGAATCTCACTAATAATCCTATAACATATAAGATTATTTTTGATATCCATATAAAATTGTGATATAGCTTTTAAAAAATATGAAACACAGGTGCCACACATGTATAATTTTATGAGCTTATGTCGGCTACAAAAAAACTTGAAAAACTAGATTCAAAAACTAAAAATTATTAAAAAATTCAAAACTTGTTCAACCTACCAAAGCTGAACTCGCTTGCGTCTACGCTCTTCTCACCTTGTTTGATGACAATGTCGCTGTTACAGGCGAGAAAATCTCTACCATCCTGCAGGCTATCAATGTTGAGGTTGAGCCCTACTGTCACTTTATTCACCAAGGCCTTGGAAGGCATCAATGTCAAGGACTTAATAACCAACATCGGTTCCGGAGTTGGCGCTGGTTCACCAGCCAATGCCTCCGCTGCCGGTTGTGGTGATGCCACCAAAGCTACCGAAGTTAAGAAAGAGGAAAAGAAGAGGAGCTTGAGGGATCTGATGATATGGGTTTCGGTATTTTCGATTAAGCTGTTACATCAAGCAAGAATAAGACCATGTGTTGACAGTCGATGAAATCTTTTTTGATGTTAAAAGTTTTTGTTTTGTGGACTTGTTTGTGAACGTGTTAAAAAACAAATTTATATATAAAAAATATAAGTAATTTTTTTAACACAATAAAGTGAAAAACAGCTGCTGTCATTTAATTTACTGAATTGATTGCTTGCATGATGCAATCAGTAATAGGCATGGCAGAACTAGACAAGGTAGTGCTAGGGCTGAATGTGCTCTCTTTCTTAGTGACCATTACTGTCAAGCTCAGCCATTTTGCTATTTTTCTTGCTATAATTCTTGCTTTCTCATTGCATTCTCACTGGTTGCAGATTTTGTATGAGTTGTATACATTGTTTTGACAGTTTCGGTCACCGGCTCTCCGCCTTAAAACTACTTTGTCTAGTTCTGAAATGGTAATAGGTAAAAGTGACAGTTCGTGATGCGAAAATCTAATGTTAAACAAAAGAAAACAAAATAGAGAGCATGTGCTAAACTGAATTCAGCGAAGTCAACACACGCTCCCTATGTTGCTTTCTTTTGTTTAACATTCGATTTTCGCATCACGAACTGTCACTTTTACCTATTACCGTTTCAGAACTAGACAAAGTAGTTTTAAGGCGGAGATAGTCACAGCTCGTGAGAAAACAAGTAGCTGTCAAGGCCACCTTAAAGCTTGTTTGATTGCTTGTTTGAATTAAAAGTTGACTGAAACGGTAACGGCCTTCACTAGTCGTTTTCCTTGGCGTTCCTTTCAGAAAATTTATTACCGCGAATATATTAAGGCGACAGGAACGCAGCTAATAGCATTGAACATACCCAAGTGTTAGCAAAAAATTGCAGTACTACTTGCTTTCAGAGGGAAAATAGTCAGTCGTCAGGGAAAAAATAGAAATAGAATAAATTGTTTACCGTTTAGTTAATTAGTAAAGGCCGCTTTACTGTGTTAACACATGTCAAAATTTTCATGTGTGCTAGAATGTGAGATGGTGTAAACAACGGAAAGCAATATGTGTTCGAGTCTGTTTTGATTTTTTTGGTATGTCGTATCACATTTTATTTTTTGGTTTGTTTCTAATTTCATCACACATTCTGTCCCACCAGAGATGCATTTTACCATAAACTTGAAATTTATTATTTAAGTGAGAAAATTTTAAACTCGTAATGTATTTTCAAATGGAATAACAGAAGGAAGCAGTTTTACAGCTTATTTATATGAATTTGTAGAGGCTTTAAATGCATTAAAAACCGATTCATTACTCAAATTTTCACGTTTTAGTATAGTGTCAAGTATAAAAATGTGATGCGACTCAGTGAGATAGTCAAAAAGCGAAAAATTAATTTCTTCAAAAATTAAAAACGACGCATGATGAAATTCAATAATACTTTCTATCTCACATGTCGTAACACACAGTAGGACAATGTAAAGCAGCCTTAAGTGTATTCAAACGATATCGCTTTCGTATCCATATTCATAGAAATAAAAGATAAGGAAGTGGTGTTATACTCACACACACTATACGTGTGTAGAAGGAATTTTCGACGCTGAGGAAGAGAGATAGAGCGTCGTTATTTGACATAAGTTCTTCCCGAGCAAAAAAAAATCCATTTTTGAGGAAGAACATCTGTCAAAACACAAGTTCTGCTTCATGAGCGCATTCATTATTTAGGGTGGCAAGGGCCTTAATTTTTTTTCATATTGGAATAAGCTTTAATAGTTATTTATTTGCTTACAATTTCTTTGAAAACTTGGCATGAAATTAAAGTGGATTAGCAACCTAAGGTTACAAGCTATAACTAGGTATTTTTATATAAAAAAAAACTAATTAAAAGCCGACTGTTCGGAAAAAACTACACAAAACTATTTATTTTAAAAGAGTTTAATTTGGTATGTATTTTAGTTGTTTAGTTTTTGTGTTATTTTAATATTAATTAAATAGTTTATAAAAAATAGTTTTTTTAAATGAATTTTTAAAAAATCATTTAAAGTAACTTTTGTCGTTTCAGTTTTATTCTGAGTTCATGTCTTTTACTTTATTTTAGCAATGCTTTTATCTGTAAAAAAATTGGTAACGCAACATATTATATAACGGTGCTATATAAAAATTGCATAGTAAGCATGCATCTAAAAAATAAAAAATAGTTTACGCCTTTATTTACTACATAATTGAATGCGGCCCTGTTTGAATGTTTTTGTGTTTGTGCCAACTTCACTGTGTTTGTAAAATACTTCATTTCACTTCAACCCTAACCGCTTTCTTCCATATATAACCGCTTCCTTATATTTTACTTCTATGTCCATATTTAATTCTGTTCGGGCTCTAATTTTGATGTCGTTGTCGTAATTGTGGTGTAAGGGCTAGAGTATTAATTTATCGAACGCACCATGTGTAAAATATTAGCTATGTTCGAACGCACCTTCAAACAGCTGAGTGTCGCGAATTCGCTTTGTGCTAGAACCGCCAAAATTATTTAAATTAGCGCAAAATATCCGAAATATCGCTTTAGCGTCCTTGCCAACTATCCTCAACAGAATTAATTAAATATTGTTTTGTATAACTTCGTTTCAAACGATATATTTTAAATGGCAAGTGTTGAAAACTCATTCTGTTCTTTCGATTTTAGTAGATGTCCATCGAGGAGCAAGAAGTCCCACATTCCATAGCCAAGAAAATGAAGATTGATACAAAGTGCGTGATGCGCTTTGCCAAGCTTACGGAACATGCATTTGAACCAATACGCGGCTCTGCCAAAGCAGCCGGGTTTGACTTACGTAGCGCGTATGATTGCGTTGTACCGGCTCGTGGTAAGTTCCTCGTGAAGACTGATTTGCAAATTCATGTGCCGGAAGGTTCGTACGGTCGCGTCGCGCCACGCTCTGGTTTGGCCGTTAAGAACTTTATTGATGTTGGTGCCGGTGTGGTGGATGAAGACTACCGTGGCAATCTTGGCGTTGTGCTTTTCAATCATTCCGAAATTGATTTTGACGTCAAGAAAGGCGATCGTATAGCTCAGCTTATATGTGAGCGCATCTTCTACCCAGAATTGGTAGAATGCGAAACTTTGGAAGACACTGAGCGTGGAGCTGGAGGATTTGGCTCAACAGGTGTGAAGGACTTGCCAGCGGCGCCAAAGAATGGCACGACTGAGCCGAAGGTGGACGTTGAAGTGGCAACTACTGCAGTATAATTTAAACCTATTAAATAATAAGTACATAAGTTTAATGTAATTCTTTTCTTCATTAATGTTTCGCTTGAACTTTTCGAACATAAACACTTTTTTTGTAAAATAACTTTAGTCGTTGAAATTCTATGATGTGATCGCGTGCTTGTTGGCAGTGCGCGGAATGCTTCGCTGACTTTGCGGCCCAGGTTTTTGGTGTCTTGAATTTCGTCTAATTAATTCTGCTTAAGCCTTAAAAATCAAGTTAACTTGATTCAACAACAAGTCAGTTGTCTGAGTAACTTCGCAATTGCATTAAAGTGTGCGCTACGCCAGATTTTAATTGTTGCTATCGTTATTATTTCGGTGCAACCTCAGTGCATCTTGGCGCAACGGTTACGCTTGACCTGTTGCCCGTTGGAAGGTCAGCATGGAACGTTTATTTTTTTATTGTGGATATATAATTAATAGCTGGGTGACCAGCAGCTGCTGTTATGCTGTATTCGCAAGCGGGTTCAACTTCTTGCAATTAAAGATTATAAGAAATATCTTGACTTCGAACAGTTGCAAACCGACTGTTAATGGTGAGTTGGCACACAATCTCTTATTACTTTTTATAAAATAATTTCTTTGTCAGTAAAGTTTGATGCCAGCAATCAGATCCGTAGCAAAGATTTTCCATGGGGACAGTTTTGATAAAAAACAATTTTAGTGGTGTCAGTACTATATTTAAGTACAAATTTTACTACAAAATTTATTACATATAAAGTTATTCTTGAATGAGGCATATAAACTTAAAGTAAAAAGTAAATAATTATATATTTTTTGATCTAGGACCGACTCGAAAATGGACAAAAATTAGAATACTTTAAGATAAAAGTTGACTAAATCGAGTCAGTTGAAAAAGAGTTTTTACATACACTCAAAATTTAATGTATCAAGAATGAGGTTGAATATAAGTTATATCAGTGGCAAAAATAAAATATTTGGCCATTCATATATTTTTGTGTTCTACGTGTCCCTAGCTTAGAAATGAGCCCTCCATAAATTTATTCATTCTTGAGATAATAGATGGGTTGGGTCCTTTTCGCAGAATTTCAAAATCTTGAAAAAAAATCTTCAAATCAAAATCTTAAAAAAAAATTTAAACGAAAATCTTGAAAAAAAAAGAATCTTGGAACTCAAAATCTTGAAAAACCTACGAATAGAATGTATTCTTTAATTCGCGCGCGCGATTTCTTAATTGAAAATTTTACACTATTTCGAAAAGTGTGCAATTTCGAAAGAAGTATCAAATTTTTCGACAAATGTAAAATTTGTCGTAAAAATAGTCCTCGGCGATTTTAACGCAAAGGTCGGAAAAGAAGGCGTCTTTGGCCCCACTGTCGGTCAGTTCAGTCTCCACGAGGCCACTACGAACAACGGTCTAAGACTGATCGACTTCGCCGCGGCACGAAACATGGTAGTAAGTAGCACCAGATTCCAACACCTCGACATCCATAAGGCCACCTGGCTGTCCCCTGATCAAAAAACACGAAACCAAATTGATCATTTTGTGATCGACGGAAGGCACGCTTCTAGCGTTCTGGATGTGCGTACATTTCGGGGAGTGAACATCGACTCCGACCACTTTCTTGTTGCAGCCAAGATCCGCATGCGGTTATGCAATGCAAAGAACATACGCACAGGAATGCAACGAAAGCTAGACGTCGCTAAGCTGCAATCACAAAGGACAGCTGAGGCCTACTCCGCTCAACTCTCGGTTAAGCTCAACCAACCAACCTCACAACACGATGATGCCGATGGACTTTGGGCGCACATCTCCCACTCCATGCGCGCTGCCGCTGAAGAAGTGATTGGTTTCCGGCGCCCGCAACCTCGGAACCAATGGTATGACCAGGAGTGTCGCGACGCGACGGCAGCAAAAAACGCCGCATACAGAAAGACGCTGCAGTCAGCTACAACGCGAACCGTGCGAGAAAAATATCGTGAAAAGAGGAAGGAAGAGAGACGCCTTTTCAGACGCAAAAAAAGGGAGCAAGAAAAGCGTGAGCGTGAAGAAATTGAGGTGTACAAAGGCAAGAAGGATGCACGAAAATTTTACCAACAGGTTAAGCGTCTAACCCAAGGTTTCAAGCCCGGAGCATCCACTTGTAGAGATGGGAATGGAAATCTGGTTACAGATACGCAGTGCGCACTGAGATTGTGGAGACAGCATTTTTCCAATCTGCTTACGGGCGATGATCCCACCAACTCCGCCCATGGAGAATGCAGTTCGCCACAACCAATCGACGATGACGAAGTAGAAGTTCTACCACCTAGCCATGACGAGGTTCGAGTTGCTATCCAGCGGCTCAAAAACAACAAAGCAGCGGGTGCTGACGGCCTGCCAGCTGAACTGTTTAAAGCCGGCGGCGATGAGTTGATAGGGTGCATGCATCAACTCATCAGCAAAATATGGCTAGCGGAATGCATGCCCGACGATTGGAATCTCAGCGTGCTTTGTCCCTTACTTAAGAAAGGAGACCCGACAATTTGCGCCAACTACCGAGGTATCAGTCTTATTTCCATCGCATATAAGGTCCTCTCGAGCGTACTATGTGAAAGACTTAAGCCGTATACAAAAACACTGATTGGACCTTATCAGTGTGGCTTTCGACCTGGTAAATCCACCATAGACCAGATTTTTACACTGCGCCAAATCCTGGAGAAAACCCACGAAAAGCAAATCGACACGCATCATCTCTTTGTCGATTATAAAGCTGCGTTCGATAGCCCGAGGCGGGATTGCCTATACGCAACAATGTCTGAGTTCGGTATACCTGCAAAGTTGATAAGACTCTGCAGGATGACGTTGAGCAATACTTGCAGCTCCGTCAAGGTAGGAAATGACCTCTCCGAAACCTTCCATACTGAACGAGGTTTCAGACAAGGCGACCCGCTATCTTGCGATCTCTTCAACATCATCATGGAGGGGATCCTACGAAAGGCCGGTGTGCATCGCAATGGCACCATTTTTTACAAAGGTGTTCAGCTCCTTGCGTATGCTGATGATATTGATATCATCGGTAGAACCAAGAGAGATGTCACTGCTGCTTTCACCGCTATCGAAAAAGAATCAGCCAAGGTGGGTTTGACGGTAAACGAGGGTAAAACGAAGTATATGCTGCCTGCTGGCAGGGGAGCGGGGCGGCTAGGCTCTCACGTTTCAACAGGCAACTATAACTTTGAAGTGGTCAAGGAATTTACCTACCTTGGCACCGCCATTAACAGCAATAATGATGTCAGCCTGGAGATAAAGCGAAGAATAACAATTGCTAATAGGTGCTACTACGGGCTTAGTAAGCAATTACGTTGCAGAGCCCTCTCTCGATCGACAAAACTGACACTCTACAAGACGCTCATTATACCTGTGCTTCTTTATGGCGCTGAGGCATGGGTTGTCTCGCAAGCAGACGCAGCCGCTCTTGGGGTGTTTGAGAGAAAAGTTCTTCGCAAAATCTTCGGTCCTATTCGAGTTGGCGACGACTATCGCATACGAATGAACCACGAGCTGTATGAGCTATACGACGACATTGAAGTAGTTCAGCGTATCGCAATCCAGCGATTACGCTGGCTAGGTCATGTCCATCGTATGAATGACGATGCTCCAGCGAAAAAGGTGTTCGAGGCGAAGGCCGAAGGCCGACGACGAAGAGGGAGACCATGCCTCCGATGGATTGACCAGGTCGAGGAAGCCCTAACCGCGCTTGGCGAAACCAATTGGAGAAGGCGCGCGCGAAGCAGAGGCGCCTGGCGAGAGCTGATGAGATCGGCCGAAACCCGACGACGGGTTGCTATGGCCACCTAAGTAAGTAAGTAAGTGTAAAATTTCGAAATTAATCAAAATAATGAATAATTGTCAAATTTTGAAATAAATGTCAAATTGTCCAATCATTACAAAAAGTTTCAAATTTCAAAAAGGGTCAAATATCGAAAAATTTTTAAAATTTGGAATAAGTGCCAAAATTCGAAAAAATTGTCAAATTTTGAATAAGTGTCAAATTTCGAAATGTATAAGTTTTGCAAAAATGTCATTTGATTTTGAATAGGTGCCAAATTTCGAAAAGTGACAAATTTGGAAAAAAAATGTTCATAAATGGACAAAAAAACCACCACGTCCTCGTCGTTTGTCTTGATGACGCTAAGTGTGGGACCTTTTTGACATTTTTGTTTTCGAAATTAGACACTTCCGTTTTTTTTCTCGACATTATACATTTTATTCGAAAGAACAATATTTCTTAAAATTGCAAGATTTTTTCAAGACTTTTTCAAGATTTATGCTATTTTATGCACATTTTGTGTTTTCTCGATTTTTTACAAGATTTTTTTTTCCAAGATTTCGTTTTCAAGATTTTTTTCAAAATTATTTTTTTTTCAAGATTTTGGTCGTTTCAATATTTTGACCTACAAGCATTCGGACTGCCCCATATCATGAGAGAATGAGTTGAAGGTAGTATTAATCGAGCTGAAACAGCTGTTCAGCGTGGGCATATATTGTCAAAATGAGGTGATGACATTTAATGATGTTGTTTTTCTTAATTAAAAAAGGGATTTTTCTTAAAAGAGAAATAATAATTTTTAAAACGGCACAATTATCGGAACATTTAACCTTTAGCAAAAGTGGTCTTTTTTATTTTTATTTTTTTCAAAATGTGTATTTGGAGCTAAAAAAGGTAGTAGTGAAAAAAATAAGGGCCGCTCTCAAGTCGTTCAGAAATTATATGGGTCCAAAGTTAGAAAAAATGGCCTGAAAAACATGTGATTTTTCAATTTTCCAACAAAAGTAATATATATGAGAATCAAAAGAAAGGCAAGTATTCATTCAACGAAGTATAAATCTTGAAAATCCATGCATATCTCTTGAAGATATAACTCTTTTTTGACTTAGAAAATTTTACGTTTGAAGATTTTTTGTGATATAAAATTGTTGTCCTTGAAATGATCCCAAATTCATGTAAAATCGAAGTTTTGCCAATAAATAAGCTTATTGTATAAAGAGCATTGTGAACATATTGAGAATAATATGACGCCAAAATGCTTTATGAAAAATCCCTTGTTATTTTTGTTACGGTGTACATCACTTGTTTTTGACATCTTATGCCCACAGCTTGGCAGCGCAGTCGCTATTAATAATACCTGGTCATTGTATCATGCCCCATATTAGAACTTTTACTGTATGAATTTTTATAAAAATGTTTTCCGACAGCCAAAACACGTCGTAAGAAACTACTTAAAAAATCTTATTTTTGAAAAAATAGATTCAGCTCATACATTTGACCCTTCTAGAGGTCAATTTCGAAGAGATATGAATTCTTTTTTAATTTTTGGTGTTTGTATGATGACCCCCAGAAGTGTGTTAATAAATAAAGGGTGGATTTTGGGGGTCAAATGTTAAAGGTGAACAATTAATAAGACCAGGGCCCTATTGCACTAACCACTTATCACTTATCGCTTAGCAAATAATCAGTAAGTATTTTTCTGATAAGTGTATGTGATTATAGTTGCAATAAGTTAAAAGAAATTTCACTCACTTATCTATTATCAACTTATCAAGTTTTTGCTAAACGAAATTGATAAGTGTTTCTCAAGCCAAGAAAAGAACTTAGCAACAAACTCTGCACTAAGCAACTAAATGATAAGTTGCTACAGTTGAATTGGTTTTCATACTTTGAACAAATTTATAGGGATTATATTTTACAAATTCCTCACAGTTTTCATTTCAAATATTTTTGAGTAGCTACTATAAACACTAAATACTGACAATTTTGCAATCTCTACTTTAATCTCATTATTAGTCTAGATTCTTATTAATTTTTTTTACATTTACACGAACTTGTACATAACAATTTCTGTTAACATCAGGAAATGGAAATAAACATCAGGGAATATAACATTAGGGAATATAAAAAACAAATGTAAAGAAACAACCAGCTTAGAAAGCATCAATACAGTCACACAAACTCCGAACATTAAATACACCGCAACTCCTTCGCCCCTATACAACTCGCATCATCACAGTCAAAGTTCAAACCTACTTGCTGAGCAGAGTCTTTCCCTCAATTCTTTCTCCTATAACATACTCGCATTTGATGTTCGCTCTGAACCCTTTGTTGCTTGTTGTCAACGTAAAAATTCGGGTGAAAGGGGGGGGGGCGAGGGGGATTTAAGTATGAAAGATAATTTTTTATCAATTTATGCAAAATATCTTTGCCACAAACAAAAATCACGTACCACTTTTATTTTCAACGCTTCAAGCTGATTTCTCTTAGGGGAATTTTTTTACCTTGAATTACGATTTTCTCAAAATCCTAACGTGATGTAGAAATTTGGGTTCCAGATTCGAGATAAGGACCATAGAAATACTTCAAAACATTTGTCGGCTTCTCACTCACAAAAAAAAAAGGTATTTTTGGTGGACAGTGTTATTGAAGTCAAAATTAGTCCGCCGATTAATTGCACAAGTTTTCTCTGATTCTTCTAAATTATCCCTAAATAATAGCAAAAAACGGAACATAGTGCTATGTTAAAATGGCCCTAAGTCAAAGTGACTTTAGTAGCTGCGGACAAAACATGTCTGACACTTTAAAAAAAACACAACTTGATAAGAGAAATATCTCTTATCCAAAATTTGCTAAGATTATCAAAATTTTTACCGATTAGTAAAAAGCTTAAAAGCTTAGTGCAACAGAAAGTGATAAAAAGCACTAACATTATCGCTTAAGATTATCGCTTATCGAAAAGAGTTAAAGCTCTCGTTCGAAATATATTTAGTGCAACACTTATCTAAATTTCGAGCACTAATCAAACTTATCCAACTCAATTGGATTAGTTATCAGTATAAGGTTTAGTGCAACATAAACTTATCAATTTGCCCATATTTTTGATAACTGATAAGTGGTTAGTGCAATAGGGCCCAGACCATACATTCCATGGATTTGTGTTTTTTTATGAAGTATTTTAAAATGTTTCTTAATATTTTGTTTGTGTTTTTTTTATGTTGACCTCCAGTAAGTTGGTGGAGGGTGGGTGTATTAATATATTTAATTTTATCAATAGAGTTATTACTCTTGCAGACTACTTTGATTTACAATTTACTAAAACACATTAATTTGTATTAACTAATTTCGAACCTGTACTAGCAGAAAATATTAGGAAACTAACAATAAAAACTTTAAGTATTTCAGGTACTGTTGAGGTGACTTAGATTATAATAATATTTTTCTTAAACGAATAACGTGACTTGCAGAAAGATGTCAACAGATAGCAAAATTGAATTTGATTGTTTTTGAAAGTGTCGTGCAGGTGCATAGAAATTGAGCATTATCAGTAATTTTGGATAATTTATATGATTGTGTATTAAGTCATTTGAAACCATAACAAAAAAAAAAAAGAAAGAAAATGTCGGGGACGTTCAAGTGATTGTGTATTTATTAACGCAACATCTTGTTGAATTAGAAGGAATTTCAATGCGCCAGTTTAATTGCAAACTACGTACCTAGTAAAGTATTTTGGATTATCTGAAAGTAATCAGTAAGAAAGATTCCAGATTATGCAACAGTAATCCAACTGAGGCCTCAACATTGAATCATAAAATAAAGTTCTGAGAAAATATGGGTTCGTAAAAGCTGAATAATTTCTTTTGAAGAAACCGAGCATAGAACAAGCCTTCGAGACAATATAGTCCACGTGCCCTGTGAAGGGCCCTTCAGACGCCGATCTAGGACGATAACAAGATCTTTTTTAAAACGTAACTTGTTCTAGGACAAAGAGATTGATCGAATATGTGATAATTAAAGGTATATTTGACCTAAACAAAGGAAAGCACTGGCATTTGGAAATATTTAAGGGTAGGCTGTTTGTATCACACCAATTGGAAACGGAATTTATATCAGATTGCAAAAGCAAACTGTCGTCATAAGACTTTGCAGATCGATTTATTTTTATATCATTAGCAAACAAGAGGTATTGTGAATGTTTGATGACTGTAGGTAGATCATTTATAAATATAAAAAATAATAGAGGTCACAAGTGACTACCCTGAGGTACCCTTTTAGATTACTTTTATTGGTTTCGACTTGATGTTATTGAGTTTAACGATTTGAAAGTGATTTTTCAAGTAAGAGTCAATTCATTATAGCAAATTGGAATGAAAACATAGGTCATTTACTTTATCAAATGTCTTTGTAAAATCAGTAAAAATCGTAGGTCAAAGCATGTTTTACACCCAACCGAATTTATATGATCTTCACAAGAGAGTTTTGAGTTAGTGTAGTAACCGCGATTTTTAACATGCTCAACAAATTTCGGCTCAACACTAGTAAGATCGATTGCCATTATACCAAGAATATCGTAACGAGATTTAAAAATAGGCAGGACATATGATTTTGGAGGGTTGAGGAGCAGCTTATTGGCTTTACCCCAATCAGTTATTATAATCAAGTCATCGTTAATCTTAGCACATAAATCATTTACAAGACCAATAGGATTGAACAGGTTCAACTAAAGATCATCAGCATAATAAGCACATATGCATGAATGTAAACATGGTGGCATTTCCTGAAAATATAATCAGCCCTGTCATGAATAATTTTTACGGGGATTCGGAAAAGGGAGTTTTAATTTTTAAGATAAATCCCAAGAACATTTTGGAAATTTTTAATGCAAATGTGTTGATTAACCGTTTATGAAGAAATTTGCATTAAAATTTCCAAAATGTTCCTGAGCTTTATCTTAAAAATTATAACTCCCTTTCCGATTCCGCGTAAAAAAAATTATTCATGATAGGGCTGAATTTATAAACATTGTGAATGTGAAACCAAACATAGATTTCTGAGGCACTCCATAGATTAGGTATCTAAAATCAGACAGATTATTTCCCCACCCTAACTCTTAACAGAATCAAATGCCGTGGAAAAATCTAACAATCAAAGACAGTTTATGTGCCCCAGATCATATAAAATTCGTATGCTATCTTAGATCTTAACAATGGCTATGGAGCAGCTGTGGCCCAACGGAAATCCTGACTGAAGTGGGGACATAAGGTTAAACTTTTTTGTGTGTTCCGAGGTTTGAATGGCAAAAATAAGAGGCTGAAATACTTTTGATAGTAAAGAAAGAAGACTTATCGGTCGATAATCAGATGGATTGCGAGCACTTGACTTTTAAGACACAGGAATGACTGTGGCTGCTTTCCAAACATCAGGAAAGCAAGAACTAAAGATAAAGGTCTTAGGATGAATGGTAAAATAATTTTGATAAAATTTATGGATATTCCATCTTCTCCAATGGCATTTGATTATATCTTGTTAATGCAACGAGCTACACCGCACTCATCTACAGCAGGAAACTCAAAGTTAAGCACACACTCATAAGCAAAATCCCATGAAATATCAGCAAACCCATTATCAGAAGATGCTGTGCTTGTAGCCCGGATCTAAGGGGGGGAAACTGGGGGCACTTGCTCCGGGCGGCAGTTTCGGGGCGCCAAATCCTTGAGACAAGAATTCCAAATATCAAACAAGTGAAGCCAGGGTTTGAATTGCATGCTTCAAATGAACAAAAGCAAACAAATTGTTGCTTTGCTTAAAGTTTCTTGAGTCAAGAAAAGAAACTGAGTTTCAGTTACTTCCTCACTTGTTGTTATCAACAGGGATGCCAACTCAGTTCTTTTGGCACTAAATCTAGTGCAATTTGAGATTTTAAACCGCGAAATATATATTATTGGAAAAACGCACTGAGCTAGTGCTTTTCCAAATTGTGTTTAGCGTTTTAGCGCTTTTTCATTTTGCAAAGAGTCTACATGAAAAATTCGCCTTCCTCAGTGGCCACGCTTTTTTAAATATGTCGACAGAAGATCTGCAAAAAAAAGGAGCCGATCTAGCTTTAAAATATTCGAAAGACTTGAATGCAGTTAGTTTTTGCCAGGAACTTGCCGTATTTAAAGAGCTAGTGCATGATATTAATGAAAAATCAAGTGCCTTCGACCTGTTACAACATCTGTACAAGCATGACTTGAAAGAAGCGTTTCCCAATGTTAGTATAGCTTTAAGAATTTATTGCACATTACCAACAACATCTGCAAGCTGTGAGCGAAGCTTCAGCAAACTAAAAATAATTAAAACTTATCTACGTTCAACAATGAGTCAGGAGCGTCTATCTGGCCTCGCGATCCTAGCCATTGAAAATAAAACTGCCTATGCGTCGGACTTTGAGGAGCTAATAGATTCTTTCGCAGAAAAGAAAGCACGCCGTGTAAAGTTGTAGTCCTTCCTGGTTGTATATTTTTCCTGTGTTTCTGTTTTATGTCATAAATGAAAGTTATAGATAATAAAAAGTTTAAATTTATTAAAGGATTATTATTTTCACAAATGGTCACAAAAAATGCTGCTCATTTGTCAGTTTTAACAGTTTTTCTCAAGCATTGAAGGGAGGGGGCGCCACTATCAAGTTTTTGCCCCGGTTCAAAAAAATCGTAGATCCGGGGCTGTGTGCTTGTAATAAAATATTCATTTAAAATATTAGGATCAATTCGACAATAATCAGGTTTAACATTACATATCCCAGCCTGCCTAAGTTTATTCCACAGTTTTTCGATGGGTTGTGTTGAACTTAGCTTGGACATGAAAAAAATTAATTTTGATGATTTAACTGAGTTGCTAGCTTCATTTGTAGCTCTTTTCGTAATTTTCTATAATATAAAAGAGAGTGGCGTTAGCTACTATGCTTATAACTCAAGAACGGCTAAACCGATTTCGATGATTCATACCAATTCGAATTGGTCTCCGGCCAAATAAGAAGAATACCTAAAAAAAAATCCAAAATAAATATGAAGAAAATTCGTTTTCCCATACATTTTGTATGGAACTACTTTACGACGCATTCTGGATGATCGACGACTTTTTCTTGTAGCATTTTTTTTGTCACACATTAAAAACGAACATAATTTAAAATGATGGTTCCGTCAGAATTTCGCAAGTTTTAACAAATTTTTAAGTATTCGACCACAATTACACAAGCAAGATTATATTTGATGGGCGTTTGGAAACGGGGGCGTGGCAGCAAAGCGCCTGGTTTCAGCTAGTTTTATTTTAATTATGTTGATTGATGTTGAAATGGGAAAACTAATCTGAAGTCACTGAAAACATGTACCCAAAAGATATATTTATTCAAAACTTAATAAAAACACACATATTTTTATGTTATTTAAATTTGAAATTTATTTCTTTATAAAATATATAAATATATTTATAAACATTTTCTAAACAAAATATTTTAACAATAATAATTATGTATAAATTTAAAATATGCTTTCTTAAAAAAACTTTTAAGTTACTTGGCTTCTCATAAAAATTATAGATACATATAACGTAATAATTTGAAGCTTATCTTAGAACTATTTAGATTTGATGGTACTATAATTCTATCAAAATATAGCTGTTTGTATGTACAACTAAATATTATAGACTTTTAATATCGCATAGTTGTATGTAAATGTAGAAAAATATTACGTATTTTTATGTATATAATTTTTTTTCTAGTTATAATTGGATTCTTAGTCTCATAAAGTTGCGTTTTTGGTGGATGGCCGCAAAAAATGGGGTTTAAGATATAAAAATGTAACTAACATGAACATGAAATTTCTTAAATTTCAAAATTAAAAATAAGCGAAATTTTTGTTTTTAATTAAATGTCACTATTAAAAAATAAGCAAAATTATTTTGGAAAAAATAACGTTTCTTTTTGACATATTAAAGTTTCTTCTGACTGACTAGTGAAAATAAAAAACAAAAGATACTAACTACATAAGCATATAATATATTAATTTTTTATTTTTGTAACTAGCTAGGCTTTTTTCAAATAACTTAAATATAAGCATTTAAAGTATTTAACTAAATCAAATTAAACTAAATAATATAAATAAAAATGGAAATTTAAAATTAAGTACATTTAACTTCACAATTAAAACATTTTATGCAGTTGTCTTACAGTTATAAGAAATTGACTAAAATTCTGTTAAAAGTCACTAAAATATTTGTTACTTAAAAATTATGTTATTTTTTTATTTTAATAATATAAACAACAAAAATAATTCATTGGAAGACTTTGCGATTCTTGTTGTTTTCTAAGGGTTTGTTTGCATTATAAACAACTTATAAAAAAAAAACTTACAATATATATAAATTATACTTAGACAATAGTGAAATATACATAAAAATACAAATAAATATTTGCATGCCAGTTTATAGTTGTGAATTAAAAAGAAAAAACAAAACATGAATTCAAAATGCATTTGAGGACATCAATAGAAATTAGAATTTTAAGACTGTCTTAAAGCGATAGAAAACTCGTTACAAAAGCAATTTACAAGTAGGATTTTGTGTGGTGTTCAGAAAGATGCTTGCTGGGCCATAAATTGGTTAGATATTGCATTTTAATCATACCTAGTTAGAGCCAGTTTGTCAGTACGAGTTTAAAGTCAAGTCATATTAAACCGAGCATAACTCACCAAAATTGGACGTTTATACTCGGCTTAGGTAAAAGAGAAACACAGTATGTGATAATTTAAGTCAATTTAACTTCAACAAATGCTAAAATATCTAGTTAAACCAAGTTTAAACGTCCAATTTTGATGAGTTAAGCTAGGTTTAATTTGACTATAGTTTAAACTCGTACTGAAAAACTGGCCCTTAAAGTTCCAAGTTACCCAAATCCAAAGTTTTGCCTTTTACGGTTTTTGCATTTGAGTCATTAAGTTCTTGATTACAAATTGTCCAAAAAATTACTAATGCCTTGGCTTTAATATTAAAGTTTTGGTCTATTGAATTTCAGAGTATAAATATAAGATGGATTTAATGATATTTAAAAAAACAATTATTGAACAAATGAAATGATTCCTTTTCTTAACTGATAAATTAAAATTTTTTTAATATACGTTTTTATACCCACGGTCGAAAGTTTTCTAGCGGCATGATAACAGCTGCTTACCTGACAGCTTACCGTTTGCATTATGTACAAAATATATTGCAAATGCCACTTATTTTTTTGTGGTCTTCTAAAGCAGGAAAAGTTTCAAGGAAAGTTGTAAAGCGAAAAAAGTTCCTCTTCTAAAGCAGGAAAAGTTTCAAGGAGAGTTGTAAAGCGAAAAAAGTTGTGAAATATATGTCTTGAAATATTTCTACAAAAATTATTTTGATTTCTTTTGTTTGCTTCCCCAGTGGTAAATGAACACTTGACGTAACCAGTTATTTCTTAAAAGCAATGTAGCTGTGAGGCCTCCGCTTAAACATTGATGACATCTACCTTACACAGTAAGCGATGATGGGAGTAGGTATGCATATGAAGGTGACAGGAGGTATCAACTATATTCTTAAATGGGAATTGCCGCTGGATGGGTGTCACATAGGGGAGGCGGTGGGTGTGTTCGAAAGTAATGTTGGGGTAAAAAATATAACAGAGCCACCTTATATATTTGATCCATTTGGGAGTTAGTTTATAGGAGACTAGCATATATCTGCCGCTTCGCTGAAACTTAAAAAGTACTGGGCCGATTTTTATTTAAAAAAGACATACACCTATACTGTAAGTTAGCACAAATATGATATTTCAAAACTTATTTTATAAAAATCGGCCTAGTACGAGGGCAATTTGAAAAGTTAGTGGATTTTTTCCAAAAATGCAAAAAAGTGAATTTCGTGTGCTCATCAAGCATTATTTTTTGCGCAAAAAAATCATCAGCCAAACCAAGGAAAGGCTTGATAAATACTATGGGAACTCTGCACCATCGATTGGAATGATTCACAAGTGGTTTACTGAATTCCGATGCGGTCGTACAAGCACAAGTGACGTCGCACGTTCTGGACGCCCAAATGAGGTCACCACACCAGAAATGGTCACTAAAATTCACGATATCGTTTTGGCGATCCCATAGTTAAAGTGCGCGAGAGTGCTGAGGCCGTAGGCATCTCAAACGAACGAGTGTGGAATATTTTGCGAAATCATTTGAATATGAAAAAATTATCCGCAAGATAAGCGCTGCGTTTGCTCACTCTCGACCATAAACGCAATCGTGTGACTGATTCAAAGGCGTTTTTGGCGATGTTGAACAAAGATAAGAAGGATTCTTTTCCGTCAATAAGTAACCATAAACGCAACATGAATCCATCACTACACACCAGAGACAAAGCAACAGTCGAAACAGTGGACTTCACGTACAGAACGTGCTCCGAAGAAGGCGAAGATGGAGCTATCGGCCGGAAATGTTATTTATGGTGACAGTATTTTGGGATAAACGCGGTATAGTCTACATCGATCACCCTTCACCGAAAAGAACGATCAATGGCAAATACTATGCAGCCGAATTGGACCGTTTCAACGACGCTTTGAAAGAGAAACGTCTCCCTTTGACAAGGAAAAAAGTGATCTTCCATCAAGACAATGCGCGCGTTCACACATGCCCAGCTCCCATTGAAAAATTCCATGAATTAAAGTACGAATCGCTTCCTCATCCAGCATATTCTTCAGATTTGGCCCCCTCCAAATATTTTCTGTTTCCAAACCTGAAGAAATGGCTCGGCGGAAAGAGATACACCACCAGAGAGGAGCTCATCACTGAAACAGAGGCCTATTTTGAGGACCTTCCGAAAACGTATTTTTCGGATGGGATCAAAAAATTGTGCACAATAGAACCAATCATCCACCCTCCAACTAACTCTACTCTTAAAGGGGCCAACCCGGAGCGTTGGTTCAGTCTAAAAAAAAGTTGAATGGTTCAAATAATTTTGAGGATAAGCCACGCAATCTTAGACCGCGTAAAATCACCGCTTCACCTGAGAGACTCATAGTTCGCAAAAGTAAGGCCCATCCTCTTCAGTCAGCGAAGCAAATCATGAAGGAAGTAAATGAGAAAAACAACCTTAAAAAAGCTTACACATCAGCGAACTTGTTCTTCAAACAAAAGGCGAATCTAACTTGTTCGAAAGAGGTAGCGTTCAAATTTGACGTGTTCGTCAAACAAGCGAAAAATTTTTTTGTTGTTTTTCGCTATTATTTTGTTTCACAACCCTGGAGCCGAATTAAAGCATCCGTGATCGAGCAAAATTGTACAAGATTGATAGGCACTTGTCTTGTCGTGCCCATCAAAATTTTGCTCGATCACAGGTGCTGTGATTCGGCCCCTGGTTTGAAGAAAAATTTTGCCAACATTGCCAACAGGTTCGACAAACCGTCAAATTAGCTTCGTAACTATCAAATTGGTTCGAATATGGCCATAATGTGTAAGCCCTTTTATGTATCAAGAAAACTGGTGACTATAAGACCACATGAAGCTTATTTTTAAGGAACATTAGTCGAAAAAATTCGCTCTTAATTAACACCAAAGGATCGAAAAATTGAAGGATCGCTTAGCGCTTGCAATGGCCCATGTAAATAAAAAAAGGTCCATTGTTGAAGAACATACTCTGGACTCAAGGTACAAAATTTATAAGGCTTGTACCAAACGAAAAAAACATTTGCTTGGCACTTTAAATGCCAAGACTTCAACCAGAAGTTTAAAAAAAAATCATTAAAGCATGGAGGAGGTAACGTAATTGATGCGGGGTGCTCTTTACTGGCACGGAGTTGGGCCAATTTTTTGTATGCCAGGAATAATGAACAAAAATATGTACATATTTAGATATACTAAAGAACAAAATGGAACCATTTGCATTTGAGAACATGACTGCTGGGCCATATTCATGCATGCCAATGACCCAAAACACACAAAGCAAAGGTTGTGGAGGATTGGCTAAAAAGTTAAGAAATTAATATTTTTGATGGCTGGCGCAAAGTCCAGATCTCAATAATATAGGAAATTTAAGGAATGATGTGAAGGTCAGCATAAGAAATTAAAATTTTAAAATTTTAGATGAGTTATAGAATAGAATTGAGAAGGCTTGACTTTCTATTCCGAAGGATAGAGTACGGAATCTTGTGGAGAGTGTGGAACGAAGATTTCAGGTTGTTGTCCAAGATATAGTAACAACTATGCCTATTCTTGAAACCATAAGGGCTGTTCACAATCCGGGGCAAATGGTATTGCATCATAGTTTTTGCAAAATGGTAGAGTATATTTTTTCTTTACACTAGCAAAATATACAGGGCTGCATTTACTAAACTATGGGAAATGTGCAAAACAAAAACTCATAGTTTATATATACTATACATAAGCAATACTAAATTGCAAACTGAATGAAAAAAAGTAAAGGCGAAAAAAAAACTGATATGGAATATAAGCAAATAAAAAACGAATAGTGTCTTATGCACACCATACACTTATCAACTTACCGACCATCTTCGATAAAACTATCAAAAAATCAACTTGTGTGTGGCGCAGTGGTTGATATATTTGGCAGTTGTCGGGTTGGTTGAAGAAAATGTAAATATTTTTGATTTTTTGTACGCAACTCATCAAGTTGGCAACTTGATCAAATAGTGTGTGGAGAAGTCAGCGACTTAAATTTAATATACAATAAAAAATAACAATATTAAAATGAAACACAAATGGCGGTTTTTGCAAACCGGGAGTCTTGGGAAGAATTTTTCCAGCTCTTCGAGAAGCATCCAGCTATGTGAAAGGTAAAGTGCGATGAATATAAAAACAAATTGAAAATTCAGATAATTTCAATAAACAGTGTAAACTATAAAAGACTGTTCACAATTGATAGGAAATTTTTGCAATTGCACAAATTTGCAATTTTAAATACACATGATTGTGAATTGGCCTATTGTTAAATCATCAAAATTGACTAAGATATTATTTTTTCCCCCAGAATCTAAATTTTGCACAATTGATAGGAAATTTTTGCAACCGCACAAATTTGCAATCTTAAATACAAAAGATTGTGAATTGCCCTATTGTTAAATAATCAAAATTGACTAAGATATTATTTTCTCATCCAGAATCTAAATTGTGCTATTTATACGTCCATCCCAGCTACGGACGGATATTAAAATGAAACACAAATGGCGCATTTTGCGCACCGGGAGGCTTGGGAAGAACTTTTTCCAGCTCTTAGAGAAGCATCCAGCTTTGTGAAAGTTTAAAAACGATAAATATAAAAATAAAATGAAAATTCAAATAATTTCAATAAACAGAGTAAACTATGAAAGACTTCACAATTGATAGGAAATTTTTGCAATTGAACAAATTTGCAATTTTTAATACACATGATTGTGAATTGACCTATTGTTAAATCATCAAAATTTACTAAGATATTATTTTTCTGCCCAGAATCTAAATTGTGCTATTTATACGTCCATCCCAGCTACGGACGGATATTAAAATGAAACACAAATGTCGCTTTTTGCGCACCGGGAGGCTTGGGAAGAATTTATCCAGCTCTTCGAGAAGCATCAAGCTTTGTGAAAGGTTAAAAGCACTGAATATAAAAATATAATGAAAATGCAGATAATTTCAATAAACAGTGTAAACTGTACAAGACTGTTCACAATTGATAGGAAATTTTTGCATCTGAACAAATTTGCAATCTTAAATACACAAGATTGTGAATTGCCCTATTGTAAAATCATGAAAATTGACTAAGATATTATTTTTCCTCCCAGAATCTAAATTGTGCGCAATTGATAGGAAATTTTTGCAATTGCACAAATTTGTAATCTTAAATACACAAGATTGTGAATGGTCCTATTGTTAAATTATCAAAATTGACTAAGATATTATTTTCTCATCCAGAATCTAAATTGTGCTATTTATACGTCCATCCCAGCTACGGAAGGATATTAAAATGAAACACATATGTCGCATATTGCGCACTGGGAGGCTTGGAAAGAATTTATCCAGCTCTTCAAGAAGTATCCAGCTTTGTAAAAGATTAAAAACGAAAATAAAAATAAAATGAAAATTCAAATAATTTCAATAAACAGTGTAAATATAAAAGACTGTTCACAATTGAGAGGAAATTTTTGCAATTGCACAAATTACAATCTCAAATACACAAGATTGTGAATTGACCTATTGTTAAATCATTAAAACTGACTAAGATATTATTTTTTCCCCCAGAATCTAAATTGTGCTATTTTTTTCGTCCATCTTAGGTACGGACGGATATTAAAATGAAACACAAATGGCGCTTTTTGCGCACCGTGAGGCTTGGGAAGAATTTATCGAGCTCTTCGAGAAGCATCCAGCTTTGTGAAAGGTTAAGTGCGATGAATATAAAAACAAATTGAAAATTCAAATAATTTCAATAAACAGAGTAAACTATGAAAGACTTCACAATTGATAGGAAATTTTTGCAACTGCACAAATTTGCAATCTTGAATACACAAGATCGTGAATTGCCCTATTGTTAAATCACCAAAATTGACTAAGATATTATTTTCTCACCCAAAATCTAATTTGTGCTATTTATACGTCCATTCCAGCTAAGGACGGATATTAAAATGAAACACAAATGGCGCTTTTTGCGCACCGGGAGGCTTGGAAAGAATTTATCCAGCTCTTCGAGAAGCATCAAGCGTTGTGAAAGGTTAAAAGCAGTGAATATAAAAATAAATTGAAAATTCAAATAGTTCCAATAAACGGAGTAAACTTTGAAAGACTTCACAATTGATAGGAAATTTTTGCAACTGCACAAATTTGCAATCTTAAATGCACAAGATTGTGAATTGCCCTATTGTAAAATCATCAAAATTGACTAAGATATTATTTTTCCGCCCAGAATCTAAATTGTGCTATTTATACGTCCATCCCAGCTACGGATGGTTATTAAAATGAAACACAAATGGCGCTTTTTGCGCACCGGGAGGCTTGGGAAGAATTTATCCAGCTCTTCAAGAAGCATCCAGCTTTGTAAAAGTTTAAAAGCGATGAATATAAAAATAAAATACAAATTAAATAATTTCAATAAACACAGTGTAAACTATAAAAGACTGTTCACAATTGATAGGAAATTTTTCCTACTACACAAATATGCAATATCAAATACACGAGATTGTGAATTGACTTATTGTTAAATCATCAAAATTGACTTAGATATTATTTTCCTCCCAGAATCTAAATTGTGCTATTTATACGTCCATCCCAGCTACGGATGGATATTAAAATGAAACACAAATGGCGCTTTTTGAGCACCGGGAGTCTTGGGAAGAATTTTTCCAGCTCTTCGAGAAGCATCCAGCTCTGTGAAAGGTAAAGTGCGATGAATATAAAAACAAATTGAAAATTCAAATAATTTCAATAAACAGTGTAAACTATAAAAGACTGTTCACAATTGATAGGAAATTTTCGCAATTGCACAATTATGCAATATCAAATACACAAGATTGTGTATTGCCCTATTGTTAAATCATCAAAATTGACTAAGATATTATTTTTCCCCCAGAATCTAAATTGTGCTATTTATACGTCCATCCCAGCTACGGATGGTTATTAAAATGAAACACAAATGGAGCTTTTTGCGCACAGGGAGCCTTGATAAGAATTTATCAAGGAATTTAAGCTTTATAAGAATTTAAGCTTTGTGAAAGGTTAAAAGCAATGAATATAAAAATAAAATGAAAATTCAGATAATTTCAATAAACAGTGTAAACAATAAAAGACTGTTCACAATTGATAGTAAAGTTTTGCAATTGCACAAATTGCAATCTCAAATACACAAGATTATGAATTGACCTATTGTTAAATCATTAAAACGGACTAAGATATTATTTTCTCACCCAGAATCTAAATTGTGCTATTTATACGTTCACCTCAGCTAAGGAGCAATTTCAGATTTTTGGATTAATTTTCGAATGTTTAATTTTTATCTACAAAAAAATAGTGGGTCGAATTGCGGCAGTAGTGATCGAGAAAGCAATCGTATAGAATAAAATAACGTGACAAAACGAGTTGCTGCATTGCGGCAAAGCTCTGTCTGTAAAATTGTTGCAAATGTTTTTAAGGAGATTGAAGGTAAGTTGTTACCTTTTTCTCCTGAGGGCTACTCAAAATGTATGGAGGTATTTATGGATAAATATAGGATTCCAGGAAGTAGTATTCGGGAACTTTAATTTTTTCTTATAAGATAATTATCTTCAGAGTTTTTTAGTAGTTGCATAAATCGTTGTTTCCTACTTTGGGAGTTGGCAAAGGCCAACTAATAACGAATATTTCACTGTCTGAATTCTTATATTAATTAAGTTTTTGTCTAAATTATAACAGATAAGACATATTTCATTATAGATTTAAACCAAAATAATTCTTACATGTAAACCAATCTCTTTTGAAACCAATTTTATTTGCAATGTTTTCGATCAAACTTTAGCTATCGAGTGAATTCTCGTATGTTTTCATTCGAAGGACTGCTCGTTATCGATAGCCATCATACCAAATTTCGATACTTCATGTTATACAATGAGTGATCTCAAATGTAAAAATTTCGAACGCTTTTACTTGATAGCGATTGCCCCGATTCGGCCGTAGCCTAATGGGTAGAGTGCGTGGCCCCTTAGCTAAGAAACCGTGGTAGCCCTGGTTCAATTTTCAGCTCAGACAATGTTTTTTCAATTTTTTTTCTGCTGATTAATTCTGACAATTAATTTTTCTGCTCGGCCGTCGTCACCTCTCTGCAGACAATAGTTAACCTCAGAGAGTAAAAACTTTCATTTAAAGCTACTTTAGAACATAAGTCGTTCGGGGTCGGCATAAAACTCGTAGGTCCAGTTCTCGATCATTTGTGTTTAAAATATTTTAAAACACGCACAACGAAGTTGATCAATAGAAGCTCGGTCAAAGTTCGTTCTAGGGCTAAAATGGCCAACTTATTATTATTATGACTGTCCCGATTTGGCCCTGATTTAAACCTCAAATACCATGAAATAAATTTTTGCTTTCCTCTATGTATTTTACTGAATCTTATCCTTGCAAATATTTTCAATAGCCTCAGAATCGCCAGCGAATCGCTTGGAAGATGTAACAATCGCCTGCGGGCTCATTTGAGAGTGATCTGGGTATCGCTGACTGTAAGCAGCTGAGACCATAAAAGCGATTCGGTGGGAAGATTCCCAAACGAATCGTCTAAAGGGTTTTTAAGCAATTCGCAAGCGAATCGCTTTTAGGGTTCCTTAGCGATTTGTTGCGAAGCGTCTTTGTTGAACGTTACAAGTTGTTTTAATGGGGAAATTCTTTGTCAAATTGGTAACCAAAAAGATCGACCACCGCAAACAGTGCTGATATGATTTTTTTTTCCACAACAATTTTTAAATTTTTTCGAAGATTACACTGTGCATGAATTAATTTGGTTTAATTTGTAATTTCATTTTGCGCCGCTATATCAAGGGAATATTTTTCCATCAAAAAGCTTACTTGTTTTTGTTTGAACAAAACCTTTATTCGAAAAAAATGTTTTTTTTATTTATGAGATCTATTTGGTTGGGTTTGGTTTCGAGGGTTAAACTGTTTTAAGAAATTATTCTCCAGGTAATTCTTAATGTTTCAAGGAAGGCCGAAGGATTAAAAAACGGTAAACGCCATTAAATTGAGTGTCCTCGAAATATGCTGAAATGATATGTCTCCAGCTTGTTTGATATTTGGACATGCACAGTGTTATTTTTATTGGAAAAGTATATAGAATAGCCTGCTTCATATGAAACATATTACAACGATCTTTTGAAAATTTTCAGAAAAGCCATCTTCCAACAAACGCCGGAATGAGTGAAGGAAGATTTTTAAGATTTTTCTTGAATCGCGAATTCATCACTTGGATGATCGAAAAGCGATATATCTTCCAACGATCGTCGGAATAAGCAAAGGAAGATTTTGAAGATGTTTCTTGAATTGCGCATTTATCGCTTGGGCAATCGAAAAGCGATTCATCTTTCAACGATCGCCGGAATAAACGAATAAAGATTTTGAAAATTTTTCTTCAATCGCAGATTCATCGCTTGGGCGATCGAAATGCGATCGATCTTTCAACGAACCTTTGGGCGAATCGTAATTCTTCGCAAAATCAACTTCTCTTACCATTGTCTTCAAAACGTTTGCAGGGATGTGAATCAACCTACATGTATTTGTGTGCTATTTATGCATACACGCCTGTACTACTTAGGTGCGTTAGTAGAAGAAATGCTGAAGTAAAGAAAGTAATGGGACTGGCTCAAAAATTGTATTCCTCTAGGTGACCGTGTTCTTCTTTTTACTACGAGGGTTGCTATTTATAAAACTGCCAGGTGTAATCTGGCATTAATTCCATTGGAAAGTTTAATATTTTTAAACATAAAAGTACTCTGAACGTATTGACGTATGAGCAATATTAATTTGGTAACATGAACTTGAAAAATTTATTTTCGCCAAATAATGGAATTAAACCGTAAAAAGTTTTGTGCGATTATTTTTCATAGTTTTCAACGTTAGTTCACAAGACAAAAGTGGATTGATTAACTTCATTCTTGTAACGGCGATCGAGCAATATCCTTTAGCACCGTAAAGAACTGATATAATCTTTGGATGTGCATGGATCGTTTTATGGGCTCTTGGAATTTGATCCCGCGTACTAATGCTAACAATTTGTGGCATGATCAGAAAAAGACCTTCAAGTGAACTTTATAAAATGCTTTCAAGTGAACTAAAATAAAAATATTACTACTGATATCTATTTTTAACCCAAGTCTGAGAGAAGCGATTTATGCGGTGAAAACGATTGTTTCGGAGTTACCTCAATCGGGGTGGAAAAAGGTCTTTATAAATTGGTTTAAACGCATGCAAAAATGTATTTATCTTAATGCAGAATACTAATATTGAAAAACAATTAGACCTATCGGGAATACTTTTTCACGCGGATTCGGAAAAGGGAGTTTTCACTTTTAAAATAAAGCTTAAGAAAATTTTTAATGCAAATGTGTTTATCAACCGTAGATGAACAAATTCGCATTTAGAATTTTCAAAAGGCTTATGTAGACAAGGAATTCAACTCAGATTTTGAAATTGGGAACCTTTTAGGGTTCTGTGGGTTCCTAGCACAGGAATGTCCACTTTTGGAAATGTGCTTGGCAGATGCCCTCTGCATCCATGTTCCAAATTTTATAATCATTGCATAAATATAGCTAGCACGATCAATTTAAATGATCCAAATGATCTTTTGCTACTTATTATCCCCAATTCAAGTTAAATTCTTAAATTTCTTGTCCACAAATCCTTCATTCCTGTCATATTCCTGTCATAGCTGTCAACATTTTTCAATGCACACAAGTGCGCAACTGCTCAAGTCCTCAAATTTAAGGCAATAGTAGAAAAGCACTTGAGCAGATTTTTGACGTACGTACATTTTGTTTTTGTAAAGTGCACAAGTCCTCAACTGCACAGGCAAGTGCACTGAATTATGAATACCCCTAGTAATTTTTTGTTCTCTGAATCTCTAAAGCAGTGCTTCTGAACTGGTGGGGCGCGACTCCCAAAGGGGGCGCCCGAAATTTTCAGCAAACAATTTTTTGCTTTCTCACTTTAACTCTGTTTCTGAAGAATTCAAACGATATTTCGTCACAAAACTGAAAATCTAAGTAAGTTCGTGACCCATTTATTGTAGATGTTATGCTACTTCCTGAAAGCATTCAAGACAAGGCATTAGAGCTGAAGTGTGATTCATGTGCCAAAGATCAGTTTTCTCTTAAAAGTTGTGAGGAGTTTTGATTAAAATACCGTTTATTTTATCCTCTGCGTAGTGCAGCTACATTAAGTCTTTTAGTTCAGTTTTCCTCCACATACACGCAGCGACAAAAAACCCTCGAATTTTCGCAAATTTTTTAACTTTTACAGAAAAGCTATTTAAAGCTCTTTTTATTTTTTGTTTACTGTTTTCCTTTATTTTATTTTTTTATAAATTTGCAGAAGAGCTCAATAAATTCATTTTAAACGAAAAGTAAAATTTTTAACTTTATTTTTACGAAAAGTAAATTTTTAACTTTATTTTATGATCGAAATAAAATTGGTCAAAAAATAACTATTATATGTTGACTTTTTTGAAAAAAATCATAACCGTTACGGTCCCTGCTCATAGCTGATTTTTATTTGAAATTCGATAATATAATTTTTATACCTGATCGTTGATATAAAGTAATTTGTTTCTAATCAACAAAATAACGATAAATGTTTTTAATTTTATATCTAATCCAAATAATTTTGATAAAAAATAATTCTTCGATCAAAAATAAAAGTTATAATTTGACTTGACTTTTATTTTTTGATCACATATAAAAGTTGAAATTTGACTTCTTTTTTTGATCAAAAATAAAAGTTAAAATTTGACTTTTACTTTTTCGATCAAAATAACAGTTAAAATTATAATGTTATTTTTCGATCAAAATTATAAGTTAGAATTTGACTTTAATTTTTATGATCAAACATAAATTATGAAATTTGACTTATTTTTTTTTATCAAAAATAAAAGTTAAAAAGTTTCAATGTGATGCTAAGGAATAATAATATTTAATGATTTTAAATTTTCTGATTTTTTTTAACAATCAAAAAATAATCGTTATGTTTTGACCAATTTTATTTCGATCGAAAAGTTAAAATTTGACTTTTATTTTTTTTGATGAAATATAAAAATTTAAATTTTACTTATTTTTTTGATCAAAAATAACAGTTTAAATTTGACTTTTGTTTTTCGATCAAAAATAACAGATAAAATTTGACTTTTATTATTTCGATCAAATCATAAGTTAAAATTTGACTTTTATTTATTTGGTCATATATAAAAGTTGAAATTTGACTAATTTTTTTGTTCAAAAATAAAAGTTAAAATTTGACTTTTCCTATTTTGATCAAATCTAAAAGTTAAAATTTGACATTGTTTTGATCAAAAATAAAAGTTAAAATTTGACTTTTATTTTTTTGATCAAAAGTAAAAGTTATTTTTTTGATCAAAAGTAAAAGTTATATATGCATTCGCTTGCAGTCACTGTACCAGTCGTTTTTTATTTTTATTTTTTATTTTATTTTTGGTCGAAAAATAAAAGTAAAATTTATTCGAAAAAAAAAATTTTAAAAAAATTTAAAATAAGTAAAATTTTAACTTTTATTTTTGATCGAAGAAATAAAAGTCAAATTTTACCTGTTATTTTTGATCGAAAAAATAAAAGCCAAATTTATACATTTATTTTTGTTTTTTTATTTGATCGAAATAAAATCGGCCAAAAAATTACGATTCTTTGTTGACTTTTTTGAAAAAAAACATAACCGACCGTACCGGTTATTGTTTTTATCAAAAAAGTCAGATTTTAACAGTTATCATTTAACTTTTATTTTTTCCGACAAAAATACTAGTTATTTAATGCCTTTTATTTTTTCGGCAAAAATAACCGTTACTTTTGACTTTTATTTTTTTGTTCAAAAATAACAGTTATTTTGTGCCTTTTATTTTTTCGGTCAAAAATATCAGGCAATTTGAATTTTTTTAAAGGCCACTTGAACGGTAAAAAAAAGTTTTATGCAATTTTTATCGTCTCATCAGCGCGCACATTTTGAGCTTTAAAACTCTTAAGTTTTTAAAGTTTTTTATTCGTCCTTTAAAAAAATACAAATTGGCTGATATTTTTGACCGAAAAAATTAAAGGCACAAAATAACTGTTATTTTTGACCTAAAAAATAAAAGTCAAAAGTAACAGTTATTTTTGCCCAAAAAAATAAAAGGCAAAAAATAACAGTTAGTTTACATTTTTACATTACAAACATTTACAAACATTACAACATTACAAACATTTAAAAGGCGTTTAATATTCGCGAAGCTACTGCCAGTACGATAATAATGGTATATATAAAAAAGTCCTCCGGCAACTTTTTCGCTATGCCTTTTTCATCTGAAAATTGCAAAATAACAGTTATTTTCGGTCCCTGAACATAACCGCTACGGTCCCTGGTCATAGCTGATTTTTATTTGAGGTTGAAAAAATATCGAGTTAAATTTTTATTTCTGATCGTTGATCAGAACGAAAGTAATTCGTTTCTAATCAACAAAATAACGATCAATGTTCTTAATTTTATATCTAATCCAAATAATTTTGATAAAAAATAATTTTTATTTTTGTTCGAAGAAAATATCGAAAAAAAATAATTGTTTAAAAACCGTTCATTAAGGGGATGGTACTGTTTTAAAAAATATTTGGGACATTTTTTAATATTTTTTTCTGATTGCACAATATTTCAAGAGTATTTGGTAAAAATTTAAAGTAAAACGTGCTTAGTCTAACTAACGAAGATAGAGCGTTTCAAGTGAACGAACCTCATGCTCGATTTTTATACAAACAGTGATGTGAAAATAAATAGGGACACCTGTAAATATATATTAAAAGTTGCATGAATTATATACAAGGTGATTTTCCTTGATTAGGCGATTATAAAATTGCAAAGATGATAACATCCCCCTTTAGGAGCTAGAGAGGAAAAACTTGAAAATACTCCATATTTAATGTACCTCTGTCAAATATTTTGTTAAGCAGAAAATCAAATTTAAATTAAGTTGTTTATAAAACATTTTGCATAAAGTCACAATTAAGAAAGCTATGAGGAACTAAATTCTAAAAAAAAATTTTAATTCAACTTCGATTTAAAGATATTTTTTAATAATTTTTATGACGTAATTTTTTTTATGATAAAGTTTTGTTGACTTGGTTTTTGATCTTGCCATAGTACTTGAGTACTCAATGCAAACATAACTACTTTTTCATTTAAAATTACCACACGTAAAACAGTCAGCTTTTAGTGTGGTACGATTAGAAAATGGTTTTTGAATCATTGGTTTGAAGGGTATGTAGTCTCTTTTTCAATATGTTATTGACTTTGGAAATAGGTTAAGAGATTTATAAAATATAGAGTAAAACGTAATGACACATATTATCAAGTTTCTCCTCTCTAGCTCCCAAAGGGGGAGGGGTGAACCTCATACTTGCATATTTTTAATCGCCTTATCAAGGAGAATCACCACCCGAGATAGTTAAATCTATATCTGCGGCACCTTGTATATATTTCACGCAGCTTTAAATATAAAAATACAGGTGTCCCAATTTATTTTCACATCACTGTACATTAGAACGTCTCGCTTTATAGGCAAAAAAAAAAGTCAGCGCACAACAGCTAATCTGAAGCAATATTGAAAGAAAGTTTCGAAAAGAATTTTTTTGACCGAACGTAGGGGTCTCGCTTTGACATATTTCTTCATAACTTCGGTATTTGCAGTCCGATCTTAAAAAATTATATGTCTATTTTTTTGCCTTAAGGAGACTAATTTTTTGTTTTTAGGACTCATTGATCTCAGTTGACTCCTTATAGTACTGACCCACCGGACCTCAGTTTCTACTATGTTAAGGTACCATTGTGATTTCAGAAATGGAAAGCCCGTAAAAAATCAATAAACTTTTATCTAAGAAATTTTTCGCTATTTCCAATAGAAATATTTAAAAATATTTTTGGAAAACGTAGGGCAAATTTTCTTTTAAAATATGCAGCGATAACGTTCTTTCGGGATTTTATTATCCTAATGTAGTATTCTTAAGTAATACAATTAAGTAATTTCAAGTAATTTCAAGAAAATCGCGTTTTTACTTCAAAACGCTACAAAAAAAAAACTTCGGTATTACCTCGGGAAACTTTTAAACTAATTTTGAATTTTTTTTCCAGATGATCCTTTAAGCTCTAATCGTGTTCACCGCAAAACAACTTCTTTTCGAGGTGCCTCCGGAGAATTGCTGCCACGTATTTATTTATCGATCATTTTTATTTTGTTTTTTCCAAATATACTTAAGAAGTCAAACTATAACATGTATTTGAAATAAATACACCAACATTATTCATGTCTCAAAAAAAAAAAAAATTTTCGGCTTTAAAACAGTACCAACCCATGTATTAAAAAAAGATTTGAATCTATCTAGCAATTTGGCTCAAACCCAAAAAAATAAAGACTTTGTCACCGGTACTGATAGGATAAATAAGTAACTGACCAAAATGACTTTTACCAAAAACTTTGTCTAACACATTTTTTAGCCAAGACAAAACTTCGATTTTTTTATCCAACAAACATCCAACAAACTAGAAAAGGTATAAAAAAAGGTAACCAACCAATTCATGAGCAACTCCCTGAATTTTTTACCACATACAAGATAAACAGATGACGATCAACTGAACAACTGCCCACTGTCATTTACGCCAACGAGAACGGCTGCCGTGGAACACTGCAAGAGTTAGAATAAGATCAACAACAACAACATTAATTGGAGCAAGCAACAACTAACTGCCAGAATCTGCGCTTCCGGGGCGCTGAAGAGTCATGTTAGTATTATTGTTGTTGTTGTTGTTGTTGCAGCAATCATTATTTGCACTTGAATTATTGACAACATTTGTGCTGCTGCTGCTGTTGTTGTTGTTGCTTTGATTGCTACTATTTTCGCTACCATTATTATTATGGGTATTAATATTGCTGCTGCTGTTGCTGCTTTTGTTGTTGTTGTTGTTGTTTTTGGCTGTTAAGGAAGACGTTGAACTGCTGCCATCGATATTGCCAGCAGCAGTAGCCGTAGCACTTGTTGTACTCGTTGTGCTGCTCTCTGCCGCTGTTGTTGTTGTTATTGTTATTGTGGCTCCTCTTTGATGTTGATGCTGCTGACCATGTGGGCCGTTGCCAATGCCAACCAAGCCAACACTCCCCGCTGTCAAAGTTGTTGCTGCCGTTGTTGCACTTGATCCAGTCGCTTGTGCTGCTGTATGTGTTGTTGTTGTTGAGGGTATTGCTGTTGTTGCTGCCACTGCTAGAGAGGCTGTTGTTGTTACAGAGCCTGTTTGCAGCGCCTGGGCAGCCAACATTTGCGCCTGCGCAACACAAGAGACGCACGGACAAGGTCCGCCCAATTTCTTCGCCAACATAGAACGTAGCTTCAGCGCTGGTCCCAATTTCATGCCCAACGAGTTCATGAGGTGATCCTCCGTAAGTAGCGGCAGACCCGAGCCATCGATGCACTGATCTCGAAATTTCTGCAAACAAAAGAGAGAGAGAGAAAGAACATTAGCCATTGTTAGAAAGAGTTACAGAGAAAGAGATAGAGTTTGAAGAGTGAAAAGCTTGGAAAAAGGGGCTGCCGGGGTCAAGTGGGCGGCTGTGATTAATGTGTAACGTTTAAAATCGTTAATGAAAAAATAGTTTCATGTTCCTGCTGTTGTTGCTGCAAGATGCGCGCGGTTTGGATGGTTGACTGCCACTCCAGCAGCACCACACAGTTGAATGAGGTGTTTATTGAACACATGTGCGGTAGCAATTGAATTTGCAATGGCTGGTGCAACCAGACGACGTTGATCGCTGATCGTCTTGTCGGTTGCGGCTGCTGCAACAACCTTCAACCAACCAACAGCAGCAGCAACAGATTCTATTATAGATTGCGGTGATTGAATTTTGTAACCTGTTCTGGCGTCTGTCTATGCCACCTAAGGATTTATGCTGCTGAGATCTAGAGTTCTAGAGTTGTTTTAAATGTTTCTAGTCAATCATTTAAATTTTTTCGAGTTCAGTCTGGAGTTCAGCTAAGTTGCTGCGGTAATAGTTTTATGGTTTTAGGTTTTTATTTTCCTATATTGCTCCCAAGGGCGCTTAATGCAGAGTTTAGCCAAAGATAAGGTTTTTCTAGCAAATTTAAGTTAATATTTTAAATTTCCGAAGTCCATTTCGGTTTGCAGCTGCTAGTTGAAATTAAAAAAAAGTAAATTACTGGCTAACAGCAGCATTGAGCATAGATAGATAGGTTGCAGTTTATGGAAATTAAGGCTCAGTTATGCCAAGCTCTTGCAGCAAATATGTTTTACTGCTTATTGTAGTGGATGCAGAAAGCGTTGTGAAGCCAACCCGTTGAAACTTTAGTTAGCACTCATTTCACG
The DNA here is from genome assembly GCA_963920525.1 of Dichetophora obliterata. Classification (NCBI taxonomy): domain Eukaryota; kingdom Metazoa; phylum Arthropoda; class Insecta; order Diptera; family Sciomyzidae; genus Dichetophora; species Dichetophora obliterata. The sequence goes on along the minus strand of OY986436.1, from coordinate 232,351,847 downwards.
TACTTCAACGAGCACATCATCTAATTGGATTATTTATCAATGATTATTTGTTAAAGATACTCGGCTAAGACTTAAAAAAATTAGTTATAATTTTATAAAATTAAATAAAAAATTTTTTTTTCCAAAAAAAGCTTTACAGTTTTCAAATTGAATGGATTCTAGTAGAGGTGACAAAAAGAAACCCAGCAAACCATATCTCGTTACAAAAAATGTATGATAGTCTGACGATATCGTTACGATATCTTAACACACAAATACGCGGTATCTTCCCGATAGTACAGTTAGCAATAGCATTTCGATATTATCTATATAACAAATTTCTAGATACCATCAAGATATTATAATGACGATAGTATTTCGATATCGTAACGTTATTTATATTAAAAAAAAAATACTAAATATCATTAAGATATTATAATAACTATAGCATTGCGACATAGTAACGATATCTATAACAAATACGTACTCGATATCATCGCTGTAGTATAAATACGAATAGCACATCGATATAGCAACAGTATCTAGATTAAAAAAATGCTCGATATTATTTTGCTGGTCCGATTTTTTGATAAAATAAACGCCACTAGGACTTACCTATTTACGAACGCTTATATTATTATGCTTATTATACTATTATTATACCAAGAAAACATTTTTCAAAGTTTTTATATGAATAATTCTAAATGTTTTCATATAATTTCGTATGGATCCGAGATCTCGTATTGGTTTCGAGCTTGTTTACGAGTCCGAATTTGTTTATATGAAAATATTTTATTTAAATAAAAACTACTTTTTTTTGCTTTCTGCTAAAAATACGTCAATTAAAAATTTTTTTTTTATAATTTCTATAAGAAAAGTTGTAAGTCTTTTCATATCATTTTCTATAAAGAAATTTAGATGAAAAAATTCTAAGTCTTTTCATATAATTTTGTATGGATCTGAGGTCTCGTGTTCGTTTCGAGCTCGATTACGAGTCCGATATCTCGTTTTCAGTTTGTAATTTCTTTGTAAACATTTTTTTTAAAACATTTTGAAAAATAAATCATTTATTTTAAGGTTGCTGTGTTATTATTACATGTTTTAAGCAAAAGACATTATTTTTTGGTCTTTAAAATAAAAAAAAATTAAAATTTTTTTCTAAATGACCTTCTTATTTATTATGTTGATTTTATATGATTTAAATACAAATTCTTGTTGTTGTTGTTGTTTCTTTGAAAAGATTCGTTAGAACAACTAATTGTTCTAACTTTGACCTAAAGCTCAATAAACGATTTTAAACTATCAAACAACTAGAATTTGTATTTAAAATCAAGTATGATTTAAACTATCAAACATTTAGAACTTGTATTTAATTCATATAAAATCAACATAATAAAAAAAATTTGATAAAAAATAACATTTCGAACCATTGCTATCGAACTATACTTTAAAACAGCAAAACAAAACAAAATATTTTTTGTCCCGGTTGGTGTTTAAACCCACGACCGAAGGCTAGCTTTCATTCATAATTGCGATGGTCGAATAGATAAGCTGATGGACTTACACGCACGTGGCCGAGGTTCAAATCTCCAGATGTTTATTATTTACAGTATCGTATCGATATCAAGGATTAATATGCTTCCGCTATAGTTAATGATATGTCCATTTTTATTAAGAACTGCCTTTTTTCGATATCATAACGATTTCATCTCATAAAGCGTTAACGACAGAAGCTATCACCTTTACGATATCATCTCGATATTGAAACGACATTGAAATGTAGAAATCGTTTCGATATCGCAATTAATATGTTTTCGACATCGTTTACGATATGTCAATTTGTATCGAAAACAGGACTTTTTCGATATCATAACGATATCGTCTCGTGTTTCGTTATCGATAGAAATTATCTCCTTAACGATATCATCTCGATATCGAAACGACATTGAAATTTTGAAATCGTTTCGATATGTCAATTTGTATCGAAAACAGGACTTTTTCGATATCATAACGATATCGTCTCGTGTTCCGTTATCGATATAATTTATCACGTTTACGATAGCATCTCGATATCGAAACGATATCGTTTGGTTTGCTGGGAATCTACATTTTATTTAGCAATTAAATATGTAATATAAGTAGTAAGAAAACTTCTAAATATATGCCTTTAACAAAGTTTTTGTGTTCACAAACCTACACTCAGAAAGAATACCTATCTTTTTGTGAAATAAAATTTCTCTATTTTCGATTATATCAATTTTCTCTACATCAAATAAAATTTTCTTCAATTAGAATAAATTTTCACATATTCGAAGAAATATTTCTTCACTTGTGGGAAATGAAAATATTTCATGTCTCTAATAATGATAGGTGTTTTTCTCGCACTAAAAAATTCTCATTTTTAGAGAAAGATTTGTAGTAAATGAAAAATTTTCTTTATTGTGGATAAACAATTCACTATGCGAAATATTTTCTTTAATAAAAACAAATCCTTTCTCAAACATAAAAAAGTCTTCTTCCCTTTAAACGATATATGGGCTCTTCCATCGTAACTCACGCGACATGCGTACGACTTAAAGCTTCGTTTTCTCGGAATTGTATGTTATTAATGTAAACAAATTTCTTATGAAAATATGTCTTGGAAGAAATATTAATGGTCCATGATCTACCAAAATTGTCGTTCCTGTAACTAATTAAGAATGGCAGCGGTAAATATGGGCGTAACGCACGCGACAAAAAAGGAAGTTTGTTTTACAAGCAAGTTTAGATTGTAAAAACTCAGCGAATTTTTCCATATAATTTGTTTTTGTTTTTAATTTTTAAATAATTGCAAAACAGTGAAGTTTCATAATAAACCCACTTTACCTATGGACTTTGCTTATTTAAAAATATATTGAGTTTCCAAAAAATATCTGCCGTAACTCACGCGACATAACCCACGCGACAAAATTTCCTTAAATTTAAATTGGGTAATTAAGTTTTTAGTTAGTAAAGTAATTTTATAATTTAGTAATTAACAAACAAATTTAATGTATTGTCCTTTTCTTGCCTCAACAATTTTTCTATTATCTTTAGCCAATGCATTTAATTTTTCTAAAACAAAAAGTTTACAAACATTTACTCAATAATTTACGAAAAAGGAAACTACATTTGTGAAACAGTGCAGACGATTTGATGATCATGGTTAATGAATTTATATAGAAATTTCTTAAATTAATAAAATTAAAATATTTCTCCTAGATAATATCATAGAATAAAAAGTTTTTAATACGTTTTAATTTTTTGGTCACGGTAGACTTTTCTGTGGAAATGCCAATATTTATTTTATATTGAATTAAGTACAAAAAAAAAAAAATAGTGAGAGCGAGTGAACCCAGCAAACCAAACGATATCGTTTCGATATCGAGATGATATCGTAATGGTGCTATTTTCTATAGATAACGATACACGAGACGACATCGTTATGATAACGAAAAAGTCCTGTTTTCGATACAAATTAACATATGATAAACGATATAGAATAAATTGCGATATCGAAACGATATCAAAATTTCAATGTCGTTTTAATATGAGATTATATCGTAAAAGATATACCTTCTATCGTTAGCGCTTCACGAGACGATATCGTTATGATATCGAAAAAAGGCAGTTCTTAATAAAAATGTACATGATTTAAATTGCAATAAAAATGAACGAAAGCTAGCCATAACCTATCTCTTTCGGTCGTGGGTTCAAACCCCAACCGGGACAAACAAGTTTTTTTCTTACGCTGTTTTAAAATATAGGTTTTTTATACAAGAGTTTTTATACGAAAGTTCAAAATGTGAATTTATGAATTTTTTTATTTTATAGATCAAAATAATTTTTTTTTTACTTAAAACATGTAATAATAACAGCGAACTTAAAATAAAAAATAAATAATTTATATTTAAAATTGTTTTTAAAAAATTTTTTACGAAGTAATTAAAAACCGAATACGAGAACTTGGACTTGTAAATGAGCTCAAAACGAACACATCTTGGATCCATACAAAATTATATGAAAACACTTAGAATTCTTTCATATGAATTTCTACATAGAAAATTATATAAAAAGACCTAGAATTTTTTCATATAAAAATTATGAAAATTTTTTTTATTTAAATTGACGTATTTTTAGCTGCTAACAATGAAAAAATAGTTTTTTTTATAATATAAAATACTTTCATAAAAAAAGTTCGACTCGTCAATAAGCTCAAATCTCGGATCCATACAAAATTATATGAAAACACTTAGAATTGTTTCATTTAAAAATTTTGAAAATTTTTTCCTTCATTACTCATTATAATAAAATAAGCGTTCGTACATAGGTAAGTGCTAGTGACGTTTATTTTATCTAAATATCGGTACAAGCAAAATTAAATAGAGAATTTTTTAATCTAGATATTGTTGCGATATCGCAGTGCTATCGTTTTTATAAGATCGTGATGATATCGAGTACTTCCTGATTATAGATATCGTTACTATATCGCAATGCTATCATTATTATAATATCGTAATGATATCTAGTATTTTTTAGTATAGATAACGTTACGATATGGAAATGCTATCTTAATTTTACTATCATGATGATATCTAGAAATTTGTAATATAGATATCGTTATGATATCGAAATGCTATTGTTAACTGCACTATCGGGACGATATCGCGTATTTGTGTGCTAAGATATCTTAACGATATCGTCCGACTATCGTAAAATTTTTCTACCGAGATATGGTTTGCTGGGAATGATGCTGTGAAAGCAAGTCAATGATGCTGTGAATCAAAAGGATTTTTTTATTTGTTTTTATTTTTATTGTTTTTTTATTTTTATTATACATAGCTACACAAAGCGTTCTTGTTTATTACCACTGGTTCTTTGGATGCATTTATAAAATCGTTTTTCAGAAGAAATTTCTGGAATATTTATAAGGGCTCCCAAAAAAAAAATGCCACAACTATAATTCTAACTCTACCTCTTAAAATATTTTTAACTAATATTCTTACGACCGAATCACAGTCTATACTGTCGTCTTAAGAAAGAAAGTCACTAACGCCAAAAATCCAAAATGTAGAAAAAGGCAGATTCGGAACCGTGAATGAGTTTCTGATTTTTGTGTTAAACTAATATTACCAATTTTCAACTCCGAAAGACTGAACAATTTAAGTAAAGTGGACACTTCTAGTGTGTTTCTTAGAAAGATAAAAAACGTAAACTACTAAAATGGAGATATGACTTTTTTACTTAAGAGGGTAGTATACTTTTACTTTGCGTAGAACTGAGTTAAAACAAATGTTTCACAAAAATAAATTTTTAATCGTTTTAGAGAAAAATTTACGCAATAAAGAAATGTGGTGCACCAATATTAAAAAAATATATCTCTCTTTTGAAGAAAGTGTTATTTTTTTGTGAGTAACTATAAACGCAATTTAAAAAAAAAGATATATTAAAATTAAATAAATATTTCTCCGTTTTCGGGAAAAATTGATACAATAAAGAAAACGGTTGAACCAGCTATAAAGAAATATTTTTCTGTTAAAGAGAAGGTGTTTTTATTGATGAGAAAATATTTCTTTTTCATGGAAGCTTTTTACCATTTTTAGGGAATATTTGGGATCACATTTAGAGAAAAGCATTATATGGAGCAAAGTTAATACAATTTTTCTCTAAACATGATGTCTTTTTTCTCATATTCCGAGAAAGTTTTTTCTGAGTGTACAGACGGACATAGCTAAATGGACTCAGGAGGTGATGCTGATCGGGGATATACTACCCCAACAACACTCAGTTCGTACGCCTGAATATTTTTTAATATAAACACCTTCAACTTTTATTTATATTAAGAATCAATGTTTTTGATACATAAAAGTTTGCTGTATTTTTAAAGCTTGAAATTTCATTTCTAGGGCCGCGTTCATAGTCTTTTTGCAGAGCTAAGAGGTTTTGCTGAAAAATGCTTTGTGTTTAAACATATGGAAAAATCACATTGTGTGTATAGTGCAAGCTGAATCCAAGCATAAAGCTACTTTTTAAATGCTTTTCAGCTCCAACTACATTTCGCTTGATAAAAGAAGCAAAAAGCTCACACTATAAACACAAATAAGCTCAAGAAGCTACTTCGTGAAGCGTTGAATAAGCGTTCACTTTGATAAAAAAAAGCTCGACAAAGCTGCTTTATGAATCAGTTTAAGCCAAAGCTTATACTATGAATGCGGCCTTAGAAATTACATTTCAAGCTTTAAGAATACAACAAACTTTCTTGTGTAAAAAACATTGATTTCTTAATATAAATAAAAGTTGAAAGTGTTTACATTAAAAAATATTCAGTCGTTCGAACTGAGTGTTGTTGGGGTAATATATATGTATACACTTTATAAAATTAATAAAAATATTAAAAAAAAACAAATCTTAAATTTTTATGATAGTTAGGCTTGATTTTTCAATAGTATAAAACTTTTATAAATTTTTACGATAGAAACTTCAAATCAACGCTATATCTATATTTGTCGTTAAAAAAGCCATTTTTGCTTTTGAATATTTTTTCAACAACAACTATTTTTACCACAGTTTTTTGCGAAATAAAGAAATTCGTTAAGGTTTTTTTTTTGGAAAATAATGAAAATTAAAAGGAAAACGAAAATAAAAAAGATTGAAACATGATTTTACGAAATATTAATCAGAATTTCAAAAAAAAAAAAAAGCAACAAAATCTTTTGTAACATGACCGAGTTATTCACTTTCAAAGTCACCCTTTCATTTTTGATTAATTTTTTTCTATTTCACCAAAAAATAAAATTAGTACTAAAAACTTTTTGTGTGTTTCCGGTAAGAAAGTTTTTGTTTTGCCAATTTAGAAGCAAACTCAAATTTTTAAAATTGTTAAATGTTACAAAAGCGGCAAATAAATTAATTACATTTAGGGTATTCACAAGTAGTGCTATCATGTGATAATGTTATATTGTCCTAAGATTTTACACTAGTTTAAACATATTTTTGTTGACTTCCATATAAAAATGTACTAATATTTTACAACTCTGAAAGCTATGTTTATTGAAGTGTCGTTACCAAACACCTATTTCTTATTTGCATTTATGTATCTTATAAATTTTAGTTATAAAATTTTAGGACAATATGACATGATAGCACACCTTGTGAATACTTTAATTGAATATATTAATATAAAGTTAGAAAAAATTTAGTAGGGCAGCGTTTGTGGAAATGGGAACTTTTTGTTTCTTTTTCTATTACAATTTCATTTAAATCCACAAACAAAAATTTTAACGGATTACATTTCACTTGAAATCCGATAAATCGGATGTCAAACACCTACAATCCACCAAAAAAAAAAAACTAATATTTGATTCGTACATCAGATTTGGATTCACTTAAAAGCCATCGGAAGTGAATCCGATTCTGACATAAATCGGATTTCAGAATATGCTTGATATTTAAAAAAAAGTACCCTTTATTTTTTATGCAAGTACAATACCAATACTGCTATATAAGTATTTCTAGGACGAAAAAGTTAAAAAAAATAATTATTTTCACAAATTAAGGGGCTTATAGTAAAAACATGATAAGCCACATGAATTACAACATTGAAATTCAAAGCCCATTTAATGGTATTTGAATTAATACCAACATCCGCTAAAGAGTCTACGGATATCTTACGATGACTTCCGACCCTAAACGTGAAAGTTTCTTCGTTCCACTCCGTTTTTTTATAAAAATGTAGTTCTTTCAAAACTTCTAAGTCTATTATATCAAATTTTTTATCATAAGGCAAATCATGTTCTTACAAACTTGCAATATTTGACTTGAAAACTTATTTCTTTCATTCAATTTTTTTGTTTTCTATTTTTGCCAATTTCTCATCTTGTATTGTTTTTACATCAATATAGCCTGACTTTTAATAAAACATTTCTTTTGAAATTTATCAAGAAACTGACACATGCAACAACTTAATCGTTTAAAGGAATCAAAAGTTTAACAAATTGAAAATTTAATTTCTTATTTTATTTTATTTTATTTTATTTTCCAAATCATTTGAACAATAGCCTTAATTTGGACTACCGCTGCCACCAAGCTATTTGACCACTTTTCTATTGCCAATTACATTTCACTGTAGTTGTTTTGGGCATTGTGCTATTGCTATATTTGTTGTTGTAATTTTATGCAACTCTTTGTTTTTTTTTCCTGCCCAATGCACCATGTAGCGTAGAAATAGGCACGCGCCTACGGGTAGCAAAATCACGATCGACGATTGATCAAGTTAAATGCGCGCAGATGCAGCGGCAGCAGAGCCTAGAAGCCAAAAACCATTAAATATGTGTTTTGTGAGTGTTCCCAGTTTATGGTACGGCACACGGTGCGAGGTCGTCCAAAGTTAGCACAACATAAAGAAAAAAAAAAAAAAACAAAAAGAAACCAGAAAACATAATAGAGAGAAAACAAAACCTTGCAAAAATGTACCATTCTACTACAATGGATGTTGATCTAACAAGCTGTGCTTGCAAACGAGTTTGCCATTGCAATGGTCAAGACAGTGCTGCAAGTACTTAGGTAAAATAAGGAAGCAAGAATAGTGCATAGCAAGCAAGGTTAAAGTGCATTAGAAAAAAAAACAGTTTGTATGTACAACACATGCAAATACTATAACTGATTTATTAGCTCTTAAAATGTGCAAAACTGTTATGTAAATTTAAACTATAAAGTGCACGTTCAGTTTTGGTTTAGTAAAACAAATTATTAAATATTAATGATAGTTTTTTTACTTGCTAAAATAGGGCATCTTTATCAAAATCTTTATTAAACATAAGTACACTTAAAAAAATCGTTTTTAATTAACCTTAATCGGTTCCTTGTGTAAATTTTACACACTTTTCAACTTCAAGCGGATATTTTTTTAAGCGGATATTTTATAAGTTCATCAAATCGAGCTAGGATTTTTGCTTGATGTAAAAGTCGTATGCAAAATTTATATTTTCTGCGTTTTTTTTATGCTTGGTGTCGCTGCTACTCTACAGAAAAAAATTCCCTAATAGGTTCTTATGTGTAAAATTTACACACACCATCATCTCGGCGCGCCTATGTCTCTGTTTTTCTGCTTTATTGTTAATTCTTGTTTTGATATTTTCCCAATTTTTATTTTTATCTTAACTTGCTGAAACCCTGCACGTTACTACCACGCCCTCTTGTCCGACGCCCACAAAATGTTATGAGTGGAACGGCACATGTAAATTGTGGTCGAATACCGAGACTGTGCGATCTATAATTGAAGGGCTTATTGCAAGAACATGATAAGCCACTTAGAAAATATTTTGAAATAATCGACTCTAAAGTTTTGAAAACATTTATTTTTGTATGAAGAAATGGAATTGAACACGGAAACTTTTACAGTGGTGGTAGGCAATACATTGAGTTATGTATTCAGCCTAAAAAATAAATTTTTTAGATCATGTGGCTTATCACGTTATTGCAATAAGCCCTTCAATTGGAAAGTTATTCGATATAGCATATTTATCACAAAATTAATAATATTAATAATTATTATATATGTGATATAATATTAATAATATCACAAAATTATGTGGTATCGAAAATTTTGGGGTATATTTGAGGGTTCCGCGATATAAATCCTAACGAAATAACTCCTAACAAAAAAAAAAATAAAATAATTCCTAAAACTTCCCATACAAAGTTAGGAGTTATTTTACATGAAAGAACTCCTAAGTGTTAGATGTTTTTAAGTTTCTTGCGATCAAAACCGTCCGATATATAGCATTTTTATGGTTTGTGGGCGATAGCGTAAATTTGGGTTGCATGGGAGGTACCACGCCCCCTTGTCAACAATCCACACCAAACTTCCCAGGAGCACTCTTACGTTGTTTCAATTTCCCCGAAAATTTCACAAAGATCGGTTTAGCGGGTTTTGAGTCTATACGTGATATACACTCCGCGACAAAAAGATAGCACATTTGAATTTTTTAAATTTTATTGAAAGCGATTAAAATTAAATATTTGTATCTACTGCAAAGTAATTAGATTTGAAAACAAAATGATAATATATAAAAATTTTATTTAAAAATCCAACTTGCTGTTCATGTAAATTTCATATGTTCTTTTTTTTTTTTTTTTTTTCTAAAATCCAAACTACATATCAGATAAGGACGATTCATGCTTTAAAATGAGCGCCAGGTCTTCGGCCTTACGGAAGGCTACTTCTTTGTCGAAATGCAGTTATAATTTTGCTCTATCTCTTGTAGTTAAGGAGTTGTATGTAGAACACTTTTTGGAGTGGTAGCTGGCCAAAAACATGTGATTTTTTCGTCATATCTCCCAAACCATACATCCAACATGGACGATTTATGCACCAAATTGTTTCTAATACATATATACACAAGACTGCATTTTTAGAAAATAATTATTTTTTTTCAAGAATCTCAGTTAAAATTTTTATTCAAGATAGTTTTCTACGTCATTTTTTGTGATTTTTTTGGTTTTTTAGCCATAACTCCTAATCCATACATCACAAAAAGACGATTTATGCATCAAAATGTTCGTTAAGCTACTGCCCACAAGACTCTATCCTTGGAAGAATTTTATAAATTAGATTTCATGTTAATTTCATATGTCCTTTTTTGTCAATTTTGATTTTTTTTATTTTTTTTCTAAAATCCAAACTACATACCAGATAAGGACGATTCCTGCATTTGAATGAGCGCAAAGTCTTCGGCCTTAAGGAGGGCTACTTCTCTGTCGAAATGCAGTTTGCTCTATCTCTTGTAGTTTAGGAGTTGTAGAACACTATTTGAGTGGTAGCTGGTCAAAAACATTTGGTTTTTTGTCATAACTCCCAAACCATACATCCTACAAGGACGTTGTATGCACTAAATTGTTTCGAATACATATATACACAAGACTGCATTTTTAGAAAAAAATTTCTTTTTCAAGAATCTCAGTTAAAATTTTTATTCAAGAATCACATTTTTCTACGTCATTTTTTGTGATTTTTGTGGTTTTTTAGCCATAACTCCTAAACCATGCATCATAAAAGGACGATTTATGCATCAAAATGTTCGTTAAGCTACTGTCCACAAGACTGTATCCTCGGAAGAATTTTTAAAATTAGATTTCATGTTTATTTCATATGTCGTTTTTTGTCAATTTTTATTTTTTTTATTTTTTTTCTAAAATCCAAACTACATATCAGGTAAAGACGATTCATGCTAAAAATGAGCGCCAGGTCTTCGGCCTTAAGGAAGGCTACTTCTTTGTCAAAATGCATTTTGCTCTATCTCTTGTAGTTTAGGAGTTGTAGAACACTTTTTGGAGTGGTAGCTGGTCAAAAACATTTGGTTTTTTGTCATAACTCCCAAACCATACATCCTACAAGGACGATGTATGCACTAAATTGTTTCGAATACATATATACACAAGACTGCATTTTTAGAAAAAAATTTTCTTTTTCAAGAATCTCAGTTAAAATTTTTATTCAAGAATCATAGTTTTCTACGTCATTTTTTGTGATTTTTTTGGTTTTTTAGCCATAACTCCTAAACAATACACCACAAAAGAACGATTTATGCATCAAAATGTTTGTTAAGCTACTGCCTACAAGACTGTTTCCTTGGAAGAATTTTAAAAATTTGATTTCATGTTAATTTCATGTGTCCTTTTTTGTCAATTTTTAATTTTTTTATTTTTTTTTTCTAAAATCCAAACTACATATCAGATAAGGACGATTCATGCATTTAAATGAGTGCCAGGTCTTCGGCCCTAAGGAAGGCTATTTCTTTGTCGAAATGCATTTTGCTCTATCTCTTGTAGTTTAGGAGTTGTAGAATACTTTTTGGAGAGGTAGCTGGCCAAAAAAATGTGTTTTTTTTTGTCATAACTTCCAAACCATACATCCTTCAAGGACAATTTATGCACCAAATTATTTCTAATATATATATACACAAGACTGCAGTTTTAGAAAAATTTTTTTATCAAGAATCTTAGTTAAATTTTTTTTCAAGAATCATAGTTTTCTACGTCATTTTTTGTGATTTTTTTGGTTTTTTAGCCATAACTCCTAAACCATACATCATAAAAGGACGATTTATGCATTAAAATGTTCTTTAAGCTACTGTCCACAAGACTGTATCCTTGGAAGAATTTTAAAAATTAGATTTCATTTTAATTTCATATGTCCTTTTTTGTCAATTTTTTTTTTATTTTTTTTTTTAGGGATTGGACTCCCAACGTACATCCACTTTTGTATACGTATATATATTTTTCACTCGATTAATCGATTTGAATTTTTTTTTTTTAAATAAAAATAATGAATAATTAATTACTGTTAACGAGAATATGAAAATATTGAATTTCATGCATTGATGAAAATATGAAAAAAGTGTGTAAAATTTGCACACCTATTCGTTTCCAGAAATAAGGGATCGATGGAGGTTAAGTACATTTTGTCCTTGGATTTACGACACGATTTTGTCTTTAAACTAAATAATTTTTCCTTAAATTAATGAAAATTTACTAAACTAAAGTAAAATTTACTATAAATATGCTCATTTGGAAATGGACTTGCCAGACTAAGAAATCCCAAGTTAGGTGATTGCGTGCGTTTTACAAAATAAGGCCAGAAATATTTTTTATTTTAATAGACGCAAGCAAAAAGCAACATCAATTCTAATCAAAAGGTGTTGGAAAAAGTGTCGTTTTTGATATAATACTCAAGTAACTTACATAACGATTCGTAAAAAGCTTCGCTTCAAAAGTCTTCTCGAGGTCACCTCTTTGAAAAAGGGGATGGACTTTTTAAACTTTCTTCTCTACCAACTCAACAGTAAGCCGGATCGATTTGTATGGAGAAAAAGTGCATGTAACTTTTTTTATTCTTAAGAATGCATACCCAAAAAAAAAATAAATATTGATTGATCGTACGCAATAGACATGGGTAACGCATCATAAAAGGCTGCGCTGATACACCAACCCAAGCGCAGTTTACTGTATCAGCGTAATGCGTTAACGCAATTGCGTAATGACTGCGTTACTTTTAACTATTACGCAAAAACAAACAGAAGCACTGCTTAACATTATAGCTTAGTATGCTGTAGGAACGAAAATTTTTGGGCAATAACTATACACTCGAAATTTTGGTGTAGAGTCAAAATTTTTGGTATCGAAAATTTTGGGGTATATTTGAGGGTTCCGCGATATAACTCCTAACGAAATAACTCCTAAAAAAAAATAAAATAACGGAAACAGCTGAAAACAAAATCAGCAAAAATTCTAAAAACAACTTCAGTAAACATGCTTTGTTAGTGCAGACTTCCAGCAGGCTGTTGGACTACATATAATAACATAAACATAGAAACTAAAGTAAAAAAACAGAAATACAACAACAAATGTGACATTATGAAATTAAGGAAAAGACTGAGAAATTGACGCTTCAAAATCTCATCGCCCCGATGGTGCATTGCGTTAGCGCGCTTGCACGGGTATCACAAAGATTTCTGATGACGCTTTTAGCATAGCAGAAATTGTACAATCAAATCAAAGCTAGTGATTTTTTCTTCTCATATTGAAAAAACTTTGTTGTTGTTGTTTCTTTGGAAAAATTCGTTAGAACAATTAATTGTCCTAACTTTGACCTTAAGCTCGATAAACGATTTTAAACTACCAAACAACTAGAATTTGTATTTTAAATCAAGTATGATTTAAACTATCAAACATTTAGAATTTGTATTTGAATCATATAAAGTCAACAAAATAAAATAATTCCTAAAACTTCCCATACAAAGTAAGGAGTTATTTCACATGAAAGAACTCCTAAGTGTTAGGTGTTTTTAAGTTTCTTGCGATCAAAACCGTCCGATATATAGCATTTTTATGGTTTGTGGGCGATAGCGTAAATTTGGGTTGCATGGGAGGTACCACGCCCCCTTGTCAACAATCAACACCAAACTTCCCAGGAGCACTCTTACGTTGTTTCAATTTCCCCGAAAATTTCACAAGATCGGCTTAGCGGGTTTTGAGTCTATACGTGATATACACTCCGCGACAAAAAGATAGCACATTTGAATTTTTTAAATTTTATTGAAAGCGATTAAAGTTAAATATTTGTATCTACTGCAAAGTAATTAGATTTGAAAACAAAATGATAATATATAAAAATTTTATTTAAAAATCCAACTTGCTGTTCATGTAAATTTCATATGTTCTTTTTTGTCAATTTTTATTTTTTTATTTTTTTTTCTAAAATCCAAACTACATATCAGATAAGGACGATTCATGCTTTAAAATGAGCGCCAGGTCTTCGGCCTTACGGAAGGTTACTTCTTTGTCGAAATGCAGTTATAATTTTGCTTATCTCTTGTAGTTAAGGAGTTGTAGAACACTTTTTGGAGTGGTAGCTGGCCAAAAACATATGATTTTTTCGTCATATCTCCCAAACCATACATCCTACAAGGACGATTTATGCACCAAATTGTTTCTAATACATATATACACAAGACTGCATTTTTAGAAAATAATTATTTTTTTTCAAGAATCTCAGTTAAAATTTTTTTCAAGAATCATAGTTTTCTACGTCATTTTTTGTGATTTTTTGGTTTTTTAGTCATAACTCCTAAACCATACATCACAAAAAGACGACTTATGCATCAAAATGTTCGTTAAGCTACTGCCCAAAAGACTCTATCCTTGGAAGAATTTTATAAATTAGATTTCATGTTAATTTCATATGTCCTTTTTTGTCAATTTTTATTTTTTTTATTTTTTTTCTAAAATCCAAACTACATACCAGATAAGGACGATTCCTGCATTTGAATGAGCGCAAGGTCTTCGGCCTTAAGGAGGGCTACTTCTCTGTCGAAATGCAGTTTGCTCTATCTCTTGTAGTTTAGGAGTTGTAGAAAACTTTTTGGAGTGGTAGCTGGTCAAAAACATTTGGTTTTTTGTCATAACTCCCAAACCATACATCCTACAAGGACGATGTATGCACTAAATTGTTTCGAATACATATATACACAAGACTGCATTTTTATAAAAAAATTTTCTTTTTCAAGAATCTCAGTTAAAATTTTTATTCAAGAATCATAGTTTTCTACGTCATTTTTTGTGATTTTTTTGGTTTTTTAGCCATAACTCCTAAACAATACACCACAAAAGAACGATTTATGCATCAAAATGTTTGTTAAGCTACTGCCTACAAGACTGTATCCTTGGAAGAATTTTAAAAATTAGATTTCATTTTAATTTCATATGTCCTTTTTTGTCAATTTTTTTTTATTTTTTTTTAGGGATTGGACTCCCAACGTACATCCACTTTTGTATACGTATATATATTTTTTACTCTATTAATCGATTTGAATTTTTTTTTAAAATAAAAATAATGAATAATTAATTACTGTTAACGAGAATATGAAAATATTGAATTTCATGCATTGATGAAAATATTGCTACTGAAAAAAGTGTGTAAAATTTGCACACCTATTCGTTTCCAGAAATAAGGGATCGATGAAGGTTAAGTACATTTTGTCCTTGGATTTAGGACACGATTTTGTCTTTAAACTAAATAACTTTTCCTTAAATTAATGAAAATTTACTAAACTAAAGTAAAATTTACTATAAATATGCTCATTTGGAAATGGACTTGCCAGACTAAGAAATCCCAAGTTAGGTGATTGCGTGCGTTTTACAAAATAAGGCCAGAAATATTTTTTATTTTAATAGACGCAAGCAAAAAGCAACATCAATTCTAATCAAAAGGTGTTGGAAAAAGTGTCGTTTTTGATATAATACTCAAGTAACTTACATAACGATTCGTAAAAAGCTTCGCTTCAAAAGTCTTCTCGAGGTCACCTCTTTGAAAAAGGGGATGGGCTTTTTAAACTTTCTTCTCTACCAACTCAACAGTAAGCCGGATCGATTTGTATGGAGAAAAAGTGCATGTAACTTTTTTTATTCTTAAGAATGCATACCCAAAAAAAAAATAAATATTGATTGATCGTACGCAATAGACATGGGTAACGCATCATAAAAGGCTGCGCTGATACACCAACCCAAGCGCAGTTTACTGTATCAGCGTAATGCGTTAACGCAATTGCGTAATGACTGCGTTACTTTTAACTATTACGCAAAAACAAACAGAAGCACTGCTTAACATTATAGCTTAGTATGCTGTAGGAACGAAAATTTTTGGGCAATAACTATACACTCGAAATTTTGGTGTAAAGTCAAAATTTTTGTGTGGAGAAAAAGCACTTGCTGTTCTGGTTGACAGATTCATATTTTTATTGCTGCATTTTTATATCCTATAAAAGATAAGACTACACATTAAACTATATAAATGCAACATAAAATTTGTTAAATAACAAATTCAACACTTAAACATACTTACGCTTATTTTTTATTGTTGAATGGCAAATTTCTGCGCCAATTAAATGTACGTGCATATAATCGACAGCGAAATTTTGACATTTCAACTCTCCACTCACGAATGGAAATTTGGCAACATAGCAATAATTTTCGCTTCTACAGCGTACTAGCTGGCGAAAAGAAATGTCGCTGCTTGTTCGTTGTCAAAAATCGCAATGTATTTCTTATGGAATTTTTTTTTCCGTTCCTACAGCATACTAAGCTTAAGCAAGAAGAATTTTGCTTTCAAAGCATTATAACAATCAAACGCACTCCAAATACTCATGCTTAACAGCATCTTTCCCGAAACACCTTTTCTACATTCTATCGCTTTGTATAAGGCGTCTGACAACTTGTGCAAATTTGGCTCGCTGAAGAAAAAGTTTTTTAAAATTTTTCTATAAGCGCTATTGCGTTAATTTGTTTTAAAACAAGTGAATCAGCGCAGTAACGAATTTAAGTGCTTCAACTCAATAGCGCAGCGCAGCGCAGAGTTGCCCATGTCTAGTACGCAAATTTTGGCAAAAAAAAATTTTGAAATTTTTTTCTTTACAAACTTTTTTGAGACCCTAAAAAATCGATATTTCGTCATTTTCGAAAAGGCGTTTTTTTAAACGCCTATAAAATATGTTTTTTATGATATTTTCATGCATTCTAGCTTGCTGAAAAGATCTTGAACTCTTCCATCCATTGATATGTCGTATAATGTGGTTTTTAAAAAATTTTCGATGCTATTTCTGAAGCAATATTGTGTGTTTTTAGAGGCAAGAAATCGCCTTAGAACAAGAGGTTTTTTTAATCCAGAATTTTGTACTGGAGCGCACTCTGGTGGACACTTTACTGAAAAACGGTAGCCAGAATTTTGTTTTGCGTACCTTAAACCATATACCAATATGTATATTACCAATATTTGAACAGTAAATTGTGAAATCGAACAGTAATTGTGGCATAAAATAATTTAAGCTGAATTAATTAAGCTTAATTAAGCTGAAAAAAGCACTTTGAATATCGATTTCTCATGTTTTATACATTTTTGGCACTCAGTGTTGGTTTCGTAAAGCCACACTTTACGAAATATGAATGGAAAGAAGAGTTCAATACCTTTCCAATAGGTTAAAATTCATGTCAGGCGTTTAAAAAAAGATCTTTCCGTAAATGAAGAAATATCGATTTTTTGAGGTCTTAAAAGAGTTTGTAAAAAAAGCAAATTTCAAATTTTGTTTGAGCCAAAATTTGTCTACGATAAAAATCTTGATTATTTTGCTTATTTTGGGTATGCATTCTGAAGAAAACAAAAAGTTACATGCAAAAAACATGATTTTTTGGCCAAAAAAGATTCAAAAGAACCAAAACCACTCCATGAAGATTTTTCTGATCCAAAAAAAAAAAAAATAATTATGCCGAAATAGTTTTTAAGAGTCCCATTAGCTTTTGAGGTGGTTTTCGACGAAATCTATATTAAAATCTATCTTACTCTACAGTGCATTTCTGATGGTCAAAATGATAATACTAAAGTTCGAATTATTTCAACATTTAGAGAATTGACCAGATTTGGACCTCAGCGTATATTTGTTTTTATTTCAAAAATTAAAAAATGATTACAGATAACGGTAAACGTAGGCCAACACACTCAAACAAATGCTTATTTGAGAACCTTTCGAGATCTTACTTTTCGAACAGTTAAAAAGGAGTTGAAAAGTTGTCCGCTTGAAAAAGTTTAAAATTCACTTCTTAAAATTAAGATAATTTGCTGTCTTTTTCTAAGGACTTATTCCGAACGATTCTTCTTTATACAATTATCATTTTGAGAACCTTTCCAGATCCTACTTTTCGAACGGCTTAAAATTAGTTGAAGAGTTGACCGCTTGAACAAGTTTAAAATTGACTTCTTAAAATCAAAATAATTTCCTATCTTTTTCCAAGGACTTATTCCGAACGATTCTTCTTTATACAAGCCACTGTTAGTGGTGAAAACATATTTCCGCCTTTGCTATTTACGCTAACACAGATTGAACTCAATACAATTAAGCATACTTTAAAGCTGCTACCAATTCCATGCAGATTCTTTGAGTTAGATTAACCACGTAGGCGTCTAAGAAACAAGAACAAGCACAACTTCTTTAGTTACTCTGCGCGCCTCTGACGTTTTGACATGCGCCAACCTGCAGCACCAGAAGAAGACCAGCCATGTTGCAGTAGAAGCAACAACACTAGCAGCAGCAGCAGCAGCAGCAGTAGTAATCAAAAGAAAGGCAACAACAATTTAAAAGAGGTTGAAGGCAAAATTGAAATTGCTTCTTTTTTTCACCTCAAAAGCAAAAATATCATCATCATTCATTCATTCATGATTTGACTGAAATAACTTCTTGATTTTCATTACATGCCACAAAACAACGGGCAAAACAACAATAACAACAGCAACATTAACAAACAACAAACAGCAAAACTGGAGTCGCCAATTTTTTGGTTGATCATGTTGTTCGATAATGATGTCGTCTCTTGATGAGGCTGAGGTTAGAACAATTGTTGCAGCTACAACAGCTACAACAAAAACTGGCTACTTTGAGCAGAAGCAGTAGCTTGGTCGATCTGCCATTTGAAGCTGTTGCACGAGTTACTTGTGCAGAACATGGTGAACAGCAGAAGCAGCAGCAGCAGCGGCAGCGAGGAAAGTTGCATCAGAGTCAAAGAGGTTCAAATCAAAGTGTTGCAGCCAGCTTTGGATAGGGAACGATGAGGGTAAGCTAAAAAAAGCCAGCAAAGGTTAGAGGTAGAGAGCGGCATGAGGTTAAGTCGCATGAATCTGATGCCGAAAGCAAGCGAAGTAACAACATGAGCAAATGTGAGAGCAGCAACATCGATGTTGGCAACTTGTTTGGTTATGGTCTGTTGCAGCAACTACCGCAGACATAAAAATAAAAACCCGACAACAACAACATCAACAAGTCAGCTCCAAGTCAAAAGCCACGTTGAGGATCATAGCATGGCATGGCTTGGCGTGGCGTGGCGTGGCCTGGCTTGACGTTCTGCAGGTCGATTATGGTTTGGAGCGGCACGCAGGCCGGTAGGTCGTTCGGTCGGCTGGACAGGCAGGCAGGCGGCTAGGCAGCAGCAGCAGCCAGCTAGTGTGTTATCAAAGCTGATGATGATTATACCTACTTGCACGCCTTCTTCTCCTGCTTCTTTTGCAATGTCCGTCCGTCCTTTGTGCTGCTTTTTTTTCTTCATCTTTAACAACAACAGCTACAAGTACAACGCCAACGTTGCCAACTTTAGCTTATTTGATTGTTTTGCCCCGATTGCTGTTGTTGCTAGTGATGTTGTTGTAGTCAATGTTGTTGCTGTTGTTGTTGCAGTTGGAAGCTCGTTGATGTTGTTTTTATTATTATGCGCATGCGCGCAGTGGGCAAATAATCTAAAATTGTATCTTATGTGTACCCCGGGGGCAGTTTTTGTACAAAATACTTATTTTTTTTTAATTTCACTGATTTTGTTGCAGATTTTTTTTTGGTTTTTATCTTCACTTCTGTTCCTGTTACGGTTCAGCGAGAAAATTACCAAAAGGTTAAGCAGTGCACTAAAAAAAAAAAAAAAAGGAAAAAAAATAAAAAATATTTGAGTTAAGGATTTATTGAGGAATATAGATCGAAAAAAAAAATAATTGGCTATGCTTGAGCAAAAACCATCAAATTTGAAGCCACTAAACATTAAAATTGCTATGAAAAAATTATGAATTGTTACTTAAGGCTTTTAGAAAAAATATTAAAATAGTTGTTTGCGTTTATTATCCTGCATACATATTTGAATTATTTATCGCTTAAATTTTTGATTGTGGGGTCAAAGTCAGTCATTCCATTTATTGGTCGATGGTTGATTCCAAAAAGCAATTATTTAAAATTAGCCACAACCAGTCTGTGGGCTTAAAAAAAATCTATAATTGTATTACCGACAATTCTATATTTTTCTCAGCCAAAATTACATCGGAGTGAAGGAATAGGACATAATGCACCTTCAATTCCCCACTCCCCTTTGTTTCGTGTCTGTCGGAAAACTGATATTGCTTTCATGATCAAAAATGGGTCATACTTTTTTAAGCAAGTGTTACAAATAAGTGCAACATGGGCCAGCCGACACTTTGAAAACTTGACAAAGCTAAAAATTAAAACAAATGTCTGTCAAACTTGGTATAAGGGTGTTTTTCGGGTCGCTGATTTCAAATTTGATGTCAAAATATCATGTCAAAATTTGATACAAAATGGCGGATTCGATAAACCGAGCGAAAATTAAGTATTTTACTTAATTTGTATAACATTTGGCACGCGGAAGACTAGTAGACATCGAATTTGAAGTCAAAAAGAAAAAATACAACAGGAATTGTAATTGGTAATTGAACACCTCAATTCCTCTGGACTGGAATTGAAAAAAATCGTCAATTCCATTACAGGAATTGTAATTGGCAATTCAACACCTCAATTCCTTGGAATAGAATGGAAGAAAAATGTCAATTCCATTAAATCAATTCCAGGAATTGTAATTGGTAATTGAACACTTCAATTCCTCATTATTAGAATTTGATGAAATCATCAATTATATTACAGGAATTGTAATTTGAAGTTAAAATTTCAATTACTTTTTCATTAACTCAACACTACTTCATTATGAATAAGAAAACTTTATTTGACTCCCACTGTTAGTCGGTAAATGAAATATTTACAAATAAATCGTCGTTTCGAGAGCAATAGCGCGTATCCGCCGTACGGTTCCATATACGTATACGTGGTATTGCACACCCAACGACGAAATCTATTATCGAAGATACCTATTTTTTAATCTAATATCACATTTTGAGTTAGAACAAAATATATAGCTGCTACGCTACCTAGTTCAATCTCGCCGACTTTTTGGAAGGTGCCTTGTACACAAGTTCTACACCTCTGTACAAAATTTTATTAGTAGATTAATAAGCGATGTTTTCCAATGCTATTCCTAAGGAATTGGGGCATTCTATTACTGACTACAATTCCCGTAATAGAATTTAAAATTTTTTCCTGTGGAATTGAAGTTTTCAATTACCCATTACAATTCCTGTAATGGAATTGACCATTTCTTCCAATTCCATACCGACGAATTAAGGAGTTCAATTACCAATTACAATTCCTGTAATGGAATTGACGATATTTCCAATTCCATTCCTGAGGAATTAAGATGTCTAAATACCAATCACAATTCATGTTATGAACTTGAGAAATTTTTCCAATTACATTAATGAGGAATTGTGATGCACATTTGCAAATTTCTAATTCCGAGGAATTGAAATTGAGGTGTAAATAAATTAAAAAGGAATCAGCTCTGCATGAGACTTATTGTGCATTAACACAAAAAACGCTAAAAAAATTTTAGCACACTGAGATCGAATCGATCGAGAACAACGGTGAAAAAACATTACCAATAACAAAACGCTCTGATGGTGAGTTTTATATTTTTCTCGTGACAAATTTCAGTTTTATTTTCATCGACAATAGACCTGTTTCTAGCTCTCAAGTACAGAATAATTTTTGCATCAAAATCAAAAAGAAATTTTCTTTTTTTAAAATAACATGAGTGTAAATCCAGCTCGTAGCATAATTTTTTATTTATGGGCATTCCATTGTGACTACTGGGACATTTGACCAACTATGAGTTCACCGTGATTTTTATTGTAAACTTTTTAGATCAAGTAAGTTTGAAGAAGGCAACAACAACAACAACAACAACAACGACAAGGACAAGGACAACGACAACGACAACGACAACGACAACGACAATAACGACAACGACAACGACAACGACAACGACAATAACGACAACGACAACGACAACGACAACGACAACGACAACGACAACGACAACGACAACAACAATAACGACAACGACAACAACAATAATAACGACAACGACAACGAACACGACACCGACACCGACATCGACACCGACACCGACACCGACACCGACACCGACACCGACACCGACACCGACACCGACACCGACACCGACACCGACACCGACACCGACACCGACACCGACACCGACACCGACACCGACACCGACACCGACACCGACACCGACACCGACACCGACACCGACACCGACACCGACACCGACACCGACACCGACACCGACACCGACACCGACACCGACACCGACACCGACACCGACACCGACACCGACACCGACACCGACACCGACACCGACACCGACACCGACACCGACACCGACACCGATACCGACACCGACACCGACACCGACACCGACACCAACACCGACACCGACACCGACACCGACACCGACACCGACACCGACACCGACACCGACACCGACACCGACACCGACACCGACACCGACACCGACACCGACACCGACACCGACACCGAAAACAACAACAACAACAACAAGAACAACAACAACAACAACAAGAACAACAACTCTTTATAGAACCAATCACACAGCAGACTAGACAGAACTGATTCGGAAGCTGCTAAACAACGTGACTACTGGGACACATTTTAAAACAGTCTTGAAAGCATAATATGATCGTCTTAACTATTAAAAGAAGTTTAAACAGCACACCGCATGTTTATTACTACTTCTATTAAGTATTAAATTTATTAAGTCAGTTTCAGGTTAGGAAACAACTTTTTTATATTTTTGCGTGACTACTGGGACATGCGACTTGCATCTGTTCAAACAAGAAAAATATGAAAACTGCACACCTTTCACTTTATTCCTCTATAAAAAAGTAGTTTTTTTCAAGCTTACTATAGAAGACATGCCCCAGGTTTGGGCTGAAAACCGTGTTGCAAACATAATTTTTACAGTATTTTTAAAACACTGTTTATCTAAAAACTAAACTACAAAATTTTGCTTTCAAAAAGTCTGCTCTCCATTAACAGAATTTCATCTGTATTTGGGATACAATATTTTTTGCCCTTGTACGGAAAGTTGTCAGTTTAAGCTTATTTACCTAAGTCGTTATAAGTCCATATTTTGAAGAATTTTGGCATACAGAATTTTTTAACACAGTTAATGCAGAATTTTGTATACAGAATATCATACATACATACAACTGCACCAAATCCATATTTAGTTATATATTTTTACCAAATTAAAAATAATTAATGAGAAAGCAAAATTTATTTAATTTTCCACTTTTACGTGGAATGCTTCTTTGCCCCTTATGTTACTTTTTTCCAATGAAAATCGAGAACGGAGATACTGTGAATGAAAAGAAATATGTTTTTAGAGCAGGTTACCACTATGGAAAATAGCCGAGTCCGCCCCTCATTCGAAAGCTTAGGTTAAGAGGTAATTAGTACCATAAAAATTTTTGTAGGTGGACCCAAAAACCGCCCAAAATTAGCTGTTTTGACCACCAGTTTTTAACCGATCGTGAATTTTAAATTATTAAACTGTTGTGATGAAAGTTTTTCCTTTCATTCGAAGGAAAAAAATTACAGTGAAATCAATAAATTGGAATACGAACTGCTACCATATTCTCCAGATTATGTATATTAGCAGCTTGTTTTCAAACATTTTTTTGTGGTACAAGGAGTTGTTATATTTTTTGAAATTTATACAGGTTATTGTACATAAAAAAGACTTTATAAAAATATTTATTTCAGCAATTTTCTGGCTTTCTACAGAGGTCGCTAAAAATAAAATTGAAAAAAAAAACATCCAAAACAGTTCAATAGATAACTCAAAATCTATTGCTTCAATTTCAGTGAATCTTGTTGCATTTTGTTCCTAATTTTGTCCTTTAAGCATCCCACCTAAATTTAAGTACCTTTATATTCATCACATTTATTTTTATTATATTTTATTACAAAAATCAAATTTGAATGGGTTGAATTTTGCCCCAACATACCACAAAGGTTTATTTTTCAGTGGTTCAAATTTTGTCCTATGGCACTTCAAAGAGTTAAAATATTTTAATCGAAACGTTAGACTTTGGAGTTATTTTTTAAAATAATTTATTTATTACTGATCAAATAACATTGCAAAAATACTCTTTTACTCTCCAATAATATTTCAATAATATTTTAAAACATTCTTATAACATTCCAAAAACACTTAAACAACGCTAAAATAACATTCAATATATCCAATAATAAAAGAAGAACATTTAAATAATACTCCAACCATAATTCAAAAATATTAAAAAAATTTAAATAAAAGGTCCCAAATAATTTTTTGAACTAGTTTATAATAATGTTAACTTACCGATGCTTAAAAATTTTCATAATATTTTGTTGAATGAAATACAATGCCTTGTTAAAATTCGAAAAGTTTTCAGGCAACGAAAAAAGCTTTAAAGGCTTTAACTTTAAAACGGCAAGAGTTATATAAAAAATATTGTTTTTAAGTATTTCTTAGAATTTAACCATATTAAAAACTGCGTCATCACATTTTTTAATTTGCATAGAATTTTTACGCAAATTTTACGAAAAAATTCAATATGTGACGCCCAAATGACATAAAAACTGTGCCAAAACTTCTGATTTATGTAGATTAAAGAAAAGTTGGTACATTTGTCTTTCGAAATGACGACTCAAAGACCACAAAAATGTCTGTTATTGACCAACTTTTGCTTTGAGTTCGAAAAATCTCCGAAAAACCTTATTTTTAGGGAAAATCCGATTAGCGCCACCACCCTGGGACACCCTTGTAGATAAAATCACTTAGTTTTCCGTATGAATTTATTATAAATTTTAGTCCAAACCATGCCCATAGGTTATTATTTTCCATAGGTTAGGTTATATTTTTATAACCGTAAAGCTTATAAGAAGAAAATTGCCCATTTATCTTTATTTTTGAGTTGCCGCAGCCAAACTTTTTGGTTAAATATTAAGAAGGCTTTCAATAAAATCATACTGAAATATAAAATAAAAACAAAAATAGTTTTTTTTTGCGTTTTAAACTTTTGGAAGTTTTTGCAATTTTTCCAATGTAAATTTTGGTAAAAATATGCTCCAGAATACTGCTTATAACTTCATTTTTATTACGTTGTCGCGGTCAAAATTTTTGGAAAAGTAGTGAAAAAGCTTTCATTAAAGACATACTAAGAGATAAAAAAAAGTGAGAAATACTTCTTTTTCGTTTTAAATATTTTGTAATTCTTGCAATTTTCCCATACAAATTTTCAAACATGTGCAAAAACATGCATTACAAAAATGTCTATAACAACCGTATTTGAAAAATGTTGCAAACAAATTTTAAGAAAAATGTTAAGAAAGCATTGTTTTAAGATATTAATGAAGTGAAGAAATAACAAGAAATTAGATACGTTTTTTACAAAACATAAATTTGTGCTTTTTTTATTTTATGGGATATTTTTTGAGATAAAAAATTTAATTTCTACTTGACGATTTTAATAAAAAAAGTTATGCTATACTACGTGAAATATGCCTTGAAATTGTTTTGCATATTCATAATACTAAAATGTATGTCTGTTTTAAAATACTAAACTTGAAAAATAAAATTTCATAAATTTTCCTAGCCAAAAATGCTCCTGAGCTTTATCTTAAAAAAACTAAAACTCCCTTTTCCGATTCCGCGTGAAAGATTATTCATGATAGGGCTGATTATCTCACAAGCAATATCTAGAGCAAGATACTATTTGATTCAATGTTAAATCAAGAAATTATCCACAAGCAATTGTAATGACTTCCGCTTGCAAAACTACTATAAGTATGGTGTCCATGTGCTTCCTATCTACTTCATTCTGCCACACCGTTCGAAGAGACGCGTCGTTGTGATCAACGTCATTAAAGCAACAATTTTTGCTTCTATAAAAACGCTGCTGCACTGGGCCACCGCAATGAATTAGAAGCTCAATCTAAATCCGAGCGATACTCCGTCGCACAGCGCACCCAATGATGGGATGTTAACATTAAATGTAATTGTTGGGTTCTGGCTAACATTACAGGCCAGCTAAGAGTTAAGTGCACAGGTAGGTAGGCAGGCAGCCATTCAGACAGGCAGACAAACAGGCGGACAGTGAGACAAACAGCCAGAGAGAGAGAGAGAGAGACCAACCAACTGACAGGCTAGAAGGCATTCATTGAGTCAGTCAAATACAACCTACTCGCAACCATTTCGTGAATGCTGTTTGCTGCTGTCTCAATGGAAGTTGTTGTTGACTGTGTTAAGAGGAAACAAAAAAAAAAGAAACAGCAATGCTGTTGCACAGAGGTCAAAAACACGGCGCAACTGAATCGAACAACTAAATTGATCGACCAAAACAATTGAATGGTTGTGGTTGTTGTTGTTGTACTATTTTTGCCTGCTGGATCCGTGCCACCAAAATTGAAATATATTGCAACAATTACAATACTATAAAACAACTGCAAAAACAACAAAAGAAAATCAGCTTAAAGCAACGCACATTTCGAAAAGAAACAAAAGTGCAGAAAAAAAAACCAAGTTTGACAAGAACTAAGGCCAAACATCAACTGTGCCAAAAGCTACAGATTCTAGCTGCTTATTTAGAGGCTTTAAGTTTATGAACGAAGTTCCGATCATACCAAATCAAGCGCAAAGTACAAGCAACAATCTTACAATCAGTGAACACCTACATTTTAATTTATCAACAACCAGAGTAGATACTTGTGCAGAAGAGTGCTGATGTGAGGTGTGCGCGGCAAAGTGTTGTGTTCTTTCTTTTCTTTGATTTAATGAATGAGTTTGCAAAGTCAGTTGAACTTGAGCTGCGATGATGGCGGTTATACTTAGATTTTTTAAGCTGACACACAGAACAGGTGCGGTTCTCTTAAGACTCTAGAATAAAAGGCAATTGTTAGGAATTGTGCTTATTGGACACTTGCGGGTTAAGGAATTTCTATTGTATGATTTCATGATCTGTATCATGGTGTAAGAAACCAGGTGACAGTGAATTTTAGTTTTTGTTGTAAAAATCCAACACTTAAGTTGTCAAACCATACAAAATATACTTTTCGCTTACGTCGCTTACACCTTGATTTCTTACACCATGGATCTGTATTAAAGCCCTGCGTCGATGCATCTATTTGAACGTACACCCACTGTGATTTATTGCATTGCTCACAGTTGACTGTCATCTAATAACACTTGAGAGTTTGATTTGCTCAACAGCAAGCGAAAGCCTACAACGACAAGCAATACACACTTTCTCTCTCGGCAATCCAAGCATGGCGTGTTTTTGTTCGTCAACACCACAAGCAATGAAATTTAATCGTTTAGGGTAGGATGAGCAATAAAATAAATAAAATAAAAAAACAAAAAGCAATATATGGCAATAGATCATTTGGATCATTTTGATCATTTTGATAATTTTGATAATTTTAATCAGCGGTCGCCAGCGCCTAACAAGACATTTTTTTACACCAACTTCAAGATTTTCAAGATTGACTAGGTAAAAATGGGTAGCTGAATCCGCATTCGTTGTCAGAATTTCAAAATTATAAAATTTTGAAATAATAGGGTTGCCACCTTATAATATGTATTTTTAAGAGTTTTAAACATCATTTATCAGTGTTAGGGGGTCGCTGATGTCGAATTTGAAGTCAGAATTTTAAAATTCAAGATGGTGGATAGGGTTGCCACCTTCATTTTTTGCATTTTTATGAATTCGGGGCTGGCAAAAAAAAGAATGATACATCAAAAAGGGGTCGCTGAATCCGAATCCGTGGTCAGAATTTCAAAATTATAAAATTTTGAAATAATAGGGTTGCTTTTACTTTTTAAAATAAAAATGAATTCGCAAAAATAAAAAAAATTATGGTGGTAACCCTATCCAGCATCTTGAATTTTAAAATTCTGACTTCAGATTCGATATCAGCGACCCCCTAACACTGATAAATGATGTTTAAAACTCTTAAAAATAAATATTATTTGGTGGAAACCCTATTATTTAAAAATTTTATAATTTTTAAATTCTGACCACGGATTCGGTCAGCCACCCCTTTTTGGTGTATAATTTTTTTTGCCAGCCCCGAATTCATAAAAATGCAAAAAATGAAGGTGGCAACCCTATCCACCATCTTGAATTTTAAAATTCTGACTTCAGATTCGATATCAGCTACCCCCCTAACACTGATAAATGATGTTTAAAACTCTTAAAAATACATAATATTAGGTGGCAACCCTATTATAAAAAATTACATTATTTTTAAATTCTGACAACGGATTCAGATTCAGCGACCCATTTTTACCTGATGTTCGCACCAGCATCGCATATGTAAAAATAAAAAATTAGGTGGCAGCCCTATTACCCATTTTTATTTTTAAAATTCTGACTTCAGATTCGAATTCAGCAACCTCCTAGCACTGTTAAATAATGATGCGTGATCCATTTTTACCTAGTGTTCGCGCCAGCACCATATTCGTTGTCTGATATAAATCATCTATTGCCAGTCAACAAGCTTTTGTTGCATTGACTGCAGTGAGCTCTCTGACAACGATATCTTAGATCAACAATATCAATGATCTGTTTTTTATTGCTCTATCGTGTTTTGTTCGTCTTTGCTGCAATCACACACATGATTTCTTTGCAGCAAGCAAGACACTGCAGTGTAGTGTGAAATAAACAAATGTTTTGAAGCCGGTTTTAAGTGCACCTACGCAGGGCTCTACGGCAAAATGCCTTTCTATTGCTCCATTCCCATAACTATTAATTTATTTTCGTTCATCTCCACTTTTGTGGCCACTCAAATGAATAGTATCTTCATATCGCTGTCATTTGATTAATCTGAACATTTTTACACCCATTAGGAAATATTTGTACTTAAGTATCGTTTTGGTTCTTACGTGAAAGTGCCCATACTTTCGAAGCGACTTAAGCAACCATGATATTTTTGCAAACATTCCCATGAAACTTTTATATCTTAATATGTTTATTTAGTGGTCGGATTTTAACCCTCCATTACTATCGTGTGTTGATAACACCAAGTATCACCAAATTCAAAATTATTTGTAGCATATAATTAGTATATGAAATTTATAAAAACTCATTATAACTAGTAAAACAAGATTGAACTAATTTCGAACTCCTTACAATTGTGAGTTTCATTTACAGCTGCTTTTATGTGTAAGTAATCCAGGGTTAAACAAACCAATTCCATGACCTTATACTTGGGGGTCGTCCATAAACTACGTTACCAATTTAGGGGGGGGGGGGTTTGAAATGCACTACGATAAGTAACGGTAGGGGGGGGAGGTGTTCAGATATTGTAACGTTACCAAAAATTAAAAAAATCTACGAAAAACCTCTAATTAATAACACAATCATTTAAAAATTTTTTAACCTTACATGTTTATGTTTGATCGTCTAAATTGATGGTTAACTTTTGTTTCAACGATTTCTTCCACCACCTTTTCCCTCGACACAGGAAACTTTTGGTATTCCTTCACCATCTCAGCACACGTCTGAAAAATTTGGGTCTTTGCTTTTGCGAACGGCTTTGACGTTAAGGCCTGAATGTTCTTGATCAAAGGAGATACCGTATGACATATACTGTCCTTCTCAGAAAGAAGAAATCGGTTCAAGCTCGTGTCCTACCTGCGGCTTGTATTTCGTTTTTAAAACTTCTATGAATTGCCATAAGTTTGTATTATATCGTTTACAATAAATCGGAATACAAAATACTATTTAAATAAATCAATTTTCAGAAAGCATTTACACAAAAACACAGAACTTGGTGCAGCTCGGGTGCAGCCTTTAAGGGTACTCTGTCAAAGACCAGGTGAATTTTTTTGCGTTAGAAATGAGGATTCATCTGAATGGGTCGACATAGAATCCGATGAAAAATTCTATTTTGAAGAATCCTCAACAAAGCTACCAGCTTCTTCTATCCCAGTGATTGAGAGCATCGAATCTTGGATCGCAGATGGAATAGCTTTTACAGATGATACTAATTATAGATTTTTTTCCAATTGTTCCTTTAATGTATCAAGTCATACTAGTCACTAATACTAGTGAAAATTGTCAGAGCTAGTGAAAATATATAATCATTCTAATGAAGTAATTTCATATGTCACGTTACTTTATGGGGGGGGAGGGGTTTTGAAAAGCACTACGAAAAGTAACGCAGGGGGAGGGGGGGGGGTAAAAAAACCGGAAAATCAGTAACGTAGTTTATGGACGACCCCTTGGTTTAGTAAGTTACTTTTTTTATGAAATTTTTTATCAGAAAATCCTTGCGGTCGCTACAGTATTTATTTGCGGTTGTTATCCAAATTATTGAATAAAAAAAAAGGCAAATTTTAGATATATCTCAATAAATATCTCACTTGGGTAAATTTGATAGAGAAATGAGAACGCTTTTTTTAAGCACCAAGCACTTTATTTTTATTACATCGGTATGTATTGACACTAGGGTAATCAAATTTCATAAAGGGTCGGGTAGAATATTTTGTAAGCATGCTGGAAAAAATGGGCGGAATGTCTTTATCGAATCTCGTGAAACTTTATATAAAATACTAAAAATCGGTATACAGGGTGTCCCAGATCAACGTCTCAATCCGGAGCTGGTTGATTCCTTGGGCCAAGACAAGTAAAAAATTGCATGGAAGGGGGGTCTATCTCCCCCCTGTTTCAAGCTATAAGCTGAAGTATAGCAAAAAATGGCATTCATAGGTGCCATCAGTTTTAATGCAATAACTTAAAAAGTATGACAGCCGTTACTATCGCTTTGAAACGGTTTTCTAAAGCTTTTTATAAGTTAATTAATATCTATTAAAGATTTTTGGTATTTTTATTCATGGAATAATTTATAGCAACTTAAATATGAAAAATATGATTTTCTTTTTTTCAATTTAAGCTTATTTTACATAAAAAAAAAGTTCTAATATTATTTTTTTTTTCTGATGCAGTTTTAATCTCCAAATAATTCTCTGCAATATTGCATTATGCGGTTTCACCGTACAGTAATACTTTTTAAGTTATTGCATTAAAACCCCCCCTGCCATACAATTTTTTCTTGTCTTGGCCCAAGGAATCAACCAGCGCCGGATTGAGACGTTGATCTGGGACACCCTGTATATTGGGGTACTGGAGTTCGGTCAAGGAGTGGCTGAGATATCAAGCACGATGCAAATAGTGTTGGCAAGAATGCGCTTCACATTAACTAAAATACTATATCTTGGTACACATTGACATTAGGGTATTGAAATTTGATACAAAAGTCGCAGGATCTGCTTCAAGCGCTACAAAAAAGAGAGCGTGTAAGGACATGTAGGCGTGTTACTTTTTTCAGATGAAATTTAAAGTTATCATGTAAAGAAAATTATTAAATTCATTAATAAAATTTTTACAAGGTACGAAATACGAAAAAAAGACTGTAGGGACGTCAATAAGACCCATGAAATTACCCATTTAGTGGCATACTCAGTTTTCCAAATCGAGATATAATTTTTTCACTCACCCAGCAAAAAAGTGCTTCCAAAAGAAGCTAAAGTGGAAGGAAAAGTCATGAATTCCATCCCTTCCACTTTTATACCCAGAAGGCATATATGTATATATATGTATGCTTTTAATATATGTATGTTATTGGGAGGAATGCTTTCCTTAATCTTCTCTAGAAGTGCTTTCAGAACTTTTTCAATGCAAGATTTCTTTGAGTCCTTCAATAAAAGGATTCTAGTAGGTGTTTTGCAGAAAAACTTTAAGAAGGAATTCCATAGAATTGAATGGTTTTTATGGTTTGGGGGTTAAAAAATCCATGGGAAATATCCCTTTTCCCGACATTATCACCATTTGGGTGTTGGAAATGAGAAGTGTTTGGGTTTTGTTGGGAGTTTAAAAAAATACCCTTTTTCCCGATTTTATTTGAACTAGTTTGCGTTTTGTGTAAAGAGTCTTTAGTATTTTTCCCATCGAAACCCTTTCAGTCAAATACATTCCACTCAATATTTAGGACTAAATTTTGTTAGTGGATTTTTTGGAGGCTTCAAATAACAATAGATTGAGTACTTTTAGTTATTGCGAGTACCCTAAATTGCAATTGAGTACTTTGTAGAATAGTTTTGGGCATGTTTGTTTGATCTCCCTGGTTTATGTAGATGAGTGACAGCTGGAAAAGGGTTGCCATCAAATAATTTTTTGTCATTTTATGCGCGAAAAATTTAGGCCATTATTTGGGCGTAAAAAAAACGTTGTCCTGTCACATACCGGCTTACTGCCACATAAGAATTTTCATGCCAATCGGAAAAAAAGTTTAAATTTTTTGTATATCTGAACTGGCATAATTGTAGTGTGACTACGCCCAGTTTCCGAAAGTAACTATATGCACTTATTTACCAAATTTTTGTTTAATACGACCAAAACAATCTAAAATATAGCATTTTTATTGATTTGTAGGCGGTAAAAGGGTATTTGAAAAAATTTTTCAAAACTATTTCGTAGGCGAAACAAATCGACTGCGAAAATTTCAGCGCAATCGGCCCAGTAGTCAATTTTAATGATTTATGAAAAAGTGGGCATTTTTAGTACTGTGCGCGAATGTAACTATACACACTAAATTACCAAATTTAAGTCTTATACGACCAAAATCGTCTTAAATAAAGTATTTTTATTGATTTTTGGGGTGTAAAAGGGGGCCTGAACACCCATATTTAATACAGTTTTAGGCAGTAACCAAAATAACTAAATTACCAAATTTTTGTCTAATGCTTTCAAAACCGTCCGAAATATAGCATTTTTATTGATTTGTGGCCGGTAAAAGGGAGTGTTGTTTTTTCTTATTAACCAATATATTAACAGATATTGTAAATTTGGTTGCCTTAGGTGTTACCGTTCCTGAGATCTTAAGAAACACCGCACGAACGATTCGAAATATATAGCAGGGCGGTAAAAGGTAGCATGGCAACATTTATATATCTAGTGACCAGTCAATATAAATCAAGTTTCTTTATAAAAACATGCGCAACTCAGGAATTATAATTTCTGAAAAGTAGGAGTAGTTATAGTTCGACCACGTCCATTTTTTTGAATTGTCGATAGTAGCCATAGGATTTAAATTACCAAATTTTAGTCCACTACAACTGAATTCGTCTGAATTATAGCGTTTTAATAAAAACAAAATGTACGGCATTTGCCAATCTACCCAACTACCCAAGTCAGTGTGAATACGCCTAATATGTGATGATGAATTCTAAACCTTCTACGAGTTTCGGATAGAACTACCGGAACTATTCGGATTTGGATAGGTTTCCGATTTTACGTCAGACCTAATGGATTCTCCAAAAGCTTTTATTGAAGTGAAACTGATATTAAGGGTATAACTTTTCGATTCTCGTCACGAAAAATATTTCGAGTCTCGTCACGGTTTTTGAGTACACCAGCAATGATATTTTCAATTTTATGTGTGGGGACCCCCAGAAGAGTTGCAGATAAAGAGTAGGTGTGCTTAGAAGAAATATTGAAGAAAAACAATTAATAGGACCAACTCATACATTTGACCACCTAAGGGTCATCGATTTTTTGATATGAACTAGAATAGACATTTGTTTCTATATTTTGTGTTTTTTGTATGGGGACCCCCAAAATAGATGCATTTTTTCAGGTCAAAAGTAGCAAATATAGAACATATATCTCATACTTTAGTTAACACCAGAGCTCGGATTTCAATGACCTAAAAATCTGCCTAAATGACCTAAAAAATGACCCCAAAAATGACAATAATTACCTAAAACTGCAGAAAATGACCTAAAAACTGATAAAAATTGCCTAAAAATTGCATACAATTGCATAAAAAATAAACAAAAAAGTTAGCCTTAAGAATAAAACATTATTATATTAAAATTTATTTTAAACTAGCATATTCTGAGTTTTTATCAAACACTTCTTTCATTATTCTAAATACCCTTTCGTCAGTTTCACCACGCGCAGAGCTATTTTTCATCGAAGTCTATAAACAAAGCTACTCCTTTGTCGAGAGATAATGATTTTGATTGAAGGGACTCAAGTGTTAAAGGAATATGTTTAAAAATTTGCATTTTGACATTTCTTAGTACGAAAAAAAAACAAAAAAAATTATTTAAAAATTACACTAATATGCTTTAAAAATAAAAAACGTTCAAAAATGACAATAAAATAACTTTAAAATCTCTAAAAATGACCAAAATCTGCCCTAGATTTAGGTTCATTCGTAAAAATAAACTGAAAAACGATGATACATGATGAAAAAATGGGCTCTATGAAATAAGGCCCCAGGAAATAAGGCCCCAAACTACAAATGAAATAAGGCCCCAAACATTTCTATACAAAACAACAACACAAATAATTAGGATATTTTTTCCTATTTTGGGGCTTTATTTCATTTTTAAAAAATGGAGCTTTATTTCATAATTAAATAAGGCCCCAAGAGTAAAATTAAATCAGGACCCAAAAATTATATTAGGAATTAAAAGATGAATATTTGAGGTGTTATTTCAATTTTTGTGGCCTTATTTCATTTTTTTAATTAGGGTTTTATTCCACTGTAGAATAGGCCACCAAAAATGTCAACACTCCTTGATGGTCAGACTTGGAAACGGTTGTTATAACAACTTTTCGATTTATGTTATTTAAAATCAATTAAAAATTTCTCAATTGAAAAATTTTTAAAAAAATATATTAAGTTTTGATATTTTTGCCATTTAGTGAGGACATAAAAAATTAAAAAATAAAATTACAATAATTGCGAAAAATT
This sequence comes from Dichetophora obliterata, assembly GCA_963920525.1. NCBI lineage: Eukaryota > Metazoa > Arthropoda > Insecta > Diptera > Sciomyzidae > Dichetophora > Dichetophora obliterata. The sequence goes on along the minus strand of OY986436.1, from coordinate 232,316,730 downwards.
TCATGGTAAAAGAAGGACCAGTGAACTTATCTATGTCCTCGATCAAAAACTGATATATAGAAAAAAATCCACTTACAAAACTATAAAAAAATATGAATGTCGGCAAGAGGCCTGTAAAGCAAGAGTTAACCTTTTGTTGGAAGGAAAATTTTGCGAGTTCGCCCTTCACAAGATCTCTTACGAGTAGGAAAACAACTCTTTGAACTTAAATTGGACTCTATTGAAATTAAACTTTAGGTACGAGATATAAGAGGACTAACAAAGTTTTCTTTATGATTACATATTTGTAAATTAAGATAAATTTACAAAACTATAATATCATCTAAGCTCAAACGATTTGGATTACAAATTTATAAAAATATTTCGTACAAGGGAATACTGTTTTTTCAAATTCTTGATATGATTAATTCTTGAAGATATTATTCATTCATGTTTACAAATAAAAATAATAGCAATTAAAGGGTGTTTTCATAATTCATTCTTCATAAATTTTTGGGTTGCTATTTCCTTAATATTGGGTTTTGATTCAGTTTTAAGATTTGAGGCCTTTTATTTTGGGGTGCATTTTTGAGCAGCCTTCTAAAAAACTGGCATATTTAATTTTAGGGCCTTATTGCATCATATTGGGGCTTATTTCGTCATAATTAAAAAATAGTGAAATTTCAAATTTTACACTTTTAGATTTCATTTTAAATTGCAGGCCGCTCTCAAGTGGTTTGGAAGTTATAGGGTTCCAAAATTGTAAAAATTGGCCTGAAAAATATGCGATAACTTTTTATTTTCATACAAAACTAAGAAGTATGGCTATCAAAAGCAAGGCTATTCTGTAAACCTATTCAACGAGCCATTTATCATAAAAAACCATGAATTACTTTTGAAGATATATTAATTTACGTATTATGCACTGCTTACACAAATTATGTTCATGTCTCATTGTAAAGATAATTATATCCAGAAGTACTGTAGACAGCGTAGCTGGTGTTTGACTTACTGAGGGTTGTAATCCCTGAGCAGCGGTCGAAGGCCGCCTATTAAAAAGAGAATTAATTTGAACTTCCAGCAACATATGTTTTCATATACATACTTGAAATTGTAATTTTTTGCAACTTTGAACCCCTCTAACTACAAAACTACTTGAGAGAAATTTTTTCAGAAATGGACTTGGAAGGTTTAAAACATATGATTAAAAATTTTAAAATTCGAGTTTTCATTATTCTTCAATTGTTCCTTTATTTCATAAGAACTTGTTCCACAATGAAGTAAAGCCCCAACTCTGGGGCCTTATTTCATTTTCGGTTGGGGCTTTATTTCGTCGAATTGGGTCTTTATTTCGTAGGGTGTTATTTCATTATGAAATAAAGCCCCATATTTGGGGTCTTATTTCGTTTTTGTTTTGGGGCTTTATTTCCTGGGGCCTTATTTCACAGAGCCGAAATAATGTCCTAAAAACTTTTCATATATGAAACTTAGGAAACATAAATGGACGTTTTAAATAAACAGGAAATGTCTTAGAAGCAGCAGAAAAAAGATGACATGTCATCGAAATCCTAGCCCTATTTATCACAAACCATTAAAACCTGTATAACCAATTGAAGCACTCACTAATCAATGACAGTGTAAATATGAAATGAACAAAATATTTTGTATGCAAATTTTTTACTGTATTTCTTTTGAAATGCTCTCTTTCTCTCTCTTACTCTCTGTTTCTTTCACAAAAATCGCTCTTTTTCTTATTTTTAAGAAGTTTGTCTTCTGTACTGTATACACGCTATACTGTAATTTTTGTATTTAATTTTTTTTTGTATACAAAATTTTTGAAGTTTTTCGTTTCTTTTAAAATAACTTCATATTTAATCATTTCAGCATTCGATATTAGAAATTTCATCACTTAACATTAAATCGCTCTAAAATCAACAAAACATGCTTTTTAAGACAGTTAAATATATTTGTTACGCATTTGCTTTTTTTTTAAATATGATAATATTATAATTAAAGTTTAACGCGATATTTTTTACTCATGAAGTCTTATAAAGCGATACCTACTAGAGGTCAGTTGAGATCATAAAATGATAACAACACAAAAAACCAATTTAAAAGTAGACGAATGCATCACAATTTTATAAAACCATGAACTTAGATAGTTCGATATTCATAAATAGATTAGATGGATAACATAACCTATGCGCAAGTTCAAATGTTTTAACGTTTTTATTGTGCTAAAACTTGGGCGGTCTGGCTTTCAAGTCTATAGCAATAAATTGTTGTTGTGCAACGAATGATGACATCCCAGTGTGCCAAACGGATCTGCTACGAATCCGTAACGAACTCACTTCTTCGTACATTTTGTCCGAAACGGATTGCGTTTCGCATCCGGAACGGATCCTTTTTCGTATGAAATTCCTCTCTCCGTTACGGACTTCAGTTACGAATCCGTTTCGGACTTCAGATACGAATCCGTTTCGGACTTCAGATACGAATCCGTTTTGGGCTTCAGATACGAATCCATTTCGGACTTCATATACGAAACAGACGTTTCAGACTCTTTTTTTTTTAAATAATGCGAACTCGCAACGGACTCGTTTGACGCATTTAGCTACAGATGTTAAAAATATAGGTTCTCTAAACAAGTTTGACGCATTCAAATTCGAAAACTTTTTGCAGGAAATTAAACGTAAATTAAAACAAAAAAAAAATATTTTGTAATCAAATTTATAAGAGAGTAGTGGAGGCTAGTTTAAATGGAAAAAAAAATAATTCAAAATATCAAACAAACCAGTACAATGTTGGTCAGTTCCAGGATGGCTCATACTTGTTTCTTCAAACAGCTAAACATTATTTTTCATTGAAGTATCCCAATAACTTTTACTGCTATAATGACAAAGCGTACAAAATTCACGCAATTAAAAAGTTTCCGAAAAATATCTTGTGTACGGCTATCCTATAGTCACATTTAACTTGATCACTTATGATAATTATTTAAAAATTCTAACAAGTACTTTTCTTCGATTTGAAGGAGAGCTTGAGGAGCACGAGCCTCAGACTCTTTTGGCGGATTTGTAACGGGTTCGTAACGGGTCCGGCGAAACATAAGAAAGCGTAGTGCGTACTGACGGACTCGTAACGGGTTCGTAACGGATCCGCATCCGTTTTTGTGCACATTGGGATGCTATAAAAATTATTTTTGTATTCTAATTAAGTCAATTCGTATTTGTGGTTGTTTGTTGCTTAAGTTATTTAAATATATTATATTAAGTTCAAATAACACTGGTCTAAAACAAAACAGACAAGTTAATTAGTTTTATGTTTTATCTTTATCATCATTATGAATATGTATGAAGTTAGCTGTTGTTTGTTTGAGTAATCTTTGAAATTCATGACATCAAAGTGCTGCTGATTCGGAGGATTTCATTTTAGGTACCCAAAAGAAAATTATATCAGGCTGGAATTCCGCCATGGACGAGGGCTGACAGCTCCTTCAGTATAGTTCCGGGTTTTTTTTTCATAAAAGTGTTCGCCTTTTCATAACTGTACGAGTAATTTGATATGACTTAATATAACACAACTTTTTTGAAATCTGTACCAATAAGCAATAACAGCTTAAGTCTTGTTTCAAAGTTTTGAGAAATCTTGCTTCAATGTTTTTAATCGCCATTGAATTTATATGAAAGAGTCTTTTGTTTTGTGTCATATTTTGGCTAAGGTCATGCTAGAAGCTCCAGATTGTGTGTTTATAGCGCTATATGTGTGAAACACAGCTGCACTAATAACTCAGTTCTGTCTTAAGTCGACTTAAGTGATTCGTGCTAGCCCACAAAGAAATAATATATTAATTTCAACTCCGAAATTGCAACTAAAAAATGTTGGTCCGATTATTTCAATTCCGGCCGAAGTTCTGACTCGAATGAGAAAGGCCAGAGTATATTTTCTACTAGGTACCTATTCATAGATACAGCGTTAAATAATTCACACCATAACAAATATTTAGACAAATCTTGATCTGAATCGAATTCAATTCCGACTGACGAGGTGACTTAATGCGAGTTGTGTATAATTTAAGAATTAAGTATAACGTTTCGTTTTTTAGTATGTATATTAAATACACATGTATGCATAAACATATTACACTAAACTCAAAGCATGTTTTAATAGTATCTTCGTCTATGAATTTTAATTAATTTCTTTTAAATTAAATTTATTTGTATATTTCTCTTATATTGTGGTATTTTTTAACCTTTAAAGTTCAATGACTTTCAGTAGATGTATTTGCATTTTTCCTATTCGCAATTTTCAACTATATTTCTCATATCTTCACATAATATTATTTGGCAATACAACTCACAGCGATCAAATTTAGCAAATTGATTCATTTTATGCTGCATATCTTAGATTAGTTTGAATTTATTTATATGCTTTAAGAAATTTTCCATTTCAATATAAAGTTAAATGTCATATTCAAGGGAAAGTTGACTTGACACTTGAATCATCAAGTGTCAAGCGTAAGTGTAGATATAGTGAGGATATTGTTGTAAAGTGCCATGTATAACGTCTCTTTCGCATTATTTGGCATTTACGAATTTTTTAAATGCTGTGTTATCAGCTAGAAAGAGCATCAATTCTTTTGCATCAAAATTCCGATCATTTTTTGTTTACCTGTGATCAAATATAAACGGGACTGCATACTCAAGATTATTTGCGAATTATTCTATATAAATAGATGTTTGTTACTATAACTCAATTATTTCTATCTATCTAATTAATATCTAATATTTTAAAGATCAACACGGCGTATGAGCAACATTAATTCATGAGAGTACATAATTACTAGGGACTGGAATCTGATGCAAATGCATGTTTGCAGTGGTCACCATGTTAAGAAAATGAATAGAATATCTTTGCGATTCAGAAAATTTCCTTTAAAATGGCATTCAATCGTTAGTGCATATTTTTGCATATTTCTTTTTAAGTGCATATTTTACTATAAATGCATGTTTTTTGCATATTTTCTTTAAAATTCGCGTTTTCTTTGAATAATTTTTAAAATGTTTTTATTTTTTTATTTAATTTTCTTCACGTTCAATATTTTTCTACACAACATGAACAGTAAGGTGGATAAAAAAAAACATTTTTTTCGACACTCATATTCTGGGAGCTGGATTCAAGTAGATCTTAAATCCAAAAGGATATCGAAATCGGTGGAACCGTCATCCAGCGGTTTTGATTTAAAAAAAATCACTTTTTCGCCAAAAATCACCGGTTTTTTCGCTGTAACTTTTAACTACCTAAAAAATGGGTGCAAATGAAAGGTATCTGGGACACTAAAGTCTTAAATAGGAGACTTTTAGATTCAAGAATTTTTTTAGTGCATCAGTGTTCCGAATTCGGTCAACATTTTAGGTACTTTCTACTAAAATCGCTATTTGAAAAAACATTTTGTTGTCTCTGCTAACAAGGCAATATCTATAGAGAAGTAGATTAAATATATGAGGCCTATAGAATAAAAAATCTACTCTTTCACTTTTAACAGAACGAGATAAGTATGAGCGAATATTCTCAAGAGCGGTCACCATAATTCTTACTTACTTACTTAGTTGGCGTACAACCGTATGTCGGTCTTGGCCTCATCTAAGAATTTGCGCCAGCCATTTCTGTCTTGCGCTTGCTGGCGCCAGTTGGAAATTCCAAGCTTCGTCAGGTTGTCCTCTACTTGGTCTTTCCAACGAAGATGCGGTCGTCCTCTTCTGCGTTGACCGCCGCTGGGTACCAAATCGAATGTTTTCTTCACTGAAGCATCGTCTTTCATGCGCTGAACATGACCAAGCCAGCGAAGCCGCTCGATTTTAATGCGCTTGACTATGTCGATGTCAGCGTACAGCTAATACAGTTCATCATTCCACCGTATTCGGTACTCGCCATTGACGCAGATTGGTCCGTAGATCTTACGAAGAATCTTTCTCTCGAATGCTCCTAAAGTCTTTTCATCTAAACTGCTCAGCGTCCAGGTTTGTGATGCGTACAGTAGGACGGGCATGATGAGCGATTTATAGAGAGTGATTTTCGTTCGTCGAGAGAGGGCTCTGCTTCTCAATTGCCTACTGAGCCCAAAGTAACACCTGTTGGCAAGAGTTGTTCTTCGTTTGATCTCAATGCTGATGTCGTTGGTTGATCCCAGATAAACGAATGCTGGATCCCAGATAAACGAAGTTCTTCACAACCTCGAAGGAGGTATTGTCAACGGTAACGTGGGTTCCAAGACGCTGGGACTGTTTGTTTGTTGACACCAAGTATTTCGTCTTATCTGCATTCACTGACAGACCCATTCGACTTGACTCTCTTTCTAATCTGGAAAATGCTGCACTGACTTCACGCGTATTATGGCCAATGATATCGATGTCATCAGCATACGCAAGCAGCATAACACTCTTGTAGAATATTGTGCCACTACGTCTCAGATCAGCAGCTCGGATGATCTTTTCCATCATTAGGTTGAAAAAGTCGCACGATAAGGAATCACCTTGTCTGAAACCTCGTTTGGTAATAAATGGTGGGGAGAGGTCCTTCCCGATTTTAACTGCGCTGCTGGTGTTGTTCAGTGTGATCCTGCAAAGTCGTATTAGTTTTGCAGGAATACCAAATTCAGACATGGTGGAGTACAGGTGCTTCTTTATTGGGCTGTCGAAGGCGGCTTTGTAGTCGACAAAAAGACTGTGGGTGTCGACTTGTTTTTCTTGAGTCTTCTCCAAGATTTGTCGTAGCGTGAAAATCTGGTCGATGGTGGACTTTCCAGGTCTGAAGCCACACTGATAAGGTCCGAACAGTTTGTTTACAATGGGCTTCAATCTTTCACATAAAACGCTCGACAGGACCTTATATGCGATATTAAGAAGGCTTATCCCTCGGTAATTGGCACAGATAGTGCCAATCGCCTTTCTTGTGGAATGCATTCTTCCGACCATATGCTGCATAGAAGCTCGTGAATGCATTTAAGTAGAGCTTCGCCTCCGTTCTTAAACAGCTCAGCAGGTAAGCCATCAGCTCCCGCGGCTTTGTTATTTTTAAGCCGAGCTATAGCTGTCAGAACTTCATCATAGTCGGGCAGCGGAACCTTGACGCTGTCATCCGCAATTGGGGTTTCCGGAATATCATCTCTATTGGCGGGATTGTTGTCAGCGTCGCCATTTAGAAGCTTAGAGAAGTGTTCCCTCCATAACGTCAGTGTACTCTGGACATCTGTCACTAGATTCCCGTTTTCATCCTTGCAGGAAGAGGCACCGGTTTTAAAACCATCGGCAAGGCGTCTTATTTTTTCGAAAAATTTTCGGGCCTCATTCCTGTCACCATACATCTCAATCTTCTCCTGCTCGCGCTTTTCTGCCTTTCTTTTTTTCCGCCTGAAAATATGTCTCTCTTCCCTCCTCTTTTCTTTGTATCGCTCCTTAGCAGCGCGCGTTACAACCGACAGCAGGGTGGCTTTGTAGGCGGCGTCTTTCTCTGCAGTGGCGTCGCGACACTCCTGGTCGTACCACTGGTTTCGGCGAGGGCGTTTGTAGCCAATCACCTCTTCAGCAGCCGCACGCATGGAGTTGGAAATGTGTGTCCACTGCGCGCATATATCATCGATTCGAGGAGTGCTTTGAAGCAGGAGTGAGAGTCGAGTGGCGAAAGCATCGGCTGTCTGTTTCGATTGCAGCTTGTCGACGTCTAGCTTTCTCTGCGTAGGGTTGCGTGTATTCTTAGCTGTGCACAGACGTGTACGGATCTTGGCTGCAACAAGATAGTGATCCGAGTTAATATTTGCACCACGGATCGTGCGTACATCCAATACACTGGAAGAGTGCCTTTCGTCGATCAAAACGTGATCAATTTGATTCTTGGTTTTTTGATCAGGGGACATCCAGGTGGCTTTATGAATATTGAGATGCTTGAATCTAGTGCTACTTACGACCATGTTTCGTGCTGCGGCAAAGTCAATCAGCCTCACTCCTTTATAGGAGGTATTGTTTTGGAGGCTGAACTTGCCGACTGTTGGACCAAATATATTTTCCTTGCCCACCTTAGCGTTGAAGTCACCAAGCACGATTTTTACGTCGTGACGGGGGCAACGCTCGTAAGCATTTTCAAGGCGCTCGTAGAAAATTTCCTTGATCTCATCGTCCTTGTCTTCTGTCGGAGCGTGCGCACATATTAGGCTTATATTGAAAAATCGAACCTTGATGCGGATTATGGCAAGTCGTTCGTTCACAGGTGTGAATCACAGGACGTGGGGCCGTAGTCTCTTGCCAACTACAAATCCGCATCCAAACTCTTGCTTCTCCGCATGGCCGCTGTAGTAGATATCACAGGGTGCATGCCGAATGCAACCCTGTCCCTTCCATCGCATTTCTTGGATAGCAGTGATATCAGCTTTGTATCTTTCCAAGACATCAGTCAGTTGGATAGAGGCACCTTCCCAATTAAGGGTTCGGACATTCCAGGTGCATATCCGTAAATCATTATCAGTTTTTCGTTTGCGGTAGTCGTCATCAGATTTGGGGATAATTTTTCTTCTATTCTTATTAGTTTTCATTGAAATGGTTTTTTACGGGTGGGCTTCAAACCCGACGCACAACCTATTTTAAGCCTAGGTAGGCCCGCCGCTCAGATTAGCCGCTAAACTAACGGTTGTCAGTTTTGACGTTGCCCAGGAAACACCACGTGGAGGTTTGAGTCGACTTGAGGCGATTTCACAAAGATTATGCTGGCCTCGCCAGGTTGAGACAGCCAGACATGTTACATTGTTCCATCGCCCCCAGTTTCGCACCATAATTCAGCTTTAAAAAAAAATTGGTTAAAACATTTTATGTCTGCTTAATTTGGATCGATAAACAAATTTTCAGATATGATTGGCTAATGTGGAATAGAAGAGTTTTGATTCCATATCGCAAAATGCATAATTATAATTTTGTTAAACTTTCTTCTATTTTTAAATATATAAACTATTTTTTGTTGAATCAATAACTGTTATTTTTCGCTGCTGGTTTAACTCAGAAAAACATACTAAGCGACATTGCACAGTTCAATTTGAACTTGAATGAGTGTAGATTCATATTTTGATTTTATAGTTCGTTTTGATTCTGTTTTCCGTATTAAGTTTAAACTTGAGCTTGAAACGAGGAATGAAAACGAACTAAGCTAATATTTACAAAGATTTTTTTGAGCTTTATGTGTTTTTTGGTAAGTACATGCATATTAATGTAATTGTTTGTCATAAATATTGACAATTTTTTTTGTTTTTTAATGCATATTTTAAGTGCATATTTTTTTAATTTTTGGTGCATATATATGCGCATATATTGGATGTTTTTAGTGCATGAGATTCCGGTCCCTAATAATTACACTGTTGCTTTTTAGCAAAAATTTGGGGGATTTTAATTTTCTGTTGGTGAATTTTAGGTATGTTTAGTGGATTTAAAAAAAAAGTACAGCAGCATCAACTGTGAACTGTATTCTGTTCTGTCTTATTTTGCATTCTCTTTGAAATTTTACAAGGTTTTTACATATAGCAGTATTGACATCGTCAAATTGTTGATCAAACAGCATGAATTTCTATGGAATTTCATGTTATTCTATCGTTGTTGACCCATTTGATGAGCAACTTGACGCTGTGAACACTGTTTATATGGAGCCAAGTATTATTAAGCCATGGAAGAAGCCAACATATTAAGGAAAAGAAAAGGAAATACATTTTAATATAATAATTAAGAAATTAATTTTGAGACAAAAAATAGCATTAGTTTCTTTGTACCCACATTGTAATTATGGAGTCTTTTCATTCATATGGAGTAGGTGAACAAATTTGCATTTAAAATTTTCAAAATGTTCCTAAGCATTTTCTTAAAAGTGAAAACTCCCTTTTCGGAATCCGTGTGAAAAATTATTACCGATAGGGAAATAAGCAAGAATCTAATGATGTTAAAGCCAATTTACCCTTAAGCGGGAGGTAGCTAAAAATGACATTTTCTTACAATAACGATAAAAAATGCAGCACAACATTGATTTTGTGCTGTTAACATACTCTCTTAAGCAAGTAGGCAGCTTAGCAAATTATACTATACAATGTTTTATTGTTTTTTTATTTGGTTTTTATTTAATATTATTTACAGAGAAAATAAAAAAGATTTCCTAAGTTTCACTGGCCTAATTGATAGCATTTGTTACTTTGTTACCAAATTTTTATAAACGGTAAGCCTTCGGTTAATTTTTAGACATATTTTATTTATTGTATAGTTGGCTGTGTCATAGACATACCCATAAGTTTTTACAAATTCTTCTTCTTGTCCAAATGTCTGTTATAATTCTTGCCCTAATATTTGCCGAAATTTTTGTCCTAATATTTGTCAAAACTCTTGTAATAATCCTTGTCCTAATGAATGTTCCAATCCTTGTCTCAATCTATGTTACAATCCTTGTCCTAATCCTTGTTATAATCATTGTCTAATTTCTTATCCTTATACTTGTGCTTATCCCTGTGTTAATCTTGTTCTAGTCCTTTTCCCAGACTTTTTTTATTTCTTATCCTTGTCTTTGACTTTATTTTTGTTGTATTCTTATCCCTTACTTGTGCCCAAATCTTTGTTCCAACTCTTATTAAAATATTGTTCCTAATCTTTCTCCAAATTCAAGTCATAGTTCTTGTCCCAGTCCTTGTCCTATTCTTTGTTCTATTCCTTGTCCTAATCTTTGATCTTTTCTTTGTCCGAAGTCTTGTTATAATCATTGCGGAAATCCTTGTCCTAATTCTTATGTTAGTTTCTTGGAAATAATTAGTTTTATTGTTTTTCCAGGTAAACATTTTTCCATATTTCTCCTTATCATTGTCCAAATCCTTGTCATAGCTCTAGTCCTGTCCTATTATTTTTCCTAATATTTGCACTTATTCTTATCCTTACCCTTGTCTTAATACAAGTACTAATCCTTGTAATTATATTTATTTTTATTCTCGTCGAAATCCTTGACCTAATTCTTCCCTTTCCCAATCTTTGTCCAGATCTTTTTGAAAATCCTTGTCATAACTTTTGTCCTTACCAGTGATCTGCAACGGATAGTTTTTTTGCGACTCTGAGTATATCCGAAAAAACAAGTACAAAAACCTGCTCAACCCTTAGCGCAAGCAACCCGACTCATACTCACTTCTAAGAAGCTGCAATGCGACGGGTCAAATAAATATGAGTATCCTAAATCATGGGTCAGATCGGGTAAAGATCGAGTTTCTTCGGTTCATAAATACTTACGGTTGTTGTCTTGCTGATTTATACTCATTATACTTACTAAAATATTCATGATCGACACAAACACTCAAATCACTTGGATCATTTTGCCACTGGTATGAAGCAGAGCGCAGCAGTGAAAAGTAAATAGGTTTTTTGTATTATTTTTTTGTGCTATTTTTTTCCTGATAAAAAACACATGTTCTTCTTGTGTTGTTTTTTGTTTTTATTCTAAAAAAGTCAAAAGCGTTGTAGTTGTTTTCTTTTCTTCCGAGAGTGCAATAATAAAATACCAACAACACATTTGCGATAAAAACATAAACGAAATATGTGAGCTGACATTGCCATTATACATTGAAAGAGCGGTACTCAGAGTAGGATCATAATATACTCGGATCGATTGAAAATCAATGTAAGTGGTTCGGGTCACGCTGCGCTCGGTTATAAGAATGTACTTATAATCGAAAATATGGTAATGAGCCGAATGAGTATAAGTATTTTACATATTTCATTGAGTATGGATATGGTAGTGAATAGCATGATACTCGGGTATGATTTGATCTCGGGTATGGGTATCCTAATTCTGTCGGATACTCATTGTAGTTCTCTGGTCCTTACCTTTATCCTTTAACATTGGTATTATGCCTTTCTTAATCCTGGTCCTTATCTTTGCCCTAATACAAGTATCAATCCTTGTCCCTATATTTGTTCTTATTCTTGTCTAAATCCTCGTCTTAAATCTTATGTTAATTCTTGTTCAGACCTCTATCCTAATCCACGATCTCAACCTTGTCGTAGTGCTTGTTGTAATTCTGTAAAGTACTTCGTATTTTTCTTGTCTAAATTTTTGGGTTAATGCTTGTCCAAATGATTGTCCCAGTTCATATTCTAACCTAATTCTTGTACAAATGCGTTTTATAATAAATATTAAAGACACTATGTAAAATTTGAAGTCATTATATTAATGTTACTGGTTTTTTTAAGAGATTTTACCCTTTTGGTTAAGTCACTTTGTATGGGAGGTGACATGGTTTTCCTCCGATCTTTTTAAATTTTATACTCAAAGTTTATATTAAATATTAACGGCACTATGCAAAATTTGAAATCATAAGATTAGTTTTTGTGGAATTTAAAGAGATTTTACCGTTTAGGGTAAGTCACTTTGTATGGGAGGTAGGCGTGGTTTTTATTCGACTTTTACAAATTTTATACTAAAAGTCGTTAAAGCTTATGTGTAAAATTTAAAGTCATTAGATTCGTCTGTGTGGAATTGTAAGAGATTTTACCGTTTTGGGTAAGCCACTTTGTATGGGAGGTAGGCGTGGTTTTCATCCCATTTTTACAAATTTCATATTCAAAGTTTATATTAAATATAAAAAACACTATGCAAAGTCATTATATTGATTTTTGTGGTTTTTTAAGAGATTTTACCATTTAGGGTAAGTCAATTTGTATGGGAGGTAGGCGTGGTTTTCATTCGATTTGGCTTATTTTCGAACTTGACCTCCATTTTTGAATAAAAAGCTTATATATTGAATTTCGTTACGATAGCTAAAAAATTACGGCTGTTATCGTGACCACAGACGGACAGACGGACATGTCTAAATCGACCCAGGAGGTGATGCTGATCAAGAATATATATACTTTTCTATACCGGCTAAGTCTCCTTATCGGCGTTACAAACGGAGTGACAAAGTTAATATACCATATACCCCTTTTACGTTTTTTAAACGTGGGGACATAAAAAAACAACCCAAATGCCATCTTTAAATTAAAAAAAGCGCACTTTGCCCCGCAATCTTATGACGTCATAAATATTATTATTATTTTTATCAGAAGGACAAAGAAAAGAACAATAATAATTCTTAGCGTAGTACCTCAGAGTGCAATTTCCGTGTAACGATATCGCAATTTGTTGCAAAAGCTGCTAGATCAGCGAGCTGATGACATCATATTTTTTTATTTTTGTGGAGAGGCGCATGTAATCACCGAGTAATAATGCAACGCTTTTGCACTTTCGTTGCATTAAGTAGATGCGAACACAATCTCATGATGTATTTTTTTTGTTATTTTCAACAAAGGACAAAGAAAATAATTATAATAATTTGTGTCGTAGTACCTAAGCTCGGCGAGTAAAAGTTGATTTATATTCTAGAAGCGGATCCCTTTACGGCGTCATGACGTCATAAATTATGTTTGTCTATTTTTGTGAGGAGCGCATAGAAGCAGCTTCTAGTGGTATACCATAACTTTTACCCTTGCAACTATACTTGGCGAGATCTAATTCCATGCAACAATTTTTCATTCTTGTTGCTGAAGCGTTTTCTACTGCATCTTGATGAAGTAGATAGTGTAATTCCTTTTTTTTTGTCACGGTCAAGGAATCTTTTAGCCATGATGTCACAGACTTAACCTTTACAGTCGGTTTTATAAGTTTTATCGCAGCTTTTTGCATGAATTAAATCAAAAATCAATTAATAAAAACAGGCTATTATTCAATTTAATTTAAAAAAAAATTATTGATTTCCACAGTGCTCGATTTTAAAGTTTCAACTGTGCCAAATTGTGCTCCACTTTAAATAGCAGCACACTTGACTCTAAATCTGTATAGACTCTTTTTCCCTAAGACTTAAATGGAAATGTGGCATTAGCTTCAGGCCAACGCCAAATAGCAGCAAGTTGAAAATTATAGCAAACTCAATACTTTTTTGTTTGTTTCGTTTAAACGCTGTTGGTGGTTGTTGTTGTTGTTGTGGTTTTTGTGTTTTTTGCCTTTATTTTTTGCTATTGTTAACAAGCTAAAATACAAATAACATCGGATGATGCATGTAGCAGATTATTTCGAAAGCGATAAAATTAAAGCCAACTTATTTAAAATATTGCATTAGATGGAACGGAAGGCGAAGCAGTGCAACTGCAAGCCTTTAACAACGCCACCAACACCAACGACAACTTGGCCGCATGCTTGCGCCATCATTAGAGTCAACATTATTTGTGCGCATGCGCAGCACACTTTTGAGCTGTTGCATGTATTTTTGTAAGTTCCGTTTTTTTTTTACAATTTCCTTCTATAGGTAGTATTTTTTATCGCTCGATTTAGTTTTATATTTTTTAACAAGCCGCTTTAGTTTGCAGCTCACGGGCGCAAACTGCTCAATGCTGCAAACATTGCGGTCGATGTATTTTTATTGCTCCAATGCTGATGCTGCTGCTGCTGCTGCTGCTGTTGTCGAAGATTACAACTTAATTGAAACCTGTAGGATGCAAAATCATTATGCAAAAATGAAAGAAAGACTCATGGATGGAGCTAGCGACCCAAACAGACGACACACCAGCTCCATTGAGACGTTGCCCCAGGGTGGACCCGATCCAGAAAAAAAAGACAAACAGACAAGCAACGTTGTGATAACGTTAGCCACATTCGAGGCCGTCATCTCAATGTTAGCAACGTGCGCGCCTGCGCGCATCTGGGCGCATATAAACCACTAGAATAATTTGACTTAAAACCACTTTGGTCAATGTCACCATGGATCGAATTGACTTGGATCGTTTTTTATAGCATTGACTATGCTGCGCCTAGAGTAGAACATAAAACCGGTCAAATAATGTTGCTAGGAAGCTATGCTGCAGCTAAGCTAAGAAAGACATGCTCTGCAGGATGTTATGCATCATAAAAATTATTTTTATAGACACATTAAAGATATCTTTTCAGTCGATCAGTTAACGCAAAATAGTTTGTAATAGTTTATATGAAAATAAATAAATATAAACAGATAAAAAATGTCAATTCTAGTATCATGGTAATAATAACCATAGCTTAAACTGACCGAATGTCTTAATCTTTGTTTACTTTCTTTCAAAGTAAGACATTATAATTTTTTAAGATATATTACAAAATTATTATTTTTTAATTTTTAAAATATTTATAGCATTTGACATACATAAAAAAGAGCTTAAAACTAGTGTTGCAACAGGTTTAATCATCGTTTCTTAATTGTTTATGCAAAAGTTATGCATACATAACATGCAAGAATGTGAAAGAAACCAGAACAAATCAACTGGAACTAGATCAGGAGCTAAGCTAACTCTGAAAAAAAGATTGTCTGCATAAAATGCCATAGTTGCATAGCAGCAGCAAATTGAACAGTAACAGGCTTTTGGCATATTTAATTAGTTTCAATATGAAAAAAATTTTATACATATTTTAATTAGAATACGACGGAAAGAATACGACTTTTCAGCAACTTACTTAAAAAAAAACACGTTATAACAGCAGAAAATCCTCATGAAATTCCCACTTAATTTCTGAACTGTTTCGAATGTTTAAGAGTCGCCGATCACGAATGTATACGAGTACAGCATTTTTAAGGTTCATATGGCAATTCCGCAAAACGTGACCTTTTTCAATTGAAAAATGGAAAATATGAAGTAAGACTTGAAGCTGGAGTTATAGTTTCTTTTTACGATTTGGATCCAAAGTGAGTATAAATCGTATACAACTCACACGGTATGACGTCATGAAATTGATTTGCTTGCATATTGTGTGTTTGTAAGTGGTTACAGGAATGACACAAAATGTCAGGAATTATGGCTACAAAAATAATGGTTACAGGAATGACAAAATCATCTTTATTTGGAGATAGCAGGCATCAGAGAAAACTAAAACACTTTTATATGTTTCTAAAAATATCCTTTTTGATCAAAATTTTTAAATGCAATTAAAACAATTTCAATCTATTTTTTTGTACCGACGTTTCATTGATTATTTGTCAGCATTTTCTGGGTTAAAATTGCTAAAAACACTCTACATTTAAAGAAATTATATTTTTTAAATTATTATTAAACCCGTTGAACTATTTTAATTATTTTATTATTCAAAAAACTACAGCTCTCTTTGACTTTCGTTTTTATATTTTGTTTAAAGCAACTGCATAGCTTAAATTTATGTCAAACACTTTCCCCGCACGTTTTTATCATTTATTTGCTAACTACTTTTATGTGCTATACTCAATCTTGTTTAATTGTTTAAACTGAATACACAACTTTTTACAGAAATGACAACTTTTTTGGTTTAAATATTAATAATACAAAAAATCAGTTTAATTTTACATATCAAAACAACTGGTGCATTTTTGAAACTTAAATATAAGTAGTGTAAGAAGCAGCACTGAGAGGGTGCTCAAACGATACTTGTCTTTTATTTTTATTTACTAACCACAAGGCGTGAAATTCAAAAAGTGTTAAAATCGAGGGACAAAAACTGTGCAGATAAAACATTTGTTAAAATTTTTTTTATAAATATTTCGAATGGCAGAAAATGCACACGGTATGCGTAATATTTTGACCTTGTCATCTATAACATGTAGAAATAAAAATTTATACACTCTTTGAATTGTTATATGTTTGATCGAAGAAACGTTACAGGAATGACATTTTAGGCCTATTTTGGGCATTATCACCTAGAAAATTAATTTTTAATCACCTGCGACTGCATAAACTTCAAGCAAAAACTTTTTAGGAAAGCTGGAGTATTTTAAAATAACAAAAATGGTTTTTACCACTCAAAACTGTGAGGACATGTAAATAAGCACTTTCAGCGGAATTGCTTATATATAGTTTGGGTTTTAAGAAAGGAAATAACAGTGCAATTTTAAATAAAAATGGTATAACTCTGTTCAGTTCAGTTCTTGCTTTTTACAACATGAACATTAGTTGTCCATTTAATCGAGCATTAGTCGTTCATAAGTCGTTCATTAGTCGTTCATTAGTCGTTCATTAGTCGTTCATAAGTCGTTCATTAGTCGTTCATTAGTCTTTCATAACTCGTTCATTAGTCGTTCATTAGTCGTTAATTAGTCGCTCATTAGTCGTTCATTAGTCGTTCATTAGTCGTTCATAAGTCGTTCATTAGTCGTTCATTAGTCGTTCATAAGTCGTTCATAAGTAGTTCATAAGTCGTTCATTAGTCATGTATAAGCCGTTCATAAGTCGTTCATTAGTCGTTTATTAGTCGTTCATTAGTCGTTTATAAGTCGTTCATTAGTCGTTCATAAGTCGTTCATTAGTCGTTCATTCGTCGTTCATTAGTCGTTAGTTAGTCGTTCATTAGTCGTTCATTAGTCGTTCATAAGTCGTTTATAAGTCGTTCATTAGTCGTTCATTAGTCGTTAATTAGTTGTTAATTAGTCGTTCATTGGTCGTTCATTAGTAGAACATTAGTCGTTCATAAGTCGTTCATTAGTCGTTCATAAGTCGTTCATTAGTCGTTCATTAGTCGTTCATTAGTCGATCATTAGTCGTTCATTTGTCGTTAATTAGTCGCTCATTAGTCGTTCATTAGTCGTTCATTAGTCGTTCATAAGTCGTTCATTAGTCGTTCATAAGTCGTTCATTAGTCGTTCATAAGTCGTTCATAAGTCGTTCATTAGTCGTTCATAAGTCGTTCATTAGTCGTTCATTAGTCGTTCATTAGTCGTTCATTAGTCGTTCATAAGTCGTTCATTAGTCGTTCATTAGTCGTTCATTAGTCGTTCATAAGTCGTTCATTAGTCGTTCATTAGTCGTTCATTAGTCGTTCATTAGTTTTTTTTAAATTATTAAAATAATTTTATTATTAAAATATAATACATTCTTAATGCTAAAAACCTGCTAAGCCATATGGCTTGACTGCAGGTAAATGTTATTTAAAAATGTTTAAACTAATTAATATTTTCAAATGTTTAAATTTACTAAATTTCAATTAATTTCATTGTGAGTTTAATAAATAATTTTTATAAGCTTTTTAATTTTGACCGTATTTGTGGTATTAATCAAGTTGTTTGGCAGTTCATTGTATATTGTAGGTAAGGTGACTTTCAGTGTTCGATCTCCATAGGTGTTTTTGGTAGTTTCGACCTTAATTCTACCATATGTGCGAAGTCTGGTATTGTATGGGTGATTGGTTTTTTCTAAAAGTTCGGGTTCATTAAATTCAGTTAATATCGTTAGACGATATATGTTTTTGACGTTAAGTATTTTTAGTTCACGAGGTCAGTTTTTTGATTCGTTGTTGTTGCTTGTGTTATGATTGTTTGTTGAGCTGTTGTTGTTGGTTTCGATTACAGTGTTGTTTTCTGGCAGATTGTTGGTAGGTATTTGCAGATTGTTGTTTGTTGAGCTGTTGTTGTTGGTTTCGATTGTTGTGTTGTTTTCTGGCGGATTGTTGGTAAGTAATTGTTGATTGTTGTTATTTCTGATGCTGTTTATTGACGTTATATTGTTGTCATTGTTGAAAAGGATATTGATGTTGTTGATGGTACCATTGCTGATATTTGAATTTGTGTTGTTGTTGTTGCTTGTGAGATTATTGTTTGTTTCGTTATTATTAATTTGAAGTGGTGTATTGTTGCTAATGTTGTTGTTCCTGATGTATAAATTGTTGTTGTTGCTTGTGAGATTATTGTTTGTTATGTTGTTGTTAATTCGAAGTTGTGTATTGTTGCTAATGTTGTTGTTGTTGTTGGATAAATTGTTGTTGTTGCTGGATACATTGTTGTTGTTGTTGTGATACATATGTTTCATCCATAGGATTCTAAGGACACGGTTTTGTGTCTGTTGCAATCTTTTACAATGGGAAGAGTTGCCCCACGCAGATATACCAAGCCTTATATACGATTCCGCTAATGCAAAGTAAAAAAGTAATGCAAAGAAAATGCGGCTTTACGTAACTTCTTTTGTAGTTCATTAATGTGTACTTTCCATTTCAAAGTATCATATATGTACCCCTAGATATTCGTAATGGTTTACTAGTTGAATCGTAGTACTGCAGTTATCATTTATATCATTTGTTTTATTGTGTATGCACTCTACATCGTGGTACTTTAGTTTAACATTCGATTTTTTCATATTTGGCTGTCTGATATGCATGATTTTTGTTTTGGAGGCGTTTATGACTAAACCATTATCATGACACCATTTACACACTGTATCAAGTTGTTGTTGCATCGATTTGATTGCATTTTCCATATTTTTGTTGGTAACAATAATTGCTGTATCGTCAGCATAGGCATAAGTTTGGCAGTTGTTCAAAGTATTTAACATATCGTTTGCGTAAATTAAATATAGCAGCGGGCCGAGTTTTGATCCTTGTGGAACTCCCTGGTTTGTTTCTACTTCTTCACTAATTTTGTTGTTGATTTTGACTCTGTACGTTCTGAGATTAAGATAGTCACTAAACCATGAAAGTACATGCCCTCTTATATCATTTCTTTCAAGAATGGCTAAAAGTTTTGAATGTGATAGCGTGTCGAAAGCTTTACTAAAGTCTATGAATAAGACTAGGCAGTAGGGGTATTCTATTTTTTTAACCTATGTTTTACATGCCCATTCACGATGAGAAACATTAAAAAAATGTTAACTGCGTTTTTAGTTTTTTATTTCATTCAAAAAAGTTCACGCACCAAACGATTTTAAAATTTACATGCGCATATACACACAAACATGTACATTTGCATTGGCAATGTATAGCTGTTGACCGCTTTTGCTATTTGTTTTCGTTTGCTTTTGTTTTGTTTTTGTTGTTTTACTTGAAACACAAACACACAAACATGTACATTTGCATTGGCAATGTATGACCGGTTTTGCTATTGACCGCTTTGCTATTTGTTTTCGTTTGCTTTCTAGTTCTTATAAAAATATTTACCGCTATTTTGCAGTCAGAACTGAGTACTTCTCTGCTTTTATTTTATCTCTGAAACCAAATTGATTGAAGCACTTCAGTTATTTTGTGCTCCTACGAAATATTTTCAGATGTAATAACTGATTTTCAAAATCTGAAACAAAACTTCCAACAAAGCGACAAAAAAATGAAAATTCCTAATATCAAATGGCGCGATGACATGCAGTATTTGTATGACCTTGGACAATACATTAAGTATTATCAAAAACATAACTTTTTACCGTTCATTAACTTTCGAGTTTTACCATCGCTCAGTAACGCCCGTTGGAACTCCAGAGCTATTGTTGCATTGCTCACATTTATACTCCTTCCCAATCACAGAGAAAAACTTTTACCACTTTGTCAATTTATATGCAGTGCATGGTACGAAGTATGGTTTTCCGACCAACGTTTTCGCAACAATAATTTTGAATGCTTGGAAGAATCTGTGAAGCCGTTCAAAACTGCACATCAATGTTTAAATAGACACTGGGTGAAGGAAGATTCAGCCATTCCAAATTTAAAACGGTCTAATATATGTGCCGAACGAGCCATTAAAGAAGTGAAAGATTTATATTCGTTTTGTAAAAATGGACGAACCTTGAATTTGAAATTTATTTCTTCTAATGTCAAATTAAATAATAAATAAAAATATTTCCAATGTAAGAATTTTTTCATTTTCGTTTTCAAGTAAAACAACAAAAACAAAACAAAAGCAAACGAAAAGAAATAGCAAAAGTGGTCAACAGCTATACATTGCCAATGCAAATGTACATGTTTGTGTGTATATGCGCATGTAAATTTTAAAATCGTTTGGTGCGTGAACTTTTTTGAATGAAATAAAAAACTAAAAACGCAGTTATGATTTTTTTAATGTTTCTCATCGTGTACAGCCATGTAAATTTAAAAAAAAAAAAAAAAGTCATAATAGAATACCCCTACTAGGCAGTGCTCTACGTTACCAATGGCAGTGTTAATGGTATTTGCAAATCGTCCTAGTAGCTGATTTATGTTTTTTTCTTTTTGAAAACCATACTGATTTTTATTGATGATCTTGTATTTATTTAAAAAAGCATTTAGTCTTTTGACTATAATTTCCTCTAATACCTTTTCTATGACCGGTAGTATGGATATGGGTCTATAATTATTAACATCATCTTTCTTACCGCTTTTGTATATCGGTCTTATAATCGATGTTTTTAAAATTGTTGGAATCATTGCCGAGGAAATACTTTGATTTATCAAAGAAGTAATTATTGATGTTAAAATTTTTGCATTATTTTTAATGTCTTTGGCTCGAATTCCATCATAGCCTGCACTTTTTCTTACGTTTAGTTTATTTAAAATGTTAAAGATTTAAAATGTTAAAGATTTCTTCTTCAGTAGTATGTTCAATATACATTGAATTTTGTAAAGATATCTCCCGATTTATATTACTTGTTTCTATATCACAATTGTGTAATATTTTTATCACATTTTCATTAAAGTTTATGGCAAAATTTTGTAATATGCTTTCAAAATTTTGATTCGTTCATTAGTCGTTCATTAGTCGTTCATAAGTCGTTCATTAGTCGTTCATTAGTCGTTCATTAGTCGTTCATAAGTCGTTCATAAGTCGTTCATTAGTCGTTAATTAGTCGTTCATTGGTCGTTAATTAGTCGTTCATTAGTCGAACATTAGTCGGTAAACATTAGTCGGCATAAAATTTGTAAGTTCAGTTTTCGATCAATTAAAAACAGCAAAAAAAACGCATTGTCCATTTCAGCTCTTGAAAGAACTTTAACAAAACCTCTATTGACCAATTGTTTTTAAGAAGTTTCACACATGACAGTTTTAACTCTCTGAGGTTTGCCATCTGCAGAGAGGTGACGTCCAAAAAGAAATATTAATTCCATTGAAAAACATTCTGTCTGAGCTGGAAATTGAACCAGGGTTACCGCAGTTCTTTAGCATACGAGCATTCTAACTAGTATGGCTGGTTGGTTTAAATGGTGATGCTACATACAAGCAAGATCCAGATAGCTCTAATGAGTCGTTTTGATACCATAACCTCGTGTTACTGTAACTTGTCAGCCTTTGTAGTCTAGTGCAGAGTGCACTAGACTATCAACTCAGAGGTTCTTTTTGCTTTCTTTACTGCATTTAAGAATTATTGAAACAAAAAACCCACAACTAAATTGTGGAAAATGTGGAATTATAGGACAGGAACAACTGAGGGCTGGAAATGCTTGCCGAGGTTAACGCATAACACTAGCCTCGATTAAAAGAAATTCAAATTGTCTTTCATGTTTGTTCCGCCTAATCGATAATTCACGTATGGTTCCAATTAATACTTCCTCTAATAATCTTTCCCTTTCTTTTCAGGTCAAAGACCTAACATTGTTTGTATAAGGCGCATGCTTTGGTTCTTGGATTTTTAAAAAAAATAAGTTGAGTGAGTAACCCACTGTTAGGTTAAAACCATCCATTGCGGTTAATGAATGTAAAAAGATTGTTGATTTTCTTCGTTAAGAGTTCCTATAGATTGAGGAGGAAGGGTTTGCCTAGCGCTCTTAGTCTAGACCTGACCAGGGCCGGGCAGGTGTACAGCAAAAGAGTCAGTGTTTCCTTTTCATTTGGTTCATAGCAGCTGCGACAGTTGGTGTTGAAAGGCAGTCCGATTTTTTCGGCGTGCACTCCGTTGCGCCAATGACCCATAATAAGAGCCGTGAATCTAGCTACGTCCTTCCGGGGTTTTGAGAGAATTTCCTGACTTCTACCTAGGTTGTAAAGGGGCCATAATTTTTTGAAGTGTTGCAGGTTGGTAGTCCTCTCCATCTGTGACCGGCTAAGGCCAAGTAGTAAGAGTGAATTCTTTCCTTAACGGTGTTCAGTGGAACTTAGACTGGTTCCGCTCTCAAGGAAGGAACACCCGTCTAGCTAGTTCATCCGCCTTTTCATTACCATACCTGTTCCTATGGCCCAGAACCCAGATTACGGTTAGGTTAAGTTGGCAACTTAGCCGGGCCAGTTCATCCTTGCACTGTCTTACCAGTTTGAAGTTGGTATCGATCGCAGTTAAAGTTTTAATGGCGGCTTGGATATTCGTCAGAATAGCTGCACTGAGGTGATTGGTGTTGGCTCTACTTAAGGCGCGACAAGCTTTTCTTATCGCTAAAAGCTCGGCCTGGAAGACGCTGGGGGAGTTTGGCAGATGAAAAGCGTCCGTCATCCTCAGTTTCTCTGAGTATATGCCAGCTCCCACTCCATCTTGCAACCATCAGTGTAGAAGGACACATCGAAGACTAAATCTGGTCCTCCATTGCGTCACTCTACCCTGGTGGGGAACTTAGTCGCTAAGAAGTTTGTGAAGTCGAGTTGGGGAGTGTCATAGTCCGGGTTACTAGGAATAAGTTCCCGAGGTAGCGGGCTTAAAATGTTGTTGTGAACATATGGCTTATTCCGCCATTTGTAGGACTTTCTGAGTTCGACTGCACTCTATTTTGTTGTGTTGTATGCCTTGTTCAGTGCAGGAGACCATACTAGTGCAACATACGACAGGATAGGGCGCACTACTTCTGTACATAGTTAGCCATAAGAGCACTGTCGGTTGAAAACCCCGTTTCCTACCATTGGTCTTTTTGCAGGCGTTGAAGGTTATGCTGGCCTTCTTGACCCTTTGTACGATGTTGGTTTTCCAGCTGAACCTAGAATCTAGAATGACTCCTAGATATTTTACTCTGCATGATAGTGTAAGTGGTTGGCATTTAAGCTTTGGAAGGACAAATTGTAGCAATTGGGTTTTTGTGGTAGATAGCATCAGTTCACTCTTGCTTGAGTTAACTCATAGGTCACACCTGGCAGCCTAGAGACGGAGTTTTTCCAAAACTACCTTTATTAGCTTACTGAACATAAAAAGGGAACACGTAAAAGGGAACAGGCATTACTGACACCTGATAACATTAAAATCGCGTCATCAGCATAAGCCACCACTTTGACTCCATTGCAATTTAGTGTGTTAACAGTTTTTTTCATTACCTCAGGGGAGGGAGGGCTTATCTTCCCCTGCTGACAAATCTCGTAAGTAGACAACCACCTAAATCTGCCTGGATTATTCTGTTACTGAGCATTGATACTATCCAGTTTCTCACCGGTGTTTGCACACCAAGGCTGGAATGAGGATAGAGATCATCAAGATTGGCTTTAATGTGTAGATTGTTAAATACCCCCTCTATGTTTAAGTAGATTGCAAGAGTGTACGAGGACCGTTTGATAATTCCGTGATAAATCAAACAAGGAATGATTTTTATGGCACAAGAAAGTTTAATTTCTCAATATAGTTTCCTTCTAGCTCGATACATTTCGTCCAACGTTCCTCCAATTTGTTGATGCCATCCCAAAAATACGTTTTCGGAACGTTCTCAAAATAGGCCTCTGTTTCGGTTATGAGCTCCTCTCTGGTCAATTTTTTTCCGCCGAGCCATTTCTTCAGGTTTGGAAACAGAAGATAGTCGGAGGGAGCCAAATCTGAAGAATATGCTGAATGAGGAAGCAATTCGTACTTAAATTCATGGAATTTTGTCATGGGAGCTGGATATGTGTAAATGCGAGCATTGTCTTGATGGTAGAGCACTTTTTTCCTCGCCAAATAGGAACGTTTCTCTTTCAAAGCGTCGTTGAAATGGTCCTATTCGGCTGCATAGTATTCGTCATTGATCGTTTTTTCGGTGAAGGATAATCGATGTAGTAATCTACAGTAGTAATACAGCGTTTATCCCAAAATACTGTCGCCATAACCTTTCCGGCCGATAGCACCGTCTTCGCCTTCTTCGGAGCACGTTCGACTGCATCTTTGTCTCTGGTGTGTAGTGATAGATTCATGTTTCGTTTATGGTTACTAATCGATGGAAAAAAATCCTTCTTATCTTTGTTCAACATCGCCAAACACGTCTTTGAATCAGCCACACGATCGCGTTTATTTTCGAGAGTGAGCCAACGGCACCCATCTTGCGGGTAATTTTTTCATATCCAAATGATTTTGTAAAATATTCCACACCCGATCGCTTGAGATGCCTATAGCTTAAGCAATCTCGCTCACTTTAACTATGGGGTCATAAAAACGATATCGTGAATTTAGTGACCATTTCTGGTGTGGTGGCCTCATTTGGACGTCCAGAACGTGCGGCGTCACTTGTGTTTGTACGACCGCATTGAAATTCAGTATACCATTTGTCAATCATTCCAATCGATGGTGCAGAGTCCCCATTGTATTTATCAAGCCTTTTCTTGGTTTGGCTGATGGTTTTTTGTGCAAAAAATAATGCTTGATGAGCACACGAAATTATTTTTTTTTCATTTCTGACAAAAATCACAAGATCGTCTACTTTCACAAACACACACTAAAATTCACAGTGAGCTGAATTTTTGATAGTAGTCTATTAACTAATGGTAGTTGACAAGACCAGTGTTGCATTTAAGGTAACTACGCGGGAAATTTAAAAATTCAATAACTTCACAAATTGCCCTCGTATTGTTTAATAGCCTCGTGAAAAGCGGTATCTTAGGTTCTGCCCTAGAGGTATGCATGCTGGGCTTTAGATACGGTATTTCCCTCTTGAACGTTTCTAAGATGAATATCAAGTATTCGTTCTGTCTTCAGTACGAATGATGTGAGGCTTATTGGTCTGAAGTCCTTGGCTGATTCATGACCTCTCCTTCCAGCGTTGGGTATATAAAGGGTGTTTTTTATAGAGTGATACAAGTTTAATCATAATAAAACATAGTAATATATTTTTAAAATCAATGAAACGGGTTTTATTAGATGGAAAATTTTATAACATTAATGTTTAAATATGATTTTGGCCATGTGACCGCCACGGCTGGCGCGTACAAGGCGCAATCAAGAACACCAATTTTCACTAATTTTTCGCAGCATTTGCAGCCATATCTCGCCGATAACTCTTCGAATATTGATTTCCAGGTGTTCAATCGTTTGTGGTTTATCGAAGTAGACAAGTGACTTTACATAACTCCAAAGAAAATAATCCAATGGGGTTAAATAACACGATATTGGGGGCCAATTAATTGGGCCATTTCGTGAAATTATTTTTTCGTCAAAAATTTCCTTGAGTAAATCAATTGTAGCGCCCGCTGTGTGGCATGTGGCTCCGTCCTGTTGGAACCACATATCAGCAAGATTAATGCCAGCTAATTAAGGTACGAAAAAACTTCGAATCATGTTCCTATACCGTTCACCATTGACAGTAACATTGTGACCATCATCGTTTTTGAAGACATATGGGCCAATGACTCCGCCAGCCCATAAAGCGCACCAAACAGTAATTTTCTGATGTAATGGTGTTTCGACAAAAGCTTGTGGATTCTCCTCACTCCAAATACGACAATTCTGTTTATTTACGTACCCATTCAACCAAAAATGGGCCTCATCGGAAAATAAAATTTTCCAAGGAAATTGAAAATCAATATCAATTTGTGCTTCAGCCCATTCGCCGAATTGGCGGCGCATAAGATGGTCGTTTGGCTTTAATTCCCGCACAAGTTGTATCTTGAAAGGTCTTAAACCAAGATCTTACCGTAAAATCTTCGATAAAGTGGAAGGACACAACCCCAGTTGCTGAGAACGGCGACGAATTGATTGATTAGGATCATCTTCAATGCTTTCCTGTACAGCGGCTACAGATTCTTCAGTGCGCACTGTTCGGCGTCTCACGGGATACACATTGTCAGTAACAGTAAATGTTGTCCGAAAACGATCTATTGTTCTTCGAGTTAGCAGCTCTGAAGGACGATTATGTACGCTATAAAATGGACGAAGTGCACGATAAGCTTGACGAACAGAACCATTATTTTGATTAAAAATTTCCACAATTTGCACACGTTGCTCTGGTGTAAGTCGATCCATAATGAAATGTCAAAGCAAATTAAACAAAAGCCAACAATCAGCTATTAAATGGGTGGTCAAATAAAACAGTGATGCCAACTCAAAGTTGTATCACTCTATAAAAAACACCCTTTATTAGCTTTGATCTTCTTCGTCTCCTTGGAGTGAAGTTAAGGCAGAGGCAATTTTTGAAGATAGAGAGTAGCATAGGTGCAACTATATCTTGAAGTTTCTGCAACATTATTGGTAGAATGTCATCGGGGCCTGAAGATATGTGTGAAGAGAAGCTGTTTCTGACCCAGGTAACCCTGTCCTTTGAGATAAATGAGCCAGTAGGAACTGAAACAGTGAACTCGGGTTATTCTAGACCTAAGGTTTCATGGCAGCTGTTCCTGCAGCCGGAAAAGAGTGTGTTGAGTAGGGGTTCCAGTGATTTATTAGTAGATTCTGTTCACGTACCATCTCCTTCCTAATGAAAGAGAGACTTTTTCTGCTATCTTTGGATAGAATTATGCTTAGTCGCGCCGATTCTTCGATATTATCGATTGTTTATTTGTACTTCTGTCAAAAATGCTTTTTCACGACTCTAATTGCTTTCTTGTAGGTTTTGAGGATGTCTCTGTATGGTTTCCAAAGACACTGCCTATGACAAGAGTTGAAAATTCTACTAACACGTTTCCTATAGAGAGGCCTTTGCTCAACCACGTAGGAAAGAATTTCTTCCTGACCCCGGCTAATGAGACATCAGACTCTAAAGGCAACCTGCATGGTTTGCTTTAGGGCCTCCACGGAAGAGTTTAGTTCCTTCGCAGTTGAGATTTGCTTGTAGGCTAAGGAATGGATTTTAGGGCGAGCCACCCTGGCAAATTTAGCCCAGTCAGTACGTTTTAGATTTCCAAATGGAAGAGGTGTCTATATTTTTAGCTTAAAATTGAGGAGGATCAAGCTGATATCCGAGAAGAAACTTTTGTTAGAAACTCTCCAATTGATTACTTTTAGCGAATCGTTTTCGGATAGTAGGGTAATGTGCAAAACTTCACTCCAGAATGTGAAGTTGCCAGTACTTGGAAAAGTGAAAGATGGTGTATTTTCCTTATTGCATATATTTAACCAGTATACGAAGGCCATTACTAAGTCTGGATCAATTGTGTTCAAGTAATTTATAACATGTGAGACTTAAAAATAATGTTGATTTAGAAATAACAGATTTATTATCTGTTGGAGTTATTTCGTGCCAACTCTTTTATTCAAAGTCTCTCATTAACACCAATGTCTGCTTTGTTCGATATTTGAGACACTTGCTACAGGAGGGTTAAACAAATAAAGATTCCCAATTTATTAAATGCAACAAAAGAGAACCAACAGCAAAAAATAAGACATCTTAACAAAACAAAAGTTAGGTTTGAATGATTTACAAACGAACTTTTCTTTGGACTAGGTTCATAATGGAATTTAAATTTTTGAAAACTTTGAATAAAATAACATTATTAATGATATTAAAAGCTATTACTTTTATAATGGGTTTTAACTGTGACTTATGCTGGTGGTCGTTTTTGTTTTTTTTTAAGAATAAGTGTTTTCCTCATCAATATAGCCACATAATTTGATCAATATATTTACAACCACCAATTACAGTCCCATGAATTCAATGAATAGAAATTCCTTCGCCACATCAGATATTTTATTCTAACGACTATAGCCACACGCTGTCATATAATGTGCGCTAAAAGTACGAATGTGCCTATGTGCTGGGTTGCCATCTACATGCAATCACAAGCAATGTTAGTGAAGACAACTAACGAGATTGGGCAATATTCGCTGCATCATTATTTACATACATTGATTATGTTTATGCTCAATATTCAATTTTATCGCATAAAATCGTACTTGTTGTTGTTGTTGTTATTATTGTTGTTGATGTTGCGGTAAGAGTTGTTGTTATTCTGTCAATTATTGTAAAATTTAGAACACGCTTCTAAACCACAAGTTTTCGGCGCATTAGTCCACACTTCCTTCTCCCATAACAGCGCATATATTTTACTATACCCGGGGCAGACAAACACACATGTATGTTTGTATGTATGACAGTCATGGCGGTGCAGCAATTGAACTTGTGCCTGAACATAGTGATCAGATTCCTGAGCCGCCGCCGTAGCCAACGAAGGCAACAACAATTGAATTTTTGCGGTGGCGGCTTTAATGGCTCTCTTGTTGAGCTTTTTGCTTCTCTCATCTAGTGAATGAATGCAAATTCTGTTGGTTGTCTGCTTATAATTCTGTAGACCACAGCGATTTAAGGCTAGAAGAACATGCGATATAATATTTTTTCAGTTTTTTTTTCCAGCGATGCTGCACTTCTTCCAGCTCTCACTCTATTGTACCGGAAATGGACACACAATCGAATTGAATTGCATAATTTTCATCGTTTTCATGTCATTCTTTAACGATTTGGCGTATAACGAGTGAAACGAACTCATTATTTTGGGTGCTGGATAGAAATAAGATCAAGTTGGGAAGAAATTGTGGGTTGTATTTATTAGGTAGTGAAATTGTGTATTAATGCTCTAATAAAGTGTATGGATAAGTTATGCCTATAGCTTCCAAGCTTTCAAAAGATAATCTTGAGTTATGTTAGAATACCAAAGTTGTTTGAGATTTAAGTGAATTTTTCGACTTTTTATTATTCACTGCCTTAAAGTTTTTTTCCCTTTATTTCAGGTTCGAATTTTGCTAATCTATACAATTCTCTGTAATACATTTCCTACTAAATGATTATGAAATTCTGCAAAGTGATAACGATTGTGCTAACATACTATATATTGTCCAACTAAACGGCAAGTGAGTTCAGTTTTGAATATGTTAATAGTTACATTAATACGAGTAGTGTTAATCACAAAAAAATTTATACTATTACTAGGTGTTAAGAAACTTGTTAGGTCTGTCGAACATAAATAGAAGTATTATTAATTATTATTTATACCATATTATTAATGTAAATTACTAAGATTTTAAATCTGTAATTACCATTTCTGACCGCTTCTTGAGTTTACGTAAGCAGTTTGAGAAGTCAGTGACTTTTTGAATTTCCCGCGCATTAAATTTTAATGCAACACTGCTCCTGTCAACTAGCAACTGCTCATAGACGACTACTGTCAAATTTTGAGCAAGCTGCGTCATTTTGTTTGTGTTTGACAGTCATTAAAAGCAGACAACCTCGGGAGTTTTGACGAAAATAGAAAAAAGTGATTTTCGTGTACTCATAAAGAATTATTTTTTGAGTAAAAAAACCATCATCGAAACCAAGAAAAGGCCTTGATAAATACTACAGAGACTCTGCACCATCAATTTCATTAGTTAAAAAGTGATTTACTGAATTCTGTTATGGCTAGGGACACGATATCGGAAGAAAAAAAGATCGATACCTACTTTTTTGGTATCGAAAGAAAAGTATCGATGCCCACAAAATATTGAAAGAAAAGTATCGATGCCATGAATATCGAATACTTTTTTGTATTTTTTGCATGGTAGAGCAAAGAATGTAGTATCGTGAATCATCATTTATCATTCGATTACGCTCAAGAAACTGGCAGTTATGAACATTTTTGTTAGATGAGCACCATTTCAGAAATGTTGAGTTTAAGTATTTTAATGAAAAAAAATCCCCAAAACTCCAAATATGCAAAATTTTATAAAATTTTTTGTAGAAAATTTAAGCATAGTCTTGAGTTATTGTGTGCAAAAATCAAAATTCAGACACTAAAGTTGTAGCTGTTCAAATTTAAAATTTTTTTGCGAAAATCATCAAAATGCTCTTTTCTGGCCTATCGAACACAAAAAAAAAAAATAAATACTTCTCACTCAAAATGACTTAAAGTATTCTTTAAATATATTTTTGATTTATTTGCAAAAAGTTTTGGAATTACAGGGTTGTTGCGGTGATCAAAATAAAGTCCTTTTAACAGTCCTGTAAAACTTAAGAAGCAATCATAAATCTGATAATCACACATTTATATATCACTATATTTTAAATAAAAATAACGATTTAAGTTATATGAAAATGAAAAAATAAATAAAATTAAATACTTATTTTTGAGCTCATGTTAAGAAAAGCTAATACAATTTTTTTGCTATTATTACTATAGTAATATGTTGTGATAAAAACCATTTAGTTATTATAAGTTATGGAAAAATGATTTTAAAAATGAAAATAAAGAAATCGTTTATGAATATTTTTGAAAACTGTAATATTTGCAAAACTTGTTTAAAAAAATGTTAATACAAAAATAAAAGTTTTTTGTTCATCTCTTGCGTTTTCTTTATTGCTTTCGTTGTTCAACAAAATTTTACAAACATTTAGAAATAAAAAACACCAAAAAGTTGGGGAAACTTACTGTTCTCGATGATATTTTAGGTGCTTAACCATATTGGTGGTGATTCCACTTATTTTTATTTGCTTAAAACGAACAAATGCAAAATTGTACGCTGCATTGCGTGTAAAAATTTTTATGCATCTGATTTTTTTGGCAACATTTAATTTTCTTTGTACAATGATGCACATTTTGTTTCGATACTAGGTAAAAAGAATCGATACCATCAAATATCGAATAGACCCGAAGCATCGAAAAAATACTCGTATCGGAAGAAAAAGTATCGATACTCTAAAGTATCGATATGATATTCGTGTCCCTAGTTATGGCCGTACCATCGCAAGTGACGTTGAACGTTCAGGTCGCCCAAAAGAGGTCGTCACACCATAAAGTGTCGATAAAACCCATGGAAGATATTGGACGATCAGAGAATGAAAGTGAGTAAGATGGCTGAGGATTCACATAAATATTTGAATATGAAAAATCTTTCCGCGCGATGGGTGTCGCAATTGCTCACACTCGACGTTAAGTGACCATTTTAGAGAAGTGTTCGGCGATGTTCAACCGCAATACAAAAGAGTTTTTGTCTCGTAGACGAAACATGAATACATCAGAAGACACCATAGACCAAGGAACAGTCAAAGCAGTGAACTTCTTCGGGTGAACGTGCACCAAAGAAGACCAAGGATGTTCTGTCGGCCAACAAGATCATGTCGACCGTATTTTGAGATGCATGCGAAATTATTCTCATCAATAACCTTGAAAAGGGTAAAACGATCACCGGCGAATATAAATCACAGTTGGACAAATTTGAGATTGATTTGAAGTGGTTTTCCCACATGACAACGCACCGGCGAGCACATCAGAAGTCGCGAGGGAAAAAAACCATAAATTGGGCTACGAACTGCTACCCCATCCACCATATTCTCCAGATTTAGCTCCCTGCGACTACTTCCTATTTGTAAACCGGAAAAAATAACTCGGCCTTAAGAGATTTGGGTCGAATGTAGAGGTCATCTCTGAAAAACGCCTATTTTGAGAACCTTGATAAAACCTATTATTTGGAAGGAATGAATGCATTGGAAAAACGCTGGACTAAATGTGTTGATCTAAAAGAAGGCTATCTGCGCCTTTATGTATAGCGAAACGAAGGTTTAACGTGGTGTGAGACACGGTAAGCAACACATGTTTCCATTTCAAAAATATTGTTGCTCGTTTCTCTCACGACGTTCAGTCTACGTTTCGTTATGCATAAAGATGCAGTATGTTGATAAATAAAACGCTTTTTTGCCGAAAAACATACACTTAGTACAAAAAGTCACTGACTCGTACAATTTGATAGTTCGTATGATAAAGATTTGGCTGAAATAATATTTATGTTTTCGGTACAATATGTAGCTATAGAAATCGTTTCACTTAATTTTTCTCTTAACCCATTAACCGCGGGTTGGGTATATTTTACCCATGAAAATGCTTTTTCAGAATTGATCATATTTCAGGATTGGTAACAGCAAAGTGTTTAATTTTGTGTTTGTTACTTTAGGAAAACATAGAGCTATAAATTGTTTTTGGAGTGTGTCAAGAAATTTTTTCGTTAACTACTACATTTTCAAAGTCAAAAATGATTAATTTTAAAAATCAGAAAATTTGTGTTTTTATAATTTGTAAAAAAAAAATTTTACAAAGAAGGAATTTGTGCCCTTTTAGATCATATTGACGTTGGTGGGGTATTTTTATACCCAACTCATATCTCGACTACGGTGAAAGATACAAAATTGAAATTTGGTGTGGTAGTTTCTGTTATCAATATAAGAACGCACACGCATTTTGAAAGAAACCGTACGAAGCGTATGGGTGCCGCCGTTAATGGGTTAACGGGTTAGTGATTTAATGGGTTAAATTAATTTGATAAGAGATTTTGTTAACAAATTGACCAACAGCATCATAAATGATTAAACTTTTTTTTCGAATTTGAATCACCCCGAGTGAATTTTTTTTAGCTAAGGCCGAACAGCGGCCGAACAAGGCCTAACTTAAAATATTTTTCTCGACTGTACAATAGAGTGGGTCGGCCATCATACAAAAAAAAAAAAATTGCAAAAGTCCGCCCCTCATACAAAAGCTTATCTCATATAAATATTTTCACTCCTGCCACGTCCTGAAAACCACCAAAATCGTTTTAAGGGCATAACTTTGGTATTAAACTAAACTAAAACTAAATAACTTTTTGGGATATTTTTAATTATGTTAAAATATTTGGGGGTACGCTTGAAAAATTTGTATACAGTTAAAAAGCAGTACTTCTTATAAAATAAAGACAAACTATATTCAGTTTGTATGAAAATTTAAAAGTGCTGTTTTTTTTTTGTTAATCCCCAAATCTTAGCGTTTTGAATGCAAAAACTAAATACTTTTTGTTATATTTTAAATTGTGATAAAATACTTGCGGGTAAGTACGAAAAAAATAGTTTCATCAATTTGACCCTGAAGACGAGGTCAAAGTTATTAACACCTATCATCGAGGTTTGTACTTATTGCTATTTTTATCATGACATATTCATAAAAATCGAACATCAAATACAAAAGTTATACCTTTAAAATGATTTTGGTGGTTTTTAGGGCGTGGCAGGAGCTAAAATTGCTTTTGTCTTGTAATCTTCTCGAGATAAGCTTTCATATGAGAGGCGGACTTTTGGAACTTTTTTTTTGACCCACTCTACTGTACAAGGGTCATACATGAGTCATTTGCACGACTTTTTGACCAAACAGCGGATGTATAAGAGCCATACAGCGGCCGTAATATCGGCTATACAATGGACGTACAGCAGTGGCGTAGCTAGGATTTACCGAAGGGGGGTATAAAGAAAATTTGAAATTATGTTAAAAAATATATATATATTAGGGCGGGTCAAATTCTGGCTCAGCGAAATTCGTAAAATACATGTAATTTCAAGACTTTTTCTCCACTACAGCATATACAAATTCTGAAAAAAAGCTGTGCGGACTTTCGTAAATAGATTCATACACATACATTCATACATTCATATTTTATAATTGAGAACAAAATCTATTTACGAAAGTCCGCACAGCTTTTTTCAGAATTTGTATATGCTGTAGTGGAGAAAAAGTCTTGAAATTACATGTATTTTACGAATTTCGCTGAGCCAGACCTCCAAAAAATTCGTCCATACAAATTGACCCGCCCTATTATATATATATGTTAAGCGTATTTTATTGCTTGTGCGCTGCTAGCGAACAATCAAAAAGTAGTAAAAGTGTATATGTAACATTTATTATAATTGCATTAAACAATTAAGTCAAACCGCCTTGGCTTTTAAGATAGCTCATTGAGTACCTCATCGGCATTAATGGGCACATCTTTGTGTATTGCAAGGGCAGTCAGTCTGTTAAGCCGAATCTAAAATTTTAACAGATAATTATAGCTTACTACAACTGTTAAACAAACAAATTCAAATTCTAAACTATACCTGTCCTGTTGAATTTCTTAAGTTGGTCTTTATTCGCTTCATACACGAAAAGGTGCGCTCAGGTTGACGTCATTTTTCAGTAACGCGCCCTTGCGGCTAATATACTGCTTCCACAGTCTAAGGCCGCGTTCATAGTGGACGCTTTGGCTGAAGCCGATGCATAAAGCTGCTTTGTCAAACTTTTTTTTATCATAGTGAACGCTTATTCAACGCTACATAAAGTAGCTTATTGAGCTTATTGGTGTTCATAGTGCGCACTTTATGCTTGTGGCTGAGATGCTTTGTTTTCATTTGTCTCTTTGGAAAATAATGCTCTCAATTGCGTTTTGCAAAGTAAATGACAGATTTTTTGTTTAATGAGTATCCAGATTCGCGATGATCACCAATGAAAGGTCAAACTAATAACAAACAAAAGTTCAAAGAAACTTGAAAACACAAAGCATTACAACGGTGGAAAGTTCAGCACAAAAAGTACCCAAGAAGTAAGCAAGAACAACGAAAACTGTGTAAACAAACGAGATAGAATACACAAGTGAATACAACTGAAAAGTATCACAAAACGAAACAACAACGCAACAACAACAAAACAACAGTTAAAACTTCAGCACAAAAAAATCAAACAAATAAAACAAAATCAACAAAAAAATTGTTAACAGGCAAAATAAATAAACAAGTGCCGAATAGCATTTTAAAAATGCTATACAACAAAGCATAAAAACAAAATTATTTTTCTATGTGAGCAAGCGAGATGGAGATATAAGCGCTGAAAAGCATTTGAAAATAAGCTTTATGCTAGCTTTCTGCTGGCACAATGAACACTTTGAGCTTTTTCCATATGATTATACACAAAGCGTTTTTCAGCTAAACCTATCGGCTAAGCTAAAAGCGTTTACTATGAACGCGGCCTAACTTCAGTAACAGCTGTTGATGGTGGGCAGTTAAGAAACTCCTCGTAAAATTCAAAGGTAGATTTAAGGCTATTTTCTGAAGAGACATAATTAAAAAGTGCCTGTAATCCAGTTAGTATTTTTCTATGATTTGTGAACCTTTCCTTCAACTCCATTTTATAAAAATCCAGAAATTCATTAAACAGTTTCACACAATAACAAATTCAACACTTAAACATACTTACTGCTTATTTTTTATTGTTGAATGGCAAATTTCCGCGCTAATTAAATGTAGGGCTATATAATCGACAGAGAAATTCTGACATTTCAACTCTCCACTCACGAATGGAAATTTGGCAACATAGCAATAATTTTCGCTTCTACAGAGTACTAGCTGGCGAAAAAAAATTTCGCTGCCTGTTCGTTGTCAAAAATCTGAATGTATTTCTTATAGAATTTTTTTCGTTCCTACAGTACTAAGCTTTAAGCAAAAAGTACATTCGGTCAATTGGATGAGTTTAGATAAAATTTATGTAAACAATTAAGTTCCTGACGTACAGTGACCGCATATCGGCCGAACTTTGATTATTCAACAGTGAAAAGGACCAGCTTTTCAAAGAACTACAGGCGGAAAAAAATATTCCAACAACTACCTTTATGTACAAAAAAAATTCTTTAACGCCTTACTCAAGTGGCGATACTATCAACATTAGCATCGCCGAGTGTAGGCTTGATTTTGCTGTTGCTCACAGGTTTGCTGTTGAATAAGAGCTTTGAAAACCTGTTGGCCTACAACAGTCGTAGAGCGGTCGTACAACTTAATTTAGGCCTTGTAGGGGCATTGTTTGACCCAACTTTCGGACGCTAGGCTCTTTAGATTATTTTTAGGCCATTTTGACCTTTCTACGGTCAAGCAGCCCTTGTTCGACCGCTATTCGCCCGCTAATATTTTTATTCGGGACTCTATTGAATAAGAGCTTTGAAAAACCTGTTGGCCTTCAACAGTCGTAGAGCGGCCGTACAACTTAATTTAGGCCTTGTAGGGGCATTGTTTGACCCAACTTTCGGACGCTAGGCTCTTTAGATTATTTTTAGGCCATTTTGACCTTTCTACGGCCAAGCAGCCCTTGTTCGACCGCTATTCGCCCGCTAATATTTTTATTCGGGACTCTATTCGAACAAGTGTTATTCCTTATGTATTATAAGTTTAAGTATAGTATTCCTTAACCCTGGATGTGCTTCGTTAGTCGAATCGACTAGCAATGATTATATTTTTTGTGTTTGATGATAACAAAGTCGCTAACATCTGTTTTCACAAGGAATAATGACTAAACTCAAAATATCGTAAAAAAGCGATATGGAATTTACTTTATTGCCAATTTTTGAAAGTAAGCAGGTATCCATTTTTTGCCCAGAATTGATCATCACGTATGTCTGCACATATTTTGTTTGTAACTGTTCATATATTTCAAAAAATGGGTTGTAGTTCGTGCAATTAAAAGATCGTTTTTTATGATACTTTGAGTTTAGTCGTTATTCCTTGTGACCACAGATATATTTGTTCAAAATACTAAATTTTTAAAAAATGAATTTTTTTTCTAATTATGTAGTAAAATATATAATAACTATATCAAAAAATCTTATCTTTTTTTCATTTGGCTTGTTTTCTGGTAAGTCTAAATAAAAGTTGGCGTAAGTCGTTTCGACTGACAAAGGCCACAAACATGGTTGTAGCGATGCACATCCAGGGTTAAATGCTTTGATGTTTATCATAGCTGAAAAATGATTTATTATGCTATAGAAGAAAAACTAAAATCGACCTCATTTATCTTATCTTTCGATAAGATAAGCTAACACATGAACCTTGCGCTCGAGTTTGACTCGTTCGCTTAGCTTTAAGATAAAACCTTATTTATTAGTTTAATCTTCTACGGCTATAACTGAAGTATTTATGGTAGAACAGTAATATTTTGGCACAACTGTCATAAGCAAGTAGCTAATAAAAATTTTTTATTTATAAACGTTTTTTATAATGTAACTGAATTTACCAATAAGGCTTTAATCGTTTTTATAGTGGTTATAGATGATATGCATAAAGGTCAGAGAGCGAAAAGTAGTTAAAGTCAATTTGTGGCTAGTGTTAGTAGAAGCTGCTATTTTTGGTAAAAGTACATAATAGAAATAAACGCTTATAAAACAGACAAACAAAATAATGCCAAACTTTGGGTAAAGAGTCTAAGATAAATTGGTTTGCCTAGAAAGTAATTTGAAGCCAGCTTCACAGCCTTAAAGCCCAAACATATTAGGCTCGAGCTGACGTCAGCTAATGCAAAACATAACGAAAAGCTAGCTGAAGTTCTGTTAAGTACTTAATTTGACCAAATTTTAAAAATTTAAAATTAAAGATATCTCCGGAGCAAAAATATAAGCGGTCGAACATTGGCCGCACGGCTGTATTAGGGTATTAGGGACAAAAAAAACCTAGTGGCCAAAAGATGGGTCGAACAACGGCCGTACAAGGCTTAAAAAAAGTTGTACGGCCGCTGCTCGCCCGTTGTATCTAGAGTCCGACCGAAAACGGAATTTTGACCGAAACCGAATATTCGGCCATTTTATAATATTCGGCCGAAACCGAAACTGGTTATTAATATGAAAATTCAAGTTTTTACAAATAATTTTTTTTATTAAAAGGAAACAAAAGTGCTAAATGAGATATTTTTTGTCTTATTTTTATTACACATTTTCATGTACAGAAGTACACACTTAAAATAGTATGCACTTACAATGTACATTTTTATAGAACTACGTATTTTTGTTTTTTTTTTAAGGTTTAGTATTATAAAAATAGAAATATTTCGTTTTCTTTTCCTTTATTCCTCACACACACAGAATCCGTTCGGAAGTTTAATTATCAATTTTTGGCTTCAGTACCTATAAAATTTTAATGTGAATTGCAATAGAGATGATAAAACCGAAAATGATAGTATCGAACGCATAAAATAAACAAAAATATTTTGTAGTAACACGATAAATCAAATTATGGACGAATTTATCATTTTTGTTTTGTACAATTCGCTGTAAATATTTTTATTACACCAAACTTATATATTTGAATTAAATGACTGATTTCAATATTTTTCACCAAAAGTTTCGGCTAGTTTCGGCTATTTGGCCTCAATAGGGCATAAATATTGCCGAATAGCCGAAACTAGCCGAAACTGATAAAAAGGGCCGAAACTGGCCGTAACCGAAACCGAAACCGAATATTCGGTCGGACACTAGTATCCCACCCAATTTTTCAAAGCTCTTATTGAACAGCAAAAATATGCGCAGCAACCAAAGCCAGCTTCATTCGGCGGTGCTGACGTTGATAATTGCCTCTTAATAAATTATAATATTTTTTCATTAAGTTTTGTCAGATGAAACATAGGTATGTTTAATTTATTTCAGAATGAAGATTCAATTTTCATCGTAAAATAACCACTGTTCGGCCTATGTTCGTCCAATATTTGGCCGCTGTACGCCCGTTCTACAGTCCAGATTATTTCGAAACGGCCTTTGTACAACCATTGTACGACCCCTGTTTGGCCGCTATTTGGCCTAAAAGACCTGCAAACGACGCTATTACGGCCAAGAAAAATATTTAAAACTGGGCCTTGTTCGGCCGCTGTTTGGCTAAAAAGACCTGCTAACGGCCAGGAAAAATATTTAAAACTGGGCCTTGTTTGGCCGCTGTTCGGCTTTAGCTAAAAGTTTTTATTTTTACTTATTGGATATATTGACTGCAACCAAGAAAATTTTGATGTCATCCTTAAAATATCAGTTAAGTTAAATTAAGGCCTGCATTTCGAATCGTGCTGAAGAAGAAAATTTAAAGCTGGATTTATAATATTCAACATTAACATAATATCAAAAATAATTTTTTTTCAAACGAATTTATGACTAATTTTCTTTAAATTTTTATTATCTATTATTACAAAAATTGAGGTACAAATTGAGATAGAGGTTAGAGCATTTTAAACTCACAAGTGCAATCCGACGCGATGTATGACTACGGTTTTTCGTTATTCAAAATACTTATATTGATTGTATTATCAGTTAAGATAGCTAAAAATAAATTTCTTATACATAGTTCAAATCATCATCTACTCATACTTATGTATTATGCCAATATTTTTGTTTTTATTTGTCAAGACATATCATTTTTCAAGCTCTTTTTTAAAGAGAACCAAGCGTTGATATGTCTACAACACTAACCACTAGCTCCAGACTAAAAATACATTCCAAGTGTAGTCAAGAACAAAAAAAAAAAAAAAATCAACACAAAAACAACCTAAGAAATGTTAAATGTCAAACCGCACAAAAATAAAACCTGAACTCAATACTGAATGAATGCTTCGAGATCAGTTCAGTTCATAGCAGTTCAGTTCAGTAGAGATCGGTTCTGGTTTTGTTCTCTTTGCATTTGACATGCCAAATGCCAAAAAGCTCACGTAGGCGTCCTGCTTTAGTTGTCATGATTTCTAAATGATCTCGAAAACAGCAATAAAAAAAAAGTAAGCAAACAGGGTTTCGACGAACTTGCCAGACCTTAGTTGGCATGATCACTGCTAGTTGGCATGTCAGTGTCGATAAAGCAGTTTAAAAATGTCAAACGACAAATCTTTCAAAGTTTTCAAAATGAGTGCAAAATAGATTCATGAAAAAAAACAACAGGTACATTCCACTCTTAACTGCTATGTGAGACGCTATGAACTTTTCTGCTAGCTTAAAAGATCCTACTAAGTACGCACAGATCTACTTCAAACACTGAAATTCTACTCTAATCAGAGTTCAATCTGGCTGAAACCGGCTTTGATCTTTCATCATCGTCCGACATTCAAAGCCACAACCACTAGATGCGAACATGTGGTAAGTTTCTATAAAACCACGATAGGTTTCATCAATGCTAGCATACATTCGCTAGCTACTCAAATCATTCTAATCAGCTAAGTTGACGCATGCAATGCAAAAATTAATTGAAATAAACCACTTTGAAGAAACTCGTTTCAAATGGCATTCAGACCAAAGTTTGTCATAATTTTTATTGAACCAACTTTATTGAAGACTAAAGACTCGTTATGCGTTAAGCCTGTGTTGATGTTGATGATGAGTTTCCTGATGCTCGATAGAGTCAGTTAGGCGACAGTATTTGCTAAATAGATAAAAGGTTTACTTCATCGAACTACGAAATACAAAAGTTTATGGGAAAAAAGCCTTACATCTTTCATATTGAAATGCTATTTTTTAATTAACTTCAACAGGATTTACATACAAGAAGACCATTTTAATACTGATTTATAGGCAATTTGCTATTAAAGCTTTGTCTGTGGCCAAAGCTTGAATGAAGCCGGTTCCAAAGTATTTGCAAAAATTAACTGTGTTAGGTTATTAGGATATTATTGTTAGGTTAGGGAGTCCTAATATTAAAACTGGTTCTGGTTTCAAACATAATGTACTGTTAATAATGCAACAAAAATTTAATAAGGACTCCTTAAGTAAGTATACAGAGCCAAAAACCACCTCTTAAAAGCAAGAATATCACCTTAACCCATTAACAGCGACCACCAAGCGCTTTGTACAATTTTCTTAAAATTGTATGTGCTTTCTCGTATTAATCACAGGAACTACCACATCAAATTTCAACTTTGTATCTTTTACTGTAGTCGAGATATGTAAAACCGTCGGTAATGTGTTCTAAATGGGCACGAATTCCTTCTGCAACGACATCACTGTTTAATATCAGGAATTTACTATCAATAGCAGGTATAATTAGTCAATTGGATAAGAGAGCTTTTAAATTTTTTTTAAAATATAAAATTTTTTACAAATGATAATAACACAAATTTTCAGATTTTTAGACTAAAGGATATGTTTTCTTAAAGCAACAAACAAAAAATTCAGTACTTAGCTGTTAACAATCCTGAGATATGATAAATTCTGCAGGAGCATTTTCATGGGTAAGAAAATACCCATGGTTAATGGGATAAGCTATTTTATTAGGTTTTCTTTTTAATACTACGAAATAAGAAGAATTTTCCAAAGAGGAATCTCTTTAGTTCTATAGAGAAAATATTATTAAAACTGATCAAACATTTTTTAATAAGATTCATTATTGAATGAATGAAATGATGTAAAAATTTTGTAAACACTCATGTTATCTCACTTGCTCATATCACTTAAGAAGAAAATCTGTTTAATCTAGAAATCTTACTAACAGTCTTCTCATCTCACTCACTCATCTAACTTAAGTTTAACAAGATACCCCTTAGGTTAGGTTAGGTTAGGTTAAAGTGACTGCCTCAATTGAGACACACTTAGGCCAATCAGGCTCTTTCTGGTACCACAGGGTTGATTTACATTCTCTATTTAAACCGATTTGAGGTGTTCACAAAGATTCGGTATACCAACAGTTGTTTAAGTGCAGAAATCGTGTTCTAACTTGAATCTCAACTTGCCACTTACAACTAAGAAAAAAGTCTTATCCTTATTTTTATGTATACATATTATATATAGCCTTGACTTTCAGTCGCAACCGTGATCATGGTTGTGAAATACCTACTCTCATGAAGAAAAAAATTATAAAGAGTTTTATAATGAAAAAAAAAAAAATGAACAAGGAATAATTCTGTTCCAGAGCTTGTTTTTGACGAAACTGAGATCCTCGAAACTCAAGCCATATTTCGATTGTGAGGCTAGAGCGACTCAGTTTTGTCATTGTTAAAAATGTACGGCGTGAACTCAAAGGACGTGCTCAATAAAATGAAAATTGAGGACGTCATCAGTTTCTTTCATGGTCTCGACAGCGTCAGATACTTTAGTGACAAAGTTAAGTTGAAGTTAAAGCTGGCTTGAAAGAATGGATAAAAATTAGGATAAGTTAACGAAAAGGTGTATAACGAAAAAGCTCAGTGTCTAACAGAACTAGCAACATATCACTATGTTAATTCGGGCAAAGAAAATAAGTATATGGCTATAAGTATAATTTTAAAAATTGTATTTTGACATATTTTTACAGTTTAAATAAATAAATTGTAATTGTAATAAAATATTAAAAAAGGTATTTTTCTTTAATTTCAATGGCAAATAAGAGCAAATTGATATTCAGGTAAAAGGTTAATAAGATTGCGTTCTGCCTTGTAAAACCTAACTTTTTAATTTTCAAAAAGGAAAACTCATCAAATCAAAAAAATTTCCTTATATAATCCAAAAAAGAATTCTTAATAAATATGTAGGATTTCCTTATTATATTCAAAAAAATAAATCTTATTAAATTAATTTTTTAATTTAAAGTTTATAATAACCTTCGAAATTTAAGAATGTCTGCAAGTCTTTGTGCTATTGATCTAAAGCGAATGCTAGTGAAGCAACTAGTTTTACCAGTTATTACTTATTCGGAAGTAGTTTACAGTAGACTCGACTTCTCAACTAAAACTAAATATTGCTTATAACTATGCCATGCGTTTTGTATTTGGCTTAAAAAAATTTGAACGCCTCTCAACTTTCAGTAATGCAAAACTTGATTGACTATCTTAATGCTAGAAATTGCATCTTTCTTCATAAAATTATACATAAAAAAACACCACATTATCTCTATGAAAAAAACTGTAATTCAGCATTTCTAGAAGATGTAACGTTCTTATAGTTCATAGGCATAGCTCTCTTAATGCCTCCAATCTGTTCTTCATTAAAGCCGTAAGACTATGGAATGCTCTACCACGTAGCATAAGAGAAATAACTCGGGCGGAAAAATTTAGGCAATCTATTATGGTTCACTTTTCTACTCCTTAAATTCTGTTTCTTTCCTTGTTTTCTTCCTAAATATTTACTTCTTTATGTTTAAGCTTTAACATTTTAAGATTTTTTAATAACTAATTTATTTGATAAATTTGTTTATTTTTAACAATTACTTAATTTTGTTTAATTCCAATGTTTATTAACTTGATGGTATATTCAAATATATACATATATAAATAATGTTGTAAATTTATACTTATATGTTGTACTGTAAAATAAGTTAGTTCTTATTTGTACTAATGCTATATGAAAATAAATAAAAATAAATAAAAATAAATAAAAATAAATAAAAATAAATACAAATAAATAAAAATAAATAAAAATAAATAAAAATAATTAAAAATAAATAAAAATAAAGAAAAATAAATAAAAATAAAGAAAAATAAATAAAAATAAATAGAAATAAATAAAAATAAATAAAAATAAATAAAAATAAATAAAAATAAATAAAAATAAATAAAAATAAATAAAAATAAATAAAAATAAATAAAAATAAATAAAAATAAAAAAAGAAATAAAAATAAATAAAAATAAATAAAAATAAATAAAAATAAATAAAAATAAATAAAAATAAATAAAAATTAATAAAAATAAATAAAAATAAATAAAAATAAATAAAAATAAATAAAAATAAATAAAAATAAATAAAAATAAATAAAAATAAATAAAAATAAATAAAAATAAATAAAAATAAATAAAAATAAATAAAAATAAATAAAAATAAATAATAAATAAAAATAAATAAAAATAAATAAAAATAAATAAAAATAAATAAAAATAAATAAAAATAAATAAAAATAAATAAAAATAAATAAAAATAAATAAAAATAAATAAAAACAAATAAAAATAAAT
Organism: Dichetophora obliterata; assembly: GCA_963920525.1. NCBI lineage: Eukaryota > Metazoa > Arthropoda > Insecta > Diptera > Sciomyzidae > Dichetophora > Dichetophora obliterata. The sequence goes on along the minus strand of OY986436.1, from coordinate 232,272,480 downwards.
AAAAATAAATAAAAATAAATAAAAATAAATAAAAATAAATAAAAATAAATAAAAATAAATAAAAATAAATAAAAATAAATAAAAATAAATAAAAATAAATAAAAATAAATAAAAATAAATAAAAATAAATAAAAATATATAAAAATAAATAAAAATAAATAAAAATTTATAAAAATAAATAAAAATAAATAAAAATAAATAAAAATAAATAAAAATTAATAAAAATTAATAAAAATATATAAAAATAAAAAAAAAATAAATAAAAATAAATAAAAACAAATAAAAATAAATAAATTTCCTTATTAGATTTCAAAAATATATCTTATTAAATTAAAAAGATTCCCTAATTAAGTATCAAAAAGGTAACTATTAAAATTAATAAGAAAATCACATATTTTTAATAAGACTTTCTTGTACACATGCCATTTCATTGGCGAACGCCCAAGGGACCTCTTATTTGACCCAAATTTGCGATATCGAATTGCTTTGGAGTTATAGATCGCACAGCGTCGGAATTCCGTATTCGACCTTAATTTACACATTCAGTTTCATTGATCACATATAATGGGCGTTGGTCAAGAGGGCGTTGCACCTCCCATACTACCCAAATTTGGGATCTCTAGCAGCTTTGGATTTATAGGTCGCACAGCATCGAAATTCAGTATTCGACCTCAATTTGCACAAGCAAGGGAGCGTGGCAGCAACGCGCCGGGTCTCAGCTAGTACATTATAAAATACAAGTTTTGAATTTTCAGATATTAATATGGGTTGGTAAAAATATAAGTTTAATTTGTTTCTATATTCATTTATTTGAGTTCTGTCACTGACTTTTGTTTAAAATATAAAATTTCTTTTTTAAAGTTACATATAACTCGAAAAGCATTGATTTTCAGCAAACGTATTTAAAGTTTTTTTTTGTTATTCTAAGCGTACTGGACGATTAAGTCTCTGTCCCGATTTTTTTGCTTATGTCTCGATTTTTTTTTGTAAAATCCCGATTTAAAAAAAAAACAAACCTGGCAGCCCTACTCGACATCAAAAACGCATTTAATTCTGCGAACTGGACCAGAATATTAAAATCTCTCGTCCACTTCGGCGTCCCCTTTTATCTCAGTAGAATTGTAATAGACTATCTTAAAGATCTATCTAACGATACAGATACAGTTGATACAGATACAGTAGATAATGCAACATACAAAGTTACTGGTGGAGTTACTCAAGGTTCCGTCCTGGGCACTGTTCTTTGGAACATCATGTATGATGAAGTCATATAGGTTCTCAGATTATAGGTTTTGCAGATGACATTGCGCTAGTAACCGTCGTGAAACACTTGCACGAAGTTGAGGAGAAGTGCATTCAAGCGATTAACGCAGTACAGCAGTGGCTGAAAGCAGCTGGCTCAGTCGGGCAGAGCACAAAACAGAGGCAGTGCTCATATATAGTAACCAAAACCATATAAACCATCTGTGAAGTATCTTGGCGTCATTTAACACCACAAATTGATCTTTAGAGAGTAGCTTATTTATGCAAGTGACAAAACAAGTAAGGCAGCACTGTCAAAAATCTTATCTAGCACGATAGGTCCCCGACAAACACGCAGAAAGCTCTTAGTTAGTTATGGTTAATCTACACTACTGTACCCTGCCCCCTCATATGGGTTGAAGCTACTGACTTTAGTTCGTACCTCCGATGCACCGAATCAGCTTATCGTCTATGTGACCTATGTGTCAACGGATGCAGCGTTAGTTTTTTCGGGTACTCCACCAATAGACCTTCTGGAGAAAGAGAATTTGATCTGTAATTCACTCCCACAAGACATCTCAAAGCCCTCGAAACGTAAAATAGCAAGAGATAGGAGTGTTGCTGTGTGGCAGATGTACTGGGATGCATCATAAAACGGATGATGGGCGCACCGCCTTATTCCAAAATTGGAAAAATGGCTGAATAGACGAGATGGGGAGGTAGATAACTTCTTTACCAAAATGCTAACTGGATATAGGTGTTTAAATCTTACCGTTATGATTTAAGCTCGACGAAAATCCGTCTTGCAACTTTTGTGCAAGGAATATCATAGAAGACGCAGAAAATATTTTTTGTCTGTCTGCAATTCACCAGAGAAATATTGGTTTTTTATTTTATTTTAATTTTTTTTATTTTTTTTTAATGTTTCTTATTTATTTTTAAATTTTTTTAAAATTTTTTTTTATTTTTTTTTATTTTTTTTTATTTTTTTTTAATTTTTTTTATTTTTTTTAAAATTTTTTTTTATTTTTTTTAAAAGATCAAAGAACCAAGGCATGCGCCTTATACAAACAAGGTTTGGTCTTTGACCTGAAAAAAAGGGATAGATTATTTAGAGGAATTGATTGGAAACCATACGTGAATTATTGATTAGGCGAAACAAACGTGAAAGACAATTTGAATTGCTTTTAGCCGAGATTAGTGTTATGCCTTACCTCGGCCAGGAAAGAACAAAGAAAGTGAAAAGAACCATGCCCGAGCCCGGATTCGAACCAGGGACCTCTGAGTTGATAGTCTAGCGCACTCTTCACTAGACTACAAAGGTCGACAAAGTTGAGTTAAGGTCTCTGCCCACTTGCGGCACGTAACGAAACGACACGAAACTACAAAATATAACTACCATGTGTTCTCATGCTCATTAAGCGTCGATGAAACGGCAACGACTGTTGACGCCGACGAAAAAGCCGGTGGTGATCGTTTCAAAGAATTCTGACCGGCTTGTCGTTCTCTTTGTTTACAAAAATTACAATGGATTCCAACAGTTTATTGTGCAAAGTAAAAATTCGACATCGATAGGTCGTTTTTAAAGCATAAAATTAATCTAAAATCTATGATTTTATCAGTTTTCTACACAGTCATCTAATAGCAAAGCTATTTAAGCTAATTGTGTACTAGAGAATTCTGCGCTTATTATTTTGTTTAATTAAAATTTTTGTTGCCGTTTCGTTAAGTGTGCATTGAACATTACGTTGCCTTTTCGAATCCGATTTACAGTCGTTTCGTTACGTGCCGTAAGTGGGCAGAGACCTTTAAGTGAAAGGTTGGAGCGGTCGACAACCGTGAAAACTTTGGTGCACATAAGGTTCTTTTAGCTCCAGAATCTTTTAATTGATATTTTTTCAATTTTATTCATATTTTCTTAATTTCAAATGAAAGTTTTAAATTTCAGATGATCTATTCTGGGTCATCTCAAATAAAATTTCTAAATTTAAAAAATAATTTTTTTATTTAGTTTAAACTCATATCTTCTGGATCAATTGATCTAATTTTAATGTCAAATGAAATTAAAATTTATCAATTCTGTATTTTAAATAGAATTTCTAAATTTCAATTGATCTATTCTGAATTTCAATTCAACTTTTTTAATTGATCTTTTCTGAATATTAAATAATATTTTTTGATGACAATTGAAAATGGTATAGTTATTGTGGTTGATTCACTCGACATCACTGAATATGATTTAAATGACGAGTATGAACATTAACTATTTTACAGCAATATGTAAAAAAACAAATTTGAACTGCGGTTCTTCTTAAAATATTTAAAATTTAACGTTTGATATTATTCTAACACTGCTCAAACCATTTGTAATCTTTTTCAATGCTTGTCACACTGTCATCATAGTGCTTCCCAAACATTTCTTTTCTTTTTTCATGATTATTTTAATGTGAATTTCAAGCTTCTAAAATATTTCGATTTCGTAAATAATGAATTTTAAAAAAAATGTTATAACGTAAGTCAAAAAGTTTCAGATGACGTTGCGAATTTATCCGGAAACGATGCCACATATTATTGACAAAAGTATTGAATCGATAGAAGATGGCTAAATATTTCAATAAATTAGCTTTTTATGTTCACCTTATGTTTAAATTGTCAATAAAAGTCAGTTTTCTAATTAGCCATAACTTCAAATTTTCCTTGTTTTTATGCAAGTTCAATCCCAAATTGTAATGCCTCACACACAGCCTGTGCAACGAATCATCAAAAGAGAATCGCATATTTATGTCTTAATCCCATTGATCTGGCACTGAAGTCTGATATGTATACTCAAGATAAAGCAGACATTTATTTAAACTATAAAATATGTTCATGACATGCACTTGCCATAAAAAAAAGAAATAAGTATAGAAAAAAAAAGACCACTCTCCACCTTAACGACAACATCAACCCCGAACTTGCCACAATCAAGCCGTATTAATAACACTTGCTCTGAAACTCTGAGGCTGTGAATCTCTGTCGCTTGGCAGCGTTGTCTTAAATTTCGCTGAACCAGTTTTCAATGTCTTCATATTGTTTGCTGGTTTGTTTGTTTGTTTGCTTGTTAGTTTGTTGAAACAACCTCCACAGAACTATGACTATGAGGGGATACTGCGGCGCGTCCCTTGCGGTCGACATGTCGGTATGGTTGTTGGCTGTTGCTTGGTACGGTTGGTTGGTCAGGTCGTTTGGATTGGATTTGTCATAGACACATAGTCACATCAGTTCAACTCAGAGAATTGCTGTTGTTGTTCTTCATAAAAAATAGCATTAAAAGAGACCTTAGCCGGATTTGCAATGTCATTGCGCGTTCGAAAAGCGCGCATGCGGAACAAGTTCAGCGACGTAGCCATGAGAGGTACGGCACAAACGGCCTACAAAAGGTGTTGTAGCTGCAACAACCATGAATACATGCATGCCACACTACTTTGAGGTAGTGTCGTTCAAGTGTCGTTGATAGTTGTTGTTGCTATTTTTGTGCTGTTGCTATAAATTCAATTGAATATTACTAAAAATTACCTTCGGTATGGTATGGTTCAGAAGTGGTCTGGTCTGGTGACTTTGACTTGCAATATCTCCATAGTTTACGCATATTTGATGCCTGCTGCTGGAGCAGAGATGGACAAGATGCTGCACTCGCTTTACAAGCAGAGATGGCTCTAGTTTTGCTTGAGCTGAGATGCTAGTTTTTTTGTTGACTGGGCATGGCATGGTGTGGCATCGCTCGGAATGGCATGCCGAGCTATGTTGTCTGAAGTTTCACAAATGGTATCAAATGCTTGCTTGCTTGCTTGCTGCCTGCCTGCCTGCCTGCCCATTTTGAGATGACCGTTCATGTGGTGTTGGCGAGAAATTAAGACTCATGCAAAGGTTGTGCGCATAGGTTCGAAAGCCATGGAGTTGATTTCTATTCGAATCAGATCATGTTCAACATGGTTAATGTGCGAATAAAGCGTTTGAACGAGAAAACTTTTTTGTTTTGAAGTTGAGTTCATGCTCTGTATCTGTTGTGTTAAGCTGCTTATTTCACTTTAGGAAATTTCGGTGTGAACCGATCAATAATAAGTGTGTTTTTTTTATTTTTCGAGAAGGCATGATAGAATTAAAAAGTTTCTTAAAAACACTTTTTTCCTAAACTAACTGATTTTTAAAACAAGTTACACAATTTTTAGATTTTCGCAGATTTCGCATATCCTATCCTTCGGTTGACTATCCTATAACTTCTTGAAAATTTGTTAATTTATATTGCATTTAAAAGACTATGTCTTACATGTAAACATTGATTTCAATAAATAAAAATAAAATAAATAAAAATAATTGTGTAAATATCTCCTTATCCTGTGACAAAACTCTTTGTGCAGATTTTTCATTATTCAATGTCTTTTGTTCAATATTCAGTATTTATTATTAATTTTTATTTTTCAATTTTCATCATTAATTTTTTATAATTTATTATTCATTATAATTCATTTTTAATTGCTCAATATTCATTACTAATTTTTCATTATTTAATATTCCTTATTCATTAATTATTTATCATTATTTATTTTTTATTTTTTATTATTTATATATTAACTATTCATTATTAAGTTTGCACTAGTAATTATTCAATTGAAGAGTCGCACAGTGAAGCGTGTAAAGCATGCTAGCTGGACAAAATTATTTTCTTGAATTTTTCATTGCTACATGCTTAATAGGCCGGGTCGATTTGTGGGGAGGCAAAAAAAACGCCCATTGTTCAGTGAAAATCGTATTCAAACTATACCTCTAAAACGAATTCTAATGCCCCAACTTTTGACTTTTGTTCCGTAGGGTCAAATTTTGAAAAATCCCTCATTGACCCATTTAGAGTGCCCCAATCGAGTCCAAATGTATGACCGACCCCCACTAACTTTGGAACGCCAATCCACCCATGCCAGTGGCACACCCTCTGGAATCCACCTGGGGCTACCCATATAAACTGTGATTTTTAAAATGTTTGTATGGGGAACCCCCAGAGGGGGTTATCGTCTCTTTCGACATCAGATAAAACTGCCAATCAATTATTATTAATTAAAATAAAAATAATTTTTATGAAAACTTAGAATATTTTTGTGTAACCCATTTAACACTAACCGATTTGTAAGAATATGCTTCAATTTTGCATTGAACTCAAAACTTATCTCTAGATTAAGCCATTATACAGGGTTGCCCATATTCGACGGACCCATCTGGCAACGCCATAACTTTTGACAGAGATGTCAGATCGCTTAATGACATACCGCGTTTGAAGCGTCAGTCCAAGCAGATTTTTACCATGGAACAATACACGCCACGCGAGCGCTCTGAAAGAGTCTTCGAAATGGCCGAAGATGACGAGGAATTTTGGAACAAAATTATCATGTCCGATGAAGCCCATTTCACATTGAATGGGACCGTAAATAAGCAAAATTGCCGTATTTACGCCACTGAAAATCCTCAGGAGATTCAAGAAGTGCCTCTTCATGACGAAAAAGTCACAGTTTGGTGCGGCGTTAGTGCGAAAACGATCATTGGGCCGTTTTTCTTCCAAAATGAAAATGGCCATGCTGTTACCATCAACCAGGAGCGTTATCGCGACATGATGACCAATTTTGTGATGCTAATTATTCGTCGAAAGCGTATGAGGATGATTTTCTGAAGAATTTGTTTCCGGGCCGTTTGATGTCGAAAAGTGGTGATTTGGACTGGCCACCGCGTTCGCCCGATTTGACGCCGCCTGACTTCTTCTTGTGGGGATATTTGAAGTCAAAGGTTTACGTTAACAAGCCAAGGACCGTAGAAGAGCTCAAGGACAACATTCGTGAAGAAATAGCCGCTATTCCGGCCGAAATGTTGGCGAAAACGATGGAAAATGCTGCAAAAAGGGCACAATACGCCATCAACGCCAGAGGCGGCCATTTGAGAGATATCATATTCAAAAATTGATGTAAACAAATCTACTTGGAACAAATTAAGTGATTAAGATTGCCAACCGCCAAATTATTATTTTTTTCTTTGATTTTTTTAAAAAAAACATGGGTCCGTCGAATATGGGCAACCCTGTATACGCAGTTTAACAAAAAGGCTTCGATGGAAAAATTTTTGTGCAATATATAAAAAAAAAAAAATAAATACACCTTTAACAGTGTCTTAAAAGTTTAAATCTAAGTATTTTTTAATACGGCTTTTAAATTTATACTAAATTTAGCAATTTACTAACATAAATATTAAGAAAATTTGTAAAATATATGCTTTTGCCATAGTTACTGTGTTCGCAGACCTTCAATAACACTATTGAAAGGCATATTTTGTAAAATAGTTTAAGGCTGTGTGCGAATTGATCTAAATGCGACCTAAACTAAATTGGGTCGATAAGGCAGTGCTTCCTAAATAATTTAGGAAATTCTCGAGCTACCTAAATGCTTCCTAAATTAGGAAGCACTGCATTATCGACACTATTTAGTTTAGGTCGCATTTAGATCAATTCGCACACAGCCTAAGTATCTTACTCTTTGAAGTAAATTACTGAATTAAGTATCTCAGTAAATTGCTGAATTAGGTTCAAATTAAAAACCTATTCTAAAAATTCTCATGCGAAATTTAAAAGTGTATGTTTTGTTGTTCCCTCTACCAGAATCCGTTAATCGAAATCTGTAATTTTGGAAAAAGTTAAAAATTGTTGTACAGTGTTTTTATTCGATGCTATAGGACTTGAGCTCTTGATTCAGAAAATTACTAATATAGCTTCCGCCATAGTCAATATCCGCCATATTAAACAACACATACAAACACTCACATGCAGCCAAACAGCCATTATTAAGCTCATTACGATGTTTCATTCATCATTACGTTTGACTGAACCAACAACTTGTCTTGCCAGCACCTTGTACTTGATATGGTCATGACGGACGGCCTCTTCAGGCAGCATCAGCATCGGTATCGAACAACTTATGCCGCTTCCTCTACTTCCAATTTTAGCCTCGTAGAAATACACAACAAACTAGATTATGTTTTCGCCAAAGCACATCGTACTTGGCCTTTAGTGTCTCGTGAAAGCAGATCAGAACAAAGTAGAGTAGAGTAGAGCAGAGCAGTGCAATTCAGAGAGCACAGCCATAAACGCTTAGTTTTTGCTTTTAATCACTTGACGTTGACCGATCGTCGACCGCGAACTGACCGAACGACCGTACCAACCAGCTGACAGACGGACACAGATGGACATACGTAAAAGTTTGAATGGTTTTACTTGCCGGAACTTGCAGCTTGGAGGAGAAAACAAGTCATAGCATTAAGTGTGGAGTGACGACTACGACGACTTTACGAACTGCGATGTGCTCGGATTTTTTTTTGTGTGTATGTTATTACCAGTTAATGCAGCCATTACAGTAAAGCTATTTCCAATTTTTATTGATGATCTGAGCCTGTAAGTTAAACAGCGTCAACTTGTTGGCCGAGATGTCATCGCTTCGCTGTACGCAATGGTTTTAACTTTTATTTTGATTATGATGTGTTAAGAGCTCAACAGAAAATGAATAAAAAAATATGGTTCTAAAATGACTCAGAAAAAAAAGATTACACAAATTATAAAATAGTTCTAGGGATTTCAGTTATTCGACAGAGTATCTTGAGGCGCAAAAGTATTGGTAGAAATAACAAGTTTAAATTGTCAAAGAAAACTGAATACGATTAATCAATAGAAAATAGGAAGTGGAAGCTATATCAGTTAAAGGAGAAACATACATGTGTTTGATTAAGAGCGATATACTGCTTCAATGGTGCAGAAGCGTCAGTTTTTCACATCAAATTGTCGCCAGTGATGAGTAATGGATAGATTAGGATCATCTTAAATGAAATAGATCATGGTAAATATACCCATATAAACCCACATACAATAAATAAACACTATCTTAAAATAATGTTATGTACTTGGTGAGAACAAAAGATCCGGAATTACTACCGGGGATACATTAAAGCTAGTTGTATTTTATAAGATAGCGAAAAATTATCTGGCAGCAGAGATATTGGTAATCTAATAAATTTCTCAGATTTTTTGAGGGGGGACTGTTTCCCACACGGAAACTGGGGCAGTTTCCGGAAGAAGTTTTCTACTTATGAAAATACTCCAAGAAATTGTTTTTAAGATGAAATTTGTTGTTGTGTCGTAGCTTTATATTTAACTTCCCAACTAACTTTTAGACATACAATAAGCCAACTATTAAAAGTGTAATGAACATTCCCCCCCATCGTGGATTCTACTTGTACTTGTAGCATCACCATTCAAAACAACCATCCTCTGTTTGTAAGTACTTGTGTGAAGCTTGTTCGAAGCTCGTGTGAAGCACTTAAGAGGTATGCTTTTCGTATGAAATAGCCTCGAAACGCTTCCCTCAATATTTAAATTGGAAGTATATAGAAGAATACAAAAATTTGATGAGGTGTTTACTTGTGCGAAGCTTGTCCAAAGCTACTTTAAAGCATTTTAGATATTTGCTCTTGTATGAAACAGCCATGAAATTGCTTACCTCAAAAGTAATATAGGAGCTGCTTGGAAGCTTACTAAACTACGATAACTACAAAAATATGCTATTTTTTCGAGTCATTTGAATAGGTACAATAGTTAAAGCGTTGCAATTGAATCAAACAGCAGTGTTCAAACAATTTTTAAAAGTGTCGTTAAGGATGGTAGGAATATTTTTCTTTACATTTTTTATACAAAGTGAATATGTGCCGAGTGAATTCGTTCACTGTAGCCGAAATGGCAAAAATTTAAGCATATTCCGACTAGAGATTTTCAGATTGTACAATTGCCAACAAAATTAGAATAAGTGCTAACGTTGTGTGTAGTTTCATGCTGGACCCAAATTCTTATGGAAACCGTTGCTGACAGAAGATCCATATTGAGGTAAGCATCTAGTGACTCTGCGGCAATAATAAGCGCGAAAAGTGGTGTTAATGCTAGTGTCTCTACTGTTCAGAGGATTCTTAATGGTACTGAATATACCAAGCTCAAAAAACTTCAAAAGAAACCACCACTGATCACGCCTAGAATTTTGTGGGACTTGTCATGGAAGTAGGAGTGAAAACATTTAGTTTTCTTGGAAAAGGAAAAGTTTATTTATGATGACACTGAAGTGTTTAACTACAAAGTTAATGATTTACGGAAACATGAACAATTTCTGGCCCCTCACCACAGTAAGGAAGGAGAAGTTATGGTATGGGGCTCGGTGCCTTTTTACGGTACTATAGACCTCGATTTCCAGTCAGAAAAAATGACTGCAAACACTTATAAACAAATACTACGGAATTAAACATAATGAAAAATGTCTTGCGATGGTTGTGCCGCAAGGTTTAGGCATCTGGCCAATAATTTGATGATAAAGAGGCAGTCGTTGCAGCGCATATAGTGGCATGAAGTGAAATTTCCTTAGATTATAAAAAAAGTCTTTACTTGTCTATATCTATATCTATATCTATATCTATATCTATATCTATATCTATATCTATATCTATATCTATATCTATATCTATATCTATATCTATATCTATATCTATATCTATATCTATATCTATATCTATATCTATATCTATATCTATATCTATATCTATATCTATATCTATATCTATATCTATATCTATATCTATATCTATATCTATATCTATATCTATATCTATATCTATATCTATATCTATATCTATATCTATATCTATATCTATATCTATATCTATATCTATATCTATATCTATATCTATATCTATATCTATATCTATATCTATATCTATATCTATATCTATATCTATATCTATATCTATATCTATATCTATATCTATATCTATATCTATATCTATATCTATATCTATATCTATATCTATATCTATATCTATATCTATATCTATATCTATATCTATATCTATATCTATATCTATATCTATATCTATATCTATATCTATATCTATATCTATATCTATATCTATATCTATATCTATATCTATATCTATATCTATATCTATATCTATATCTATATCTATATCTATATCTATATCTATATCTATATCTATATCTATATCTATATCTATATCTATATCTATATCTATATCTATATCTATATCTATATCTATATCTATATCTATATCTATATCTATATCTATATCTATATCTATATCTATATCTATATCTATATCTATATCTATATCTATATCTATATCTATATCTATATCTATATCTATATCTATATCTATATCTATATCTATATCTATATCTATATCTATATCTATATCTATATCTATATCTATATCTATATCTATATCTATATCTATATCTATATCTATATCTATATCTATATCTATATCTATATCTATATCTATATCTATATCTATATCTATATCTATATCTATATCTATATCTATATCTATATCTATATCTATATCTATATCTATATCTATATCTATATCTATATCTATATCTATATCTATATCTATATCTATATCTATATCTATATCTATATCTATATCTATATCTATATCTATATCTATATCTATATCTATATCTATATCTATATCTATATCTATATCTATATCTATATCTATATCTATATCTATATCTATATCTATATCTATATCTATATCTATATCTATATCTATATCTATATCTATATCTATATCTATATCTATATCTATATCTATATCTATATCTATATCTATATCTATATCTATATCTATATCTATATCTATATCTATATCTATATCTATATCTATATCTATATCTATATCTATATCTATATCTATATCTATATCTATATCTATATCTATATCTATATCTATATCTATATCTATATCTATATCTATATCTATATCTATATCTATATCTATATCTATATCTATATCTATATCTATATCTATATCTATATCTATATCTATATCTATATCTATATCTATATCTATATCTATATCTATATCTATATCTATATCTATATCTATATCTATATCTATATCTATATCTATATCTATATCTATATCTATATCTATATCTATATCTATATCTATATCTATATCTATATCTATATCTATATCTATATCTATATCTATATCTATATCTATATCTATATCTATATCTATATCTATATCTATATCTATATCTATATCTATATCTATATCTATATCTATATCTATATCTATATCTATATCTATATCTATATCTATATCTATATCTATATCTATATCTATATCTATATCTATATCTATATCTATATCTATATCTATATCTATATCTATATCTATATCTATATCTATATCTATATCTATATCTATATCTATATCTATATCTATATCTATATCTATATCTATATCTATATCTATATCTATATCTATATCTATATCTATATCTATATCTATATCTATATCTATATCTATATCTATATCTATATCTATATCTATATCTATATCTATATCTATATCTATATCTATATCTATATCTATATCTATATCTATATCTATATCTATATCTATATCTATATCTATATCTATATCTATATCTATATCTATATCTATATCTATATCTATATCTATATCTATATCTATATCTATATCTATATCTATATCTATATCTATATCTATATCTATATCTATATCTATATCTATATCTATATCTATATCTATATCTATATCTATATCTATATCTATATCTATATCTATATCTATATCTATATCTATATCTATATCTATATCTATATCTATATCTATATCTATATCTATATCTATATCTATATCTATATCTATATCTATATCTATATCTATATCTATATCTATATCTATATCTATATCTATATCTATATCTATATCTATATCTATATCTATATCTATATCTATATCTATATCTATATCTATATCTATATCTATATCTATATCTATATCTATATCTATATCTATATCTATATCTATATCTATATCTATATCTATATCTATATCTATATCTATATCTATATCTATATCTATATCTATATCTATATCTATATCTATATCTATATCTATATCTATATCTATATCTATATCTATATCTATATCTATATCTATATCTATATCTATATCTATATCTATATCTATATCTATATCTATATCTATATCTATATCTATATCTATATCTATATCTATATCTATATCTATATCTATATCTATATCTATATCTATATCTATATCTATATCTATATCTATATCTATATCTATATCTATATCTATATCTATATCTATATCTATATCTATATCTATATCTATATCTATATCTATATCTATATCTATATCTATATCTATATCTATATCTATATCTATATCTATATCTATATCTATATCTATATCTATATCTATATCTATATCTATATCTATATCTATATCTATATCTATATCTATATCTATATCTATATCTATATCTATATCTATATCTATATCTATATCTATATCTATATCTATATCTATATCTATATCTATATCTATATCTATATCTATATCTATATCTATATCTATATCTATATCTATATCTATATCTATATCTATATCTATATCTATATCTATATCTATATCTATATCTATATCTATATCTATATCTATATCTATATCTATATCTATATCTATATCTATATCTATATCTATATCTATATCTATATCTATATCTATATCTATATCTATATCTATATCTATATCTATATCTATATCTATATCTATATCTATATCTATATCTATATCTATATCTATATCTATATCTATATCTATATCTATATCTATATCTATATCTATATCTATATCTATATCTATATCTATATCTATATCTATATCTATACCATATAAAATTGAAGTGAAAATTTAAAGTTAAGACTTTACTCCAAAAGTACTGGGTCGATTTTTATTAAAATATTTTAAAAATTAATATTTGTGCTACAGATTTATTTAGTGGTATTTTCTGTCGAAATTTAAATAATAAGTATATTTAATAAAGGTATTAAGTTTTTTAAGAAATCATCCCAGCTGCCACGCATTGCTTATTCGTTATCTTTTGACGCGTTTGTGTTGCGAGAGTTCCAATAAACTTCATGATGCTCTCCTTTTTTCTTCATCTCTTCGTGCTTAGGTAGCACAGCGCAACAAAAAAAAAAAACAACTGATGAGCATAGAGAAAGACAAAAAGTGAGATACATATAATTGCAGAGCTGCGCACATTGCGCTTTTTTCGATTTTAGGATGACATTTTCATTATCTCAGAAACTATAAAAGCTAGGGTCATGAAGTACAGTTGAGTTTTAGCCTAAATTAAGTAACAGCACAAAAAACTAGAATTCTAGGTCAACTGCATCGCCTACCTCCCATGCAAACCATATTTTTTTAATAAAAAAACCCCGCATAAAATGGCTTAGTTATGTTTTTAAAGAGTAAATTTAGTTTATTTAACTTCACTTAAACGTCATGCTAAAAATATTTCAAATCGGAAATCTTTTAGATATATATCTCCTATAAAACAATATTAGCAAATTAACGAAATTTAAAAAAAATTTTTAAAAATGGTTTCTAATACAAAATAAGCTCTCATTTTGTTTTAAATTATGAATTCTATTTTATTTTTTATTAAATTTAAGAGTTAAGACCTACAAATTGTCTTGGAAATCAATGCATTTTAGGGCAAAATTTGATTTTTAAGACTTTTTTGAAATGATGTGATTTTTCTTAATAGCAGCTAGATGCAGCCGGTTTTTACAGAAACAGAAGGTAGAAGTAAGATATTTTATGATAGTTATAGCCTTCGACCTTAATAATGCTTAATAAGCTAGATATTTTCTACTAAATTTTAGTTAAATTTCCATTCCTTCAAAAATTTACAATCATATTTCAACGATTTTTCTATATTTATTTATTAACATGTTTTATTGTATTTTATATAAAATTCAATGGCGATTAAGACATAAAAATTCCAAAAAACAAAATCTTAAAATATACTTTGTGCTCGAAGTTTTTATTGTTTAAACTTGACTTTATTTTTTGGGTTTCATTGAGCTTATTTTTGTTAAAAAAGTTTCAACTTTGACGAATTTTATAAAAAAAAACCATACAATGCATCAAGTTTTCAATACCACATTCATAATACATGTTTTATGATCGACGAATAAAAATATTTTTTTATAAAATTTAACAAAAAAAAAAACAAACCCAAATGTCATCCTAAAAGTAAAAAAGCGCACTGTGCGGCGCTCCAAAAAACAAAAAAAAAGATTTTTTTTTTATTTCTTTGATATATATTCTCTTAACGCAATAAGGACGATGATGCCATATCGCAACACTAAGTCGGATTTCGCAAAACTAACCGCATCACATAAAAACTAGTCAAAATAAAAATTAGGTAAAAATTAGCACATGTGAGAAAAAATTGTCCCGTCTTTAAGGCGTTAAGAAGATTGATAAAAAAATGTACGTGGCGAAGCCGCGGACAACAGTGGCCTGCTAATTTCTAATAAAGGAAGACCCATTACTAAAAAAGTTTATATAAAAAAACTTTTATTTTCTCTCATTTTTCTTATAATTTAATAAAAAAAAGTCGTGAAAAAATAGCAAATTTTTGAAGTTGTTCATAAAAACTAATTATTTCAAATCAACGGTGAAAATTCCAGTCTCCTCTTTCTTAAATTTTTTTTTAAGATTTATTAATCTTTCAAACAAAAATCAACAATAAGCTTTTACAAAAGCTTGGAGCATAGAGAAAATCTTTGAACTATGTGAAAAGCTCTCTATCTTTTCATGTGTAGCGCACTGTATATAATAAAGAAATCACTGGGTTTTGAACATAAGCTTCATGCCCGTGGTCGTTGATATAGAGCGGGCTTTTATTTTATTCACAAAAAAAAAAAATTAGAACCAGCTCGATTTCTGGCTCTATTTTTGATCATAAAATGCTGCCAAACTTTAAGCATTTTTTACCAAACGAACATGGCTATTATATTCATTTTCGTATTTTGATGTTTTATCGCTCAATGGACGTTTAGGTATTGCTCCTTTCTTTTGTTATTGGCCGCATTCAGCGCAGACAACTGTTGTGAACTGTAATGGTAGCGCTACCTTAGTTCACGATATTGTTCTCTGAATGTGTTGCTACTCTACACGTCAGAAGTTAGATTCAATTTAATTATGTATAATTTTTATGTAAATTTGATTCAATTGCAAAGGTTTCTCACTTAAATTTGCTGCGTTTTTTCTGTGTTTATTAATTTAACAGCGTCAGTAGCATCATCTGACAGTTAACCAAACAGTTGTGTTCATGTAGCATAGAATTGGTTCGGTCGATTAAATGGCGTTCGCTGCCTGATCAGTTTTAGTTAGCGCTCCCAAAATTCAACCATTTAGCGAATTTTCACACAACAGTTGCCAACTGTTGTCTGCGCTGAATGCGGCCATTGTTCTTCAAACAGCTGTTTCAAGACAGTGGTGCCAAATTGTTATAAAATTGATCTAAAGTTGTTCCACTGAGATTTGATCTGTTCTAGTGCTACGGGAATAGTCTTTAGCTATATAGTATAGCTTTAGTCTTTGTTGCTATCCGATCCTATGATATGATTTCGCTGGATCAATCAAATATATGCTTCTTGTAGTATTAAGTTAAGATAACTTCATACGGATGCGTTTGTAGCGTGTCACACATCACAAATTCGTTCATTAATATTTAAAACTTGCCTACACAAATACTTTTGGAATACTTTAGAGAGAGAAAAATTACGTATGCTCATACGTAATCCGATACTCTCAACATTTTAAGTTGGTTCGTTCAAAACGTTTTCAAAGACCATTTTGGTCTCAAATTAGTCAAGTCTGGTTTGGTGCAAAAAAGTCCATCTATTTTTTCTCACACTGCACTCATTCTTCGGAACTTTTTCTCCAAAAAATCAACTCATATCAGTTTGCAACCACCGTATTCCTCTGCATAAGCTTCGTGTAAATTCTGGCTATTCCGCAAACTCAAAAGTTTGCTCCTGGGACACCGTTCCGAATCGAAAGATTAGATAAAAGCTGAATCGCAAAACTTCCCTTCGTTGTTCACGTAAAAGAGCAGTATTTACAAACATTTTTGAATCTGAAACCACTGCACAGAATAAAAATTTGAGGGTAAATTTTATCTTTTTTGTAACATTTGTGTGGTATAAACTTTTTTATTCCAAATAATTTATAAAATTTATACCACTCAATATTATAAAAATAAAACAAATATAATTTAAAAATGTTATATGGATACGTTGTGTAAATCAAAATATATACTGGTTTGAAAGTAAAAAATTCAACGAAATCGGGAAATTTAAAAATATAGTGGTTTCTATTCGTCTGACGAGAAAAATTGTCTGGAAAACTTTATAAGATTTGATGGTATAACTTTTAAAACATTTTTGGTTTGGATTTATATGTATACCAAATAGTATAAAATTTATCCTCATATTTTTTACTGTGTGGGATTTGAACCAAGACCTCATCACACTTCGATCCTACACGATTCCGCTATGTCAATTTATTATATGTTTTTAATAGTATTAATTTCCTATCAATTTATACTGGAAATGGTTTGGTTAAGGTGTTTCGGTTAAATCACAAGCTCAATCAGTAAAATTGGGAACTTGACTTCACCAACTCTTTCGAAGTATAAAAGAGTAAGAATATTTCGTATCTGTATTCACTAGTTATTTAGAAGTTTTTTTGAAGTGGAACCACTAAGAATATAAAAATCGGGAACTATTGGAAGTATATAATAATTAGTTGGGTTTGTTTGGTATTAAATAGAGTGGAAATCTGTTTCCCGATTTAAAAAAATTAACGATGGACTCCCACATCGTCTTTCACGGGTAAGGTTCTGGGCTTAAATGCAAGGTAACTATAAAAATGGTCATCAAAAGTGTTTTTTTCGATCACTGCATTAATCGTTCATCATTTGTAGCATTCTTGACTACCACTTTGTAGTTTTCGAATTGAAGTCTTTGCTTTGTTCAATGATTTTCTCCTAAATAGAAAATAAGGTTGTAGCGAACTTTGTTGTAAGGAGTACCAACTTCAAAACTGAATCAACTGACGTTTAGACATAAAAAGCTAACCTTAATTTTAGAACTATCAACTCCACGATTTCTGTTGTATCGGCTGTTTTTTATCCTCTACTCAAGAAGCTTTGATTAACTCGAATGTGGATGGTTTATTGACCATTGATTGACTTTTCGCTATCTAAAATTTAAGTTTTTCGAGCACTTTAGCAGGAATCAGAAACCCACAAAAAGGTGTTTATTTTCAAGTAATATTTTTTACTAAAAGTTTTACTCCGACTTACCTGCATATACTCCGCACAGATATCTATGGCGCCAACGAAGGCACACACATCATCCACAGTCCATGCATTCACTTCATCACTTTGCGCCTGACATTGTCTTAGGCTTCCAACGTTTAGGCTTGTCGGCGTAGAATTAGCTAGGTTTGCAGCTTGACTTGTCGGCGTGACTGAGACTAAATTTGTTGTGGGCTCTACTAAAGGATGAAACTTCTGCAGTGGAGATGCGGCTCTTGAGGATGTTACAATTCTACTCGATGGCTCTTGCAGCCTTGTATTTTCTTCATTGCTGTCCGAACTTAAAGTTGATTCAACCTTAAAACGTTTTGCCGCCGGTGGTTGTGAACTTAAGTCTAAGGGAGTGGATGCTGATGAAATCACAGATTTCTCATGGGACACAGCCGTTGCGGAGTTGGTACCAAGACGCGCTTGCAGAGGACTAGATTGACGTGAGGCATGCTGTGACTGTTGCTGCAACTGAGTTGAATAGAAAAGCGTTGGCGCAACGAATTGCGCGGCTTGTTGCAGAGCGGCTGTGAGGCTAGGACGTGGTGACGAAGAGGCACTGGAGGCGGGACGTTTAGGATTTTGTGCTGAGCGTAGGATATTCTGTATCTCGGCTTCTTTGGCGGCGCGTGCCTGTGGGAAAATTTCATAAGCGATGTATACCAACTTTTGTGTTGGCAACAAAAGCATTTTTCGAAGCTACTTACCAACGTTATCAAGGCCTGTGTACTGCTCATATCGATAAGCGATGGAAAAACGCCCTGACCGAAAGGCAAACTTGATAGGAAGGAAGTCATGAAGGGTGAAACACTTGCTGCTGCAGCAGCAGCCATTTGTGTCTGATGCTGACTCTGGGATTTGAGATTGTTTGTGGCAGTGTCGGCAGGTGATAACAGCGGAGGCGGTGCCGTCGTTTCCTTGTTAACTGAAGCGCAGGCAGGTGGTTTATTTGCTACTATTGGAATCTTATTGCTGGAGGAAGGTGTGGAAGATGCAGAGGAATCAAAAAATGTATTGCGACGCGTTGTACTGGAGCTGCAATAGTAAGGGAAGATAGAAAATGAAAGTATTCTCAACAGATGGAAAGCTCTCACTCATTAGGATTGGTGTTGTTGTACTTGGCGGCTAGGCTCCGCATGAATTCCGAGTAGTTGCGTGTTGAAAAATCCGTTGGCAGCGTAGGTACGGCTGGTGCGTTCGCATGACGTCCTGCGGATGCCGCCTGTTGTATGCTGTTAAGCAAATTTGCCGAGAGATTATGTACAGGCATCATACTTTCCGATGGCGCGTTTTGTAACGCCGCATGCGGTGAGGTGCCACGAAATGAAGAAGGCGTTGCACTGCGAGACCTACGGGAGTTAAGAAATAAAAAAAGATTATGTTGTATCATTCCTTTGAAAAATCATAAAAAAGCTAGAAGAAAAGGAATACTTAAAAAAAACGCCATGACATTAGATACCTGGATAAAATGAGTTAGGTTAAGGTAGTGCCTGGTCTTTAGATCGTTTTTTTAAAAAGATCAAAGAACCAAGGCATGCGCCTTATACAAACAAGGTTTGGTCTTTGACCTGAAAGAGATAGATTATTTAGAGCAATTTATTGGAACCATACATGAATTATTGACTAGGCGAAACAACCATGATAGAAAATTTGAATTGCTTTTAACCGAGGCTAGTGTTATGCCTTAGCCTCGGCAATCATTAGTTTTGTTCCTTAGTTGTGTTCTTGTCCTTTAATTCCACAATTTATTAGTGGATTTTTAGTTTTCCATATTTTTTATGTGTAGGAAAGTACAAAGAAAGTGAAAATAACCATGCCCGAGCCTGGATTCGAACCAGGGACCGCTGGGTTGATAGTCTAGCGCACTCTTCACTAGACTACAAAGGCCGACTTAGACTAAATGATTGGTCCGTCGGGACACCATTTTTAGATTAGCAGAAACGGAAAGGAGTAATCGAGTGAACTTTATGCAGGATGCTATTTGTGTAGCGAAAAGCTGTAGAAGCATGTGCCATCTAATCTGAGGGAATTTGTATTGCCTTTGCTTCAGTCAAATCAAGTTCTTAAGCCATCCTTCACCACAAATTTTCTATCAGCAATTATAACATTTCGTCGTAAATATTGAAGGGTTTTAAGTTATTTTAATTAGAACTAAGGAAAAAAAAGATGACAACGTCCTAGCAAAAAAAGTGCTTCCAAAAGTATGTAAAGTGAAAGGGAAAATCCTGAATTCCATCCCTTCCACTTTCATACCAAGAAGGCGTTCTTTTAACATATGCATGTCATTAGGAGGAATGCTTTCTTTAGTCTTCTCAAGAAGTGCTTCCAGGATTAGTTCTGTGGTATTCTCTTCGAGCGTGCTCTTTGAGAGTAAGAACACCACTCTTCATTTATCAATGCAGTTATTTAACTTCATTGCATTTGTTACTTTCTACATTACTCACTGCTTAATTGTACGCCCGATCACGCGGTTCTTGCATTCGTAAAATTAAACACTTATAATATGTTTAATAAATAATTTAAGATTAAAACAACAAAAAACGTCTTTGAGTTTATCACAGTGGCGACGAGGATAAAAAATTTGTCGCAATTAATATAAGAAAAAGTAAACAATGTGTGCATAATTAACAGGCAAAGTTCCATATTTTATGGTCACAACACGTGGAATATATTTGCCATAGATGGGCACTTTGCAGTACCAGTAAAATTGCAGTAAAAATAAATTTTTACTGATAATGAAATTCAATTTGCATTACCAGTAAAATTTTACTGATTACTGAAAAAAATTGCAGTAAAAATAAATTTTTACTGATTACTGGGAAAAAATTGCAGTACAAATAAATTTTTACTGATAATGAAATTCAATTTGCATTACCAGTAAATTTTTACTGATTACTGGAAAAAATTGCAGTAAAAATAAATTTTTACTGATAATTAAATTTAATTTGCATTACCAGTAAATTTTTACTGATTACTGAAAAAATTTGCAGTAAAAATAAATTTTTACTGATTACTGAAAAAAATTGCAGTAAAAATAAATTTTTACTGATTACTGAAAAAAATTGCAGTAAAAATAAATTTTTACTGATTACTGAAAAAAATTGCAGTAAAAATAAATTTTTACTGATTACTGAAAAAATTGCAGTAAAAATTTATTTTTGCAATTTTGTTCAGTAATCAGTAAAAATTAATTTTTACTGCATTACTAAAAAAAATTGCAGTAAAAATAAATTTTTACTGATTACTGAAAATATTGCAGTAAAAATTTATTTTTGCAATTTTATTCAGTAAGCAGTAAAAATTTACTTTTACTGCAATTTTTTTCAGTAATCAGTAAAAATTTATTTTTACTGCAATTTTTTTCAGTAATCAGTAAAAATTTATTTTTACTGCAATTTTTTTCAGTAATCAGTAAAAATTTATTTTTACTGCAAATTTTTTCAGTAATCAGTAAAAATTTACTGGTAATGCAAATTAAATTTCATTATCAGTAAAAATTTATTTTTACTGCAATTTTTTCCAGTAATCAGTAAAAATTTACTGGTAATGCAAATTGAATTTCATTATCAGTAAAAATTTATTTGTACTGCAATTTTTTCCCAGTAATCAGTAAAAATTTATTTGTACTGCAATTTTCTCCAGTAATCAGTAAAAATTTACTGGTAATGCAAATTGAATTTCATTATCAGTAAAAGTTTACTGATTACTGCTTCTAGTAATGCAGTAAATATTTACTGCAGTGTGCCCATGTATGATATTTGCGAACCAGTTGACACAATTGTTCATTGCCAATGACATAAGTGACGCAATAAAAAAAAAGCAATTCTATTGACGTCTATGTCAGAAGGTTCTTATGCATTATTGCAAAACGTGTTGAGTCCAGCGAAGGTTGAAAGTAGCACCACTACTTTTGATACATGTGTTGAGGCGTTGCAGAACCATTTTAAGCCACCTTCATCAGGATTCGCAGAGCGATACAAGTTCTATAATGCGTCAAAGACATCGATGAAAACAGTAAACGAATGGGCCGTACGAGTAAGATCATTAGCCGTAAATTGCGAATTCGGAACTCACTTGGAGATAGCGATTCGCGATAGATTTGTAATGGGGTTGGAAAAGGGTCCGGCCAGAGACAAGATCTTTTTAGAAGCGATAACATCTCCTTTGAATAAAGTAATTGAAGTTGCAAATAATACGGAATATATACGACACCAGTACGATGTAGTGGAGGTGAAACAAGAAGCTGATCTTCATTTCGTTAAAAACAAGAAAAAAAAAATGTTAAAGAACAAAAGCAGCAATACAAGAACGGGTCGCAGCAACAACAACAGTCCAAAATTTCAGCACAGCAACAACGGCAGTTTGCTAACGAACAAGGTTGTAGGGTTTGCGGTTATAAAAATCATTGCAGCGATGAGTGTAAATTTAAGAACTACAAGTGTAACCAATGCAAACAGAGAGGTCATTTAAAAAAAATGTGCAAAGCACAGCGATTAAATTTTATTGATAATTCTGATTTAAGCTTGTTCGCAATTAGAAGTTCAAACGATGGGCCTATAAAAATAAACATTTTTGTTAACGGTAAAGCGTTCGCTATGCAGTTGGACACGGGCTCCGAATATAACGTAATTGCGGAGAGCACATATAAAACCTGTTTTGCTCATTATAAATTGAGATATGTTAAAATGCTCTTAAAATCTTACAATGGCGTGACTATAACTCCGCTAGGTACATTTGACATTGAGGTTGAGTACGGTAAGCAAATAAAAACAATATCTTTGATTGTAATTTCAAACTGCGGTTCTCCTCTTTTAGGTAGAAGTTTTCTTAAAACTTTTCAAATTAAAATTGCAGACCTAAATTTTAACACTCTGTCAAATTGTTGGAGATAAAGAAAATATTTTGAGGAAGTTTGGAAGTCTTTTTGATGGCAGTTTAGGATTATTTAAAAAAAGTCAAGCCCGTTTACGTGTGAAAGAGGGAACAACACCGAAGCTTTTTAGACCAAGACCGGTGCCCTTGGCAATAAGAGAAAAGGTCGAAACGGAGTTAGATAAGTTGGTGTTAATGAAGGTCCTTGAGCCGGTAGATTATTGTGAATGGGGTATTCCTATCGTTCCAATAATTAAAAATAATGGAGATATTCGCATATGTGGTGACTTCAAAGTGACTTTGAATCCGTATTTATATGTAGAAAAGTACCCTTTGCCCAGAATTGAGGAGATTTTTGCAAAGCTGCATGGTGGTGTTGAATTTACGAAATTAGATTTGAGTATGGCTTATCAGCAAATCGAGATAGACAGGGAGTCACGTAGTTTAACTACAATTTCCACATCAAAAGGTCTTTTTCAGTACACTAGACTTGTTTACGGTTTAGCATCTGCTCCGGCAGTTTTTCAAAAAATAATGGATTCTGTGCTGTCTGGAATAAATGAAGTTGTTGTTTTTCTAGACGATATTCTTATTAGTGCGTCCAACCGAAAATGTCACATAGAGAGACTCGAAAAAGTGCTTAGTTTACTAAAGGACGCTGGGTTTAAATTATCTACTGATAAATGTTTTAAATTTTTTGCAAGCAAATTGAGTGCTTAGGTCATGTAATTGACAAAAATGGTCTTCACATGAACCCTGAAAAAGTTAAGAACATTATAGAAATACCGTATCCATCTAATGTAAAAGAACTTCGAGCGTTTCTTGGGGTTGTACATTTTTATAGGCGGTTCTTGCCCGATATATCGACGCAGCTGCATCCTTTACACACGTTATTAAAAATTGATAAGCTGTTCGTGTGGTCTGGCGAATGTTCTAAATCGGTAGACAATTTAAAGAAATTACTGCTTGAAGGAAATTGTTTAGCGCATTTTGATCCCAATTGCAGAACTAAATTAACCGTGGACGCAAGTCCAGTAGGCGTCGGAGCAGTTTTGTCGCAATTAGATGAACGTAGAAAAGAAACTGAACTAGAGAGAAACTGAAAAAAGATATTCCCAGCTTGACAGGGAAGCTGAAGCGATTTTGTTTGGCGTGAAAAAATTTCACCTGTATTTATACGGCCGAAATTTCACATTGGTTACCGATAACAAACCGTTACAGCATATTTTTAATCCTAAAAAGGGAATACCCGCACTTTCTTCGAGTAGATTACAGCGCATCGCTCTGACCTTATCTGGGTATGAGTTTAACATTGAACATGTCAAGTCAAAAAGTAATGTAGCTGATTTCTTTTCGAGATTTCCTCGAAAATCTAACGTCAATTTAAACGAATTTCCCAATAATATATACGTTAATTATATAAAGCAAGTATGTGGAAAAAATGATATGATAAATTTTAAATCTATTAGCAAAGCGACAGAAAAAGACGAAGTATTGAAAAAAATCCGGGATATGATTCAATTAGGTTGGCCAAAAAAAGTTGCTCCAGAATTGGTACCTTAATTCACGAGAAGAGTAGAATTATCCGAAGAATCGGGATGCTTATTTTGGGGGTATAGGGTAATTATTCCCAAAATTTTGCAAGATGGCGTGGTTAACTTTTTGCATGCAACTCATATGGGTATAGTGAAGATGAAAACTATGGCACGTGAGTGTTGCTGGTGGCCAGGCCAAAGCAAAGATTTGGAAAAAGTTGTAAAAGCCTGTGAGCCATGTTTATGGACTCGTCCAAATTCACCTAAACAGAAATTAATTAACTGGAAAAGATCAGATGAGATTTGGTCTAGGGTTCATATCGACTTTTTTGGTCCGTTCATGAATAGATATTGTCTGATAGTCGTAGACAGCTCTAGTAAATGGGTTGAGTGTGTCGATATGTCAAAAAAATACTACTAGCTCTGCTACTATAGGAGTATTAAAAGATATTCTTTCTCGATTCGGGTTACCAAAAACTTTAGTATCCGATAACGGAAAAGCTTTTATTTCGAGAGAACTTAAAATCTTTACAGAACTGAATGGTATCGAGCACATAAGGTTACCAGTAGGTCATCCAGCCACAAACGGGCAAGCGGAAAATTCAGTTAAAACAGTTAAAAATGCCTTAAAGCGCAGCTTATGTAACACGCCATTGTCAGAATTTCAAAACGCCTTGTGCAATTTTTTATAAGATTATAGAAATACAGCACATTCGAGCACTGGTGTCTCTCCAGCATATTTAATGTTTAATCGAAGAAAATTAAGAACTAGACTGTATTTACTTAACCCAAATAGTAAAGTTCAAATAAAAGATGATTCTGAAATAAAAAATTACATTAAGAAAAAACAAGATAATCAGAAAAAGTATCACAGAGGTTGTAAAAATAATATTTTTAAAGCAAATGATATTGTTGCCGTAAAAGATTATTCTATTCCAGGAAAAGTTACTTGGATAAAAGGTATTATAAATAAAAAAATTGGAAAACAAACATATATGATAAAAATTAATTGTAACAAAATTTGGAAAAGACACGCAAACCAAAAAGGTTTGTGTTCAAAAAGCAACAAAAACCTTATTCCAAGTACTATTACAGATCCTTTACAGAAAATTTGTATTGAAAAAACATTTGAAGAAAATAATCAAAACCAAATCTTAAATGAAAATGTTAATGAAAATAATAAAATTGAATTTGTTTTTTTTTTTTTAAACATGCAATAACAATAGAGTTCAGCTACTACAGCTTTTTCGCACTTTCTTCGCATTGGATCATCTTAAGAACCAGCCCAAATAACATCAAAACATCTCAGTAAGGCCATTCACAGTTCGAATACGCTGGTTTGCCATTTGTTCGATCCGCTATTTGTACGCCAATTTACGAAAGCGCATTTTGCTTTGCTGTTGTTTTGCATACAAATGCAAATACGCAGGCTCTCGTAAATAAAAGCAGCCCTTGGACGTGTTTTTTGTACCTCGTATTTTTATGCTCTGTCTACAGCCGCATAATCACATACGTCATAGAGTTACACAGTCTTTTTATACGACAGTCACATGGCGAGGTGCTCACAATTCGAACAATAACAAATGCTATAAATACGATTTGTTAAAAGTACGCTCAAACCGTGAATAGCCCCAATGATATCGATAAGAGCGGTCCAAAACAATCCAAAGTGAGAAAAATTTATCCACCATAATATGGGTTGGGCTCAGGGACAACACAAGACATAACAACTAACCATGCGTTTACATAGATCTAATCATACATTAGTTTTCAATCTACTTTCGAGTTGACCTTTCGATAAGTTAACATCAAAAAAGCTACAGTTGTTAACAAAGGTACTCATGCGATGTAAAGGAGCAGTAGCCATATAATTTGTTCTACTAAAAGGTAAGTAAATTAAATTGTTAGCATTTCTACTGCTTCTACGGTTAGTGTTAAAATTTATAAGAGTTAGAAGTTCTGGTGAATCGAATACACCAGTTATGAGTTGGTGTAAATAGACGATATCTGCAGACTTCCTTCTCTCATTCAAAGATTGCATTTTTAAAAGTTTTAAACGATCCTCATAAGGAGGAAGGTTTAAAGTATCAGTTGCACTTAAGCCCCTTAGAGCAAACCGAACAAAACGTTTTTGGATTCTCTCTATACGTTCAACATGTACATTGTAACTTGGGGACCAAACTTGACTTGCATACTCTAAGTGAGGTCGCACAATTGCATAATACAGCGTTGTAGTTGTGATCATACTATTAAATTCTTTGGCCCAGCGTTTCATAAACCCGAGCATAGAAGATGCTTTTTTACAAATGTAATCAATATGAACGTTAAACGATAGCTTAGAATCCATGCATATACCAAGATCTTTGACAGAATCTACACGATTTAAAGCCGTATCTTTTATCGTATAATCAAAAATTAAATTATTCCTTTTTCGCGAAAAGGTCATAGTTTGGCATTTATCTGGATTTAGAAACATATTGTTTTTAGAACACCAAATTTCAAAGGATTTCAAATCAGACTGGAGCAGATCTGAATTGTCTTTAGCATCTATTGTTCTGTATATTTTCATGTCATCTGCATAGATAAGTAGATGAGAGTGTTTGATGATGTGGGTTACATCATTAATGGCTAAAATAAACAGAAGTGGACCAAGGTGGCTACCTTGAGGAACACCTGATTCAGCAATAAATTCAGCTGACAATACGCCTCGAAATCGTATTTGATAAGATCGCTCCGTCAGATACGATTGAATCTAGCTTACAAAAAATTGTGGAAAACCCATTAACTTTAGTTTAAATAGAATTAAGTTATGTGGCAGTTTATCAAATGCTTTACTAAAATCAGTGTAAATACAGTCGACCTGGTTACCTGAATAAAATGAATTTAAGCAAAACGTTGTAAAATCGAGGAGATTAGACACAGTGGATCTGCCAGTAACAAATCCATGCTGACGAGTTGTCATGACCTTCCCACAGTGAATTTTCACACGATCATACACGAGGCGCTCAAAAAGTTTTGGAATTGACGAGAGTTTCGCGATAGGCCTGTAGTTGTTTATATCGTTCTTACAACCTTTTTTATAGATAGGACCTATAAAAGATTTTTTCCAAAAAAGTGGAAAAATACTTTCGCTAATTGATTTATTGAATAACATGGACAGTGGTTGACTTAGAACGGAACCACATCGTGTTAACACTACGGCAGGAATTCCGTCAGGTCCAGCATTAAAATCCTCATCGATCAACCCAATATACTTTAAAATATCCTCTGAAGTAAAGGATATAGAATCCAACGAAACCCTGGGTGTAGAGTTCATATATTCAAAGTACTCTTCATCAGGATTAAAAGAGACTGAACAAAATGACTCTTTAAAGAGATTGGCAAATAGACCACAAATTACGACAGGATCGTCAGTAAATCCGTCAGAGGTCTTAAATGATGAAGGGAATCCATCAGATTTTTTTTTGGTGTTTATGAAACCCCAGAATTTCTTCGGATCAGACAATATTCTCAACTTAGTACTGTCTAAATAATTTTGATATAAGGTAGCTGAGCAATTTTCAAAATCCAGAAACAAACGCTTGTAGATTTCTAGGAAATTTAATCAAAATGAAAACATTCAACCTATTGAATCGATTGTTAAGTATAATTGAAGAGTTAGAAAACAAAAATAATTATATTTTGGTTGTTTGCTTCCTTATTTATAGTTATGAATTAACTAAATTTACACTTGAAGTAAAATTCAAATAAATGGCCAATTATATTTTAAGCATAAGTTTTAAATATGGCAAAAACCAGTTACTAAGGGGGTATTTGTGGTGTTCTCTTCGAGCGTGCTCTTTGAGAGTAAGAACACCACTCTTCATTTATCAATGCAGTTATTTAACTTCATTGCATTTGTTACTTTCAACATTACTCACTGTTTAATTGTAAGCCCGATCACGCGGTTCTTGTATTCGTAAACTTAACACTTATAATATGTTTAATAAATAATTTAAGATTAAAACAACAAAAAACGTCTTTGAGTTTATCACAAGTTCAATGGAAGCTTTCTTTGAGCCCTTTAATGAAAGGATTCTAGTAGGTGTTTTTGAGGAGAACTTTAAGAAGGCATTCCATGGAATGAAATGGTTTTTGGGGTGAGGGGGGGGGGGGGCTTAAAAAATCTCACGGAAAATATCCCGATTTTCTCGCGAGGTTTTGTTTCTTGTTTTTGGTTTAAAAAATCCACGTAAAATATCCCTTTTCCCGATTTTAACGGCATTTTGATGTCTGAAGAAAGAAGTGGTTGCGTTTTGTTGGAGGTTTGAAAAATCCTCCATCATCATGAAAAATACCTGAAAAAAATAATTGAAATTAAATGCTATTTGAATGTCTTTGAGAAGTAGCTTTTGAGAATGCTTCTTGAATGAACTTCTTGATAAGGCTTAGGAGAAGCACAAGTGGATCTATAGAATGTCTTCTGGAAGCAGTGTCGCTAAGAACGCATGTCAGTTTGTAACAAAAATTTTGCTATGATAGTGCCATAATTTGGTCCCAAACTTTATGTCTAATCAGTTTCTTCTTAGTTACCTATAAGTTTCAAGTACTTGGGAATTATACAATAGCAAGCAAAAAAATATGTAAATTGTCATCTTAAAATTTCTAATCAGTGCAAATAAAATACACACAGATTGTTAAAATGGCCACGTGATATAGTTTTCCACACTTCAATTGACTGAGGTTGAACCTTTCAACGGCAGTTATATGTAAAGACTTGCCGTGATTAACTTCCTAAACAACATGTTGGGCAGCTGTTTGCATTAGCAATAGCTTCAGTGAAAATCAGCAGAGCACAGTGAGATGGACTCAGACGTGCCTTCAACTTTGTCTTCAAGCTAAAATCATTGTTAAAATTTCCGTCCTTTCTATTTTTTCTTTTTTTTTCAATTTGTTTTTATGTTGCCCTCTTTGTATCGTGAAACTGAAAGAGCAACTGATGATGATGGTGCAATATATAGAGGAACTTCTGAAATAACTCGTGCTTTACTTTGCTAACATTTGGTTCGTGTCTTTGTTGACGTAGATTCTTGATTTATCGTGATCGCTTTGTTTTCTATATTGTTTATTATTGCAAATTGCTTTCGAGATTTTTGTGCTACTGTATTGTATAGGAATAGTATAGCTGGTGAAGAAAAACATGAGGTGGTAATGGTTATAGTCTCGACTGTAAAGCGTTGCTACCGTAAATCAACGATGACCAAATAGTTGTGGAGAATTAGGCAAGTTATTGTGGTTAAACATTGACACAAAGTGAAGCTTTATTTTTGGTAAAGGTTAAAAGACTATTTATTAACACTTACTCCAAAAATATATTTTGTAGCATATCATATTAGTATCAGTTGAATTAAAGCGGCATATTTAACCCTCTCAATGGATAGGCTAAACTAAGAACAATATAATTTTTTTTAAAATAATATTTCTATCCTTTTGGTCCTAAAAAGATGTTAAAGACATACCTTTGATTTTTAAGAGCGCAACTTACGTTTTGCAAGCTTGTACAAAGAAAAAAATGTTTTGCTCCTGTTCGGCACTAAATCTTTTTTTTAATTCTTTGAAGATTTTTCAACCCTTCAGATCTTTGTTTTTTAAACCCTCTTATTGTTCTTATCATTAAAATCATAAAAAGATAAAATAAAAAATATGCTTTTGTCCGGTTGATTTTTTTTTAAAAAATAAACCAAACCATTTTTTTGCTTTTCTTCGGCATAAAATTGAAAATCTAACTGTTTTTAATGTCAAATCCATGATTCAATTATTATAAGGTTATTCGTATTTTTGACGTTTTCTCAAATTGATATGCTTATTTGAAAATGAGAACAGAAAAAAATCTTGAGCAATGTCATTAGAGCTAAAAATGCACACGGTTGTCCAAATATCATACTAATTGGTACTATATATTTTTTTTTTTCGCGCAATGAAAACTATAGCACATCATTTATTTACAATATTTATTTACTTGATTGCTAAACCTTAACAGGTTTTATAGCACATTTAAAATTATAAAATAAGATATTTAATACAATTCAAAAATATAAAGTATGATTTTGAATGAAATAATGTATTTTTAACAAACTAAAAAGTTTTAGTAAATTGCTTAAAGTATATAATTTTATTAAAGTATAAAAAATAATAGAAAAAAAGTTAAGTCAAAATCGATAAAATCAGACAGCATAGCAGGGTTGCGTATTCAAGACAAACAAGGTCAAGTTAGCAACAATTTTTGTATACGGCGGAGTCGTGTGACAAACAAGGTCTCATACCCAATAAAACACCACTCCAATAGGTATATATATAATATATATCGTTCTGTCTCCCTGAAGCCGGTGAAATCCTGGCTTGACAGGGTGGTTACTCGACAAACTAGGTCAACTTCACCAAACCAATTTTCATAAAATAAAGAAAACCAGTTGCGAACGCAGGCACCAAGACAAACTAGGTCTTATCGGCCACTCATATTAATATATTACAAATCGATCTAACGTAGTGTTTCAAGAGGTAAAAAGACACCAAGACACCACGGTACCGGCGACAAGTGTAGTTACAATCATCATGAAGATATGAGGCAACTGAAGATCCCAGGTTTAGGTCCATTCAGATTACTTATATGTTTATCCACCAAAATTTTCCATTTTACGCTTAGGTCCATTTATCCATTTAGATTGTTATATTAATGTGTTTACAAATCACCAGATGCATCAGATATAAGTTTGAAAGAACTTTACATAATCAACGACGGTACTGCAGGTAATCTATAATTTTATGTTTGATTGAGTCCATGGATTCACTTAAGGATATAACATCAGATACAAAATTAAAATCACCGCAAGCGCTTCTAAGAGGTTCATTTTGCAAATAATTAGTTCTACAAAAGTTCATGTGGAGTAACTCAAAAGATCTTCTAGGACGAAGAGGAATATTAAAATATATTTTACTCTATAAATATGGACTGTTTACATAGCCATGTAAAAGTTTTACAATCCAACAAGCATTTATCATAATTCTCCGATTTTTTAAAGATGGAAGATTTAAGAGTTGTAACCGATATTCATAAGGTGGTAAGTGAAAATCAGTATTACAATAAAGATAGCTTAAGCAAAACAAAAGAAATTGTTTCTGCACTGATTCAATGTCGTCTATGTAACAACCGTATCGTGGGCACCAAACAACTGAAGCGTATTCTAAGATAGGCCGCACTAGGGAAGTGAATAAGGTTTTCGTTATGAAAGGATCATTAATCTCTTTTGCTCGACGTTTAATAAATTCTAAAGTACTATTTGCTCTATTTATTATTTTATTTACATGAATATTAAAGCGTAGTTTAGGATCCATTGTAACTCCAAGATCATTGAAACTATCTAAGGACTCCAATGGATAACCACAAATTTTGAAGGTACATTTAATTGGTGGTTTGCGCGAGAAAGACATATGCTTGCATTTCTTCATGTTGAGGTTCATACGGTTCGTTTTGCACCAGTTATGAAGATGATCTATGTCGGCTTGCAAAAATACAGCGTCATTATTATTTTTAAAAGAAAGGAAGAGTTTGACGTCGTCAGCAAACATTAAGATGCTGGAATGCATTATGACAGATGGCAAATCGTTTATAAAAAGTAGAAACAGAAGAGGCCCAAGATGACTTCCTTGAGGTACTCCTGAAGTAACAGGAAACTCGTGTGATTTCTTGAGCTTAAAAAGAACAGATTGTGTTCTATTGCTTAAGTAAGATTCAATCCACTTTACCAACGGTATAGAAAATCCAACAAGATGTAATTTAAGATCAGTAGTTTGTGATTTACAACGTCAAAAGCTTTGCTAAAATCCGTGTAAATAACATCAGTCTGCATGCCTTTTCCAAAGTTTTCTATAGTTTTTGATGTAAATTCGAGAAGGTTAGTAACAGTGGATTTTCCAGAAAGGAAGCCATGTTGGAAAGGAGACATTAAAGATTTAACGCTATGCGATAGTCGTGATGTAACAATTGCCTCTAAAAGTTTAGGCAAAGCGCTCAATTTTGCGATGCCACGGTAGTTATCAATTAAAGACCTATTTCCGGATTTATGCAGCGGAATGATAAATGAATGCTTCCAGGCTGCAGGAAAATAGCAGGATTTTAATGATGAATTAAATAGTAAAGAGATTGGAGTTACTAATTCTTCACAGCAGTATTTTAATATACACGAAGGTATGTTATCAGGACCACTTTTATACGATGTTTTAATATTTTTTAAAAATGATAAGACTGTGTTAGTGTCAATTATTGGGAAATATATATCCCCAGATTGAATATTGAAAGGATAACTTAAATAATCATAGGACGGTGATGAATAAGTCGACTTGAAAAAGTCAGCAAAAAGATTGCAAATACTATTATCATTATCAGACTCAACCGAATTACACTTCATAAAAGAAGGATAGGAATCAATCTTGCGTTTTGTGTTAACAAAGTTCCAGAAGGATTTAGCATCAGATTTGATGTTTAATTTTACTTTTGTTAAGTAGATATTATAGGATTGTTTGCATAACTGTTGGTAACTGTATTTAATCGAGGCATAGCATCCAAAATCGCATATGTTATGTGTTTTTTGATATTTTTTATAGTATTTAGATTTCAAGTTCCTCATTTTTCTTAATTCATTTGTATACCATACCGGACCCGATGTCAAGGAGACTTTCCTTTGCGGAACAGCTTTAAGAAAACAATCATTGAGCGTTCTATTAAACGCATATACCGCATCATCAAGACTCTGAGAAGAGAAACTATTTGTATTAATATTTAGAATAGAATTCCAGTTTATATTAGACAAGTTATTCTTCAAAATCACGTAGTTTGTTTTTTTAAAGTTAAACTCAATAGGTGGTTGAGAATCAGAATACTGCGCAGATGGTTTTGGAAAATTAAAATAATTTCGAATGTTGGATGATGAGAATCTTCGGGTGTAACCAGAGGATCTGATTTAGACACAGAAGCGATATTGCTGTCATCAAAAAACACCAGATCAAGCAAACGATTATTTTTGTTAAAAATGCAGTTAAGTTGGAATAGCCCTTGGATTGAGAGCTCGTTTAAAAAGTAATTATCGGATGAATAAAAAGTAATTATTGACTACTATTAATTTTGTTCTATTACTACTATTGCTCCAATTTCTTAGTGCATTAATAACTTTTTAAATTATTTTTATTTACTTACTTCAATGAAAATTATGTTAATAAATATATAAGTAATATAAATACAAAAAAATATATAATTTGTTCGTTTATTTTAATAAACACATTAAACCTAACTATGAAACCTAAACAAGAGCATTTAGTGGCGTATTCTAAATAAGTTAATTAACCGAGTTAATTGCGTAATTGTATTAAAATTGTATTAAAAAAAATTGCCATCACAAAATCATTAGGAACTTAACAGAAATTTTAGATCCATTAATGAATGGTAAGTGCATTTATAATTTTTTAAACTGTTAAGAAGGAAAAAAAGAAACAAAAATTCGTCAAAACAAAAATGAAACCACGGTCGCATAATACGCATTATATGTACTGTATACATAATCCGATCAACTCCTTTTGGGAGTGTTTTACTTCTTTTTTTCTCGCTGTACTTCTTGTATCTAAGTACGCTAAAAGTACTTTTTTTTACTTGTTGTTCTTCTTTTTGACATCATTTTGACAATTTTTTTTATAAATCTATTCAAAATACACCTCTCTAACTACTGCAAAAAAATTATTTCAGGTTTGTTTCTGTACTCGATTCAAGTTACTTTATTTATTTTAAGGTAGTAACCCAGTGTGACGACCGAAATGTTGACTTTTTTCATACATTTTTTAAATAAGAAAATAAAATGCGATCGTTTTGAAATTTTAACATGTTTTTATTGATGTCGTAAATTGTGCAAAAGAAATTTTTTTGACTTGATTGTACATTAATTTGTTTATAGTTATCTATATTAAAGAAGAGTACTCGAAAGAAGGTGTGTTTTTTGGGGGAAGCACTCAGCCTTACTCAGTTCATCTGAAATAAAAAAAAATCAAAGAAAATATCGTTCTGCAGGCTTTATTGTAGTGCACTACCCTATTATATGTATTGTATATTTAAAAAAACAAATAAAAAATAGCGAACTTGTGAAAAAAAATTTGTAAAGCGAACTTTTTTTAATTTGTTTAAAAAAATTAACTTATTGAAAAATTTATTGTTTTAAAGCTCCGGAACCAGCTATGTATGACTTAACAGGTGAAATTTTGAGCCAAATCGGTCGAATAGTTTTTAGTTAGTGCTTCCCCGAAGTTTCGAAAAAAATCATGTTTAAAGTTTTTACAGCAATTTAATATACGTTACGACGCTTTGTCTTCTTTTGGATGTAACTTTAAAAATATTTTCAATTTAGGTCTAAGACTTTTAAAGTATATTTGTAAGATTTAATTTTTACATTCTATTGAGAAAAATTAAAAAAAAAATTGACATTTTGAATTCGTCAAACTGGTGGACTACTATTTTAATAAGCAATGAATTGTAAGCTGGATTTAATTTTGAATCTCTTATAAATTAAACTGTTTGCTTAATGGATTTATTCATGCATCATTTAATATCTTCATTATTTTCTGTGGATGTACTTCTATTTTGTAATTCTATATTTATTCTATGTACTTCTTTTGTGTCTCTTTTTAAAGTCTGTGCGTGTACTTCTTTTTGCTTTAAAAACGTTGGGCACATTATGTATACACCACGTTTTTGTGCCGCAAGCTACGTATGTTAATCCCTTACAATTTTATTATTGCAAATTACGTTGCTGTAAACTTACCAAACATACGCAGTTTACATCAACAACACGGCGTTCATTGAATACCACTAGTATTTCTTTATAATTTGTTTTTTGCCTTAACTAACTTTCTTCTAAATTACACTTTCAATTAATAAAATTCAAAAATAACTTTTTATTTTTAATTTGCAAAGGAGCTTTCTAAATTCCTAGAATATACTTACAACATAGCATACACTTACGACGCAACATCTACATAGTTTCTCTTTCTTATTAACTTGGCAAGAAATCATTGAAAAACTTCTACACAAGAAAACTACACAACGAAACACTGAAACATACCTTTTTTTTCCAACAGCACAAAACACCGTTAGCAGATTGTCAAAATATGCTTGTTTATAAAAAATAAGCATACGTCAAAAAATATGAAAAACCTTATAATAATTGAATCATGGTCAAATCTCTCTCTAAATATATTTTTATCATGTTGGTTCATCTTTTTTTCATAGAACCAAACGACTTGAGTTAAAAAACAGCGTTGCAAAATAAATATAAATATTACTTTCTGACGTGTCAATATATTGGGTAAATCCACTGAAAGGGTTAAGCACATTTCATACCTGCATAAATTACGTTTTTAGTTTGCTAATTTTATTATAATTATTTTGATGTAAAGGTCAACATAAAAACTCATTTAAAATGCCAAGCTATCCAACGGGCCGGCATATCAGCGGCTTCCTCTAGGAGCAAAACGCCAGCATTTATTTTGTTGTTGTTTTCAGCGAGAACATGTTTATGTGGAAAATTTATACGAGATCGTTTGTTAAACGTGCTTAAGGGGGGTCTTCTCATTGAGCAACTTTTTTTTCGACTTTTTTTTTTTGCATTTATTTATAGCTTGGGTAGTTGTGAATATGCCCCTAAAAGGATTTTTAGAAATTCGAAATACTTGAGAAGATACAGCCTTTTTTGTGAAGCAAGGTCTTCGTCAAAATGAGCTATTTTTTTTTACTCATTTTCGAACGAAGCGGCATAAAGTAACCACCGAATTCCGTTGAAAATGTTTATTGTTAGGTAAAAACGTGTTTGCACACATATTCATACAAACAAACGAATACACATTTCTGCTTATTTTAAGGGTTGAAGCATTTTTTGAGTCCAGGTGTTCAACTGAAAGCATCATTTAGTTCAGTTTGTATCGAGTTGAGCAACAGACGCGTGCGCTTCAGTGAACGGAAAAGTAAATTTTTCATAAATTTATTGTGATTTTTGTAAAATGGATCGGAAAAGTAATAAAAAAAAAAACGCCCAAGTGAGCGTCAGAATCGTGCTAAAAAACGCGGGTTTAGTGGAAATCAGCATCTTAGACCAGAGGATTCTGAATATACCAGTACATCGGCCAAGAAATTCAAGAATAACGAAGACGACGAAGTATCAATCAAAAACAAATTTGAAGTATTGCATTCTCGAGTTCTGTTCTGTGTTTACCACGTTGTCAGCGTTGGTAATTTGTGCCTCATGCAAGCAAAAAATTGAGTTCTCAGAAGCCTCACCAAATGGAGTTGGATTTAAAATCGCTTTGAACTGCGCCTGCCCACGCACAACATATATTCCTTCGTCACCTATGATCGGAAAATCATATGAAATTAATCGACGCTTGGTTGTTGCCATGCGGCTTTTAGGGATTGGGCCAAAAGGTATAACCATGTTTTGTGGCCTCATGGACCTCGGACAAAGTTTGTCCAACAATCTGTACTATACTATCCTACAAAATTTGTACGTTGCTGGAAAAGCCATGTACGAACATGTCATTTCAAAAGCTATTGGAGAAGAAAAAGAGGCTATGATCGAAGCGAATCCAGAGTGCGATCCCACTTTATTTACTGTGTCGGGGGATGGGACTTGGAAGAAGCGTGGCTTTGCTTCCCTTTATGGTGTCACAACTTTGATTGCCAAGCATACCAAAAAAATTGTTGACACTGTCGTAAAATCTCGTCTGTGTAACAGCTGCAAATATTGGGAAGCCAAGAAGGAAGAAGAGCCAGAGGCTTACCAAATTTGGCTTGATACTCATGACGAAGAATGCACCATAAACCATGAAGGAAGCTCTGGGAAAATGGAGGTGGACGCTGTAATAGAGATGTTCTCCAGGTCGTTTGAAACACACGGCATAAAATATGTAAAGTATATCGGCGATGGTGATTCGCAGACCTTCAAAGGTGTATTAGATGTCGACCCCTATGACGGTGACCCTATAGTGGAAAAGAAAGAATGCATTGGGCATGTGCAGAAGCGAATGAGCACGCGACTTCGAAAAATAAAAAAAGAAAATAAGGGCATTGGAGGCAAAGGTGCGGGCAAGCTCACCGACAAATTAATATCCGAGTTGACCACATATTATGGCCTTGCGATCCGCCGTCATCCTGGCTCCGTGGAGGATATGAAAAAGGAAATTTGGGCCACTTTTTACCATAAGTGCTCCACCGATGATAAACCGCAACACCAAAATTGCCCCACCGGTGCGTCAAGCTGGTGCGCATGGCAGAAAGCAGCTGCTGAAGGCCTTTTTTGACTACCTGGCCAGTTTTCTTCACATCTACTGAACCAATTTTGATGAAATAAAGCTTTAATGACGCAGAATTACCTCCTTTTGTTAATTGCGTACTTTAATTTGTCACTTTTTTATTTTTTTGCCAAAAAAATAACTTTGATACCAGCAGAACTGCTTTTCTTGAAAAAAAATTTTTGGGTTTTTTTGAAACCCTCGTATTTTGACCTATGAGTTAAGTTTTCTCCGGTTCTACCGGACCGATTTTGATGATACAAAGTGAATTCGACGGAGAATTGTCAGCTCTTTAAAACTGCATTTAAACATTTTTGATTTTTTTTTTCCCAAAAAAATTACTTCAAACTTTAAACGCGTTTATCTCGAACCCACGTTTTTCGAACTGGCGGCCATGATATCTCCAGTTCAACTGAACCGATTTTCATGAAACAAAGTGGAATCGACGCAGAATTGTCACCATTCTCGGGTGAACTACGACCATAATTTTAAAAAATTTTTTACTATTTTTTTTTACACTAAACTACAAAAAAAAAACCCGAAATTGAAATTTTTTTTTGAATGGCCGCCATTTTGTCAAAAAAAATCACAAAATTAAGCTTGAGGTTCACCCGAGAATTACATCTATACTGATTATAACCCCGTTTTTTTTCATTTCAGACGCTCCGGAGACCCGGAATCGTGGCCGCCGTGACGGCACCTTTTTTTCACCACCAACTTTGAAGTCTCATTACTTTTTGAACAGCCCACGTATCGAGGCAAAAAAATTTTTTTTATTTACTTTGAACCTTTTGTAATACAATAAATAAAAAAGTTTTCAATTTTTCTTTGCGTTTTCAAATAAGAATTTTTTTAAAAAGGGTCCAAAAAACGGGTTTTGAATGAGAAGACCGCCTTAAGCAAAAACTTCTTAAACTCGTTGTGTGACCAGAGGTGATTTATGATAAATTTTCATTAAAAATAACTGAACGGCACAAAAATTTTTTTTTTGTACTCCCTTGCAAGATTTTCAACCCTTCAAGTCTTTGTTTTTTAAACCCTTTTAATATTCTTTTCATTAAAAAATAAAAAGATAACACAAAATAAATTTGATTTTTGTTCGGTTGATTTTTGCTTATAAAATAGGCACAAAAAAAATGTTTTTGCTTTTCTTCTACACAAAAACGAAAATAAATTTTCATTAAAAATAACTGAACGGCACAAACATTTTTTTTTTGTACTCCCTTGAAAGATTTTCAACCCTTCAAGTCTTTGTTTTTTAAACCCTTTTAATATTCTTTTGATTAAAAAATAAAAAGATAACACAAAATAAATTTGATTTTTGTTCGCTTGATTTTTGCTTATAAAATAGTGACAAAAAAAATGTTTTTGCTTTTCTTCTGCACAAAAACGAAAATACATTTTACTAATGTCAAATATCTCTCTTGATTTATTTTTGTCATGTTGGTTACCTTTTTCTCATATAACCAAGCGATTTGATTTAAAAAAAGCGTTGCAAAATAAATATAAAAATTACTTACTGGCATTTTTTTTTCTCAGTCCAATAGAAAAAAATTCATAACTCATTATTAATCGATTGTACAGAAAAATGTCTTGCAAGCATTTTGTAAGAAATCTAATGCTCTACAAAAAAGGTATCTTATATTTTTCCGTAAACCTCACCATTTGAATGATATTGATGATTTATGTACGTTTGATTATTTTAAGACATATTTCATTTTTGCTTATGAATTCAATAACTCGACAATAAATGACTATTATAAAATGCGCAATACAAATTTTTGTAAGAAATTGACTGCTCTATAAAAATAGTATCATATGTTTTGGCGATTAAATCAAAGGATATTCATCATCAAACTTTCATGTGTACTGATTTTAAGAATTTTTGATTAGCTAATCGAAAAATTTCAATTTAATTTATGAATTTCATACAAATTTCATTTCTTGCCATTAATATAAGTATGATTTGCGTTTTATTTTGAAAATATTAAAAAAAAACACTTTTTGATGATACCGTTCCATTAAACATAAAGAAGAATATTGTCGAAGCTGTTAGGACTCTCGAAAGTACAAATGCTACAGCAAGAAGATTATTAATTAATAAAAAAAAATTTGGATGCAATTCTGCAAAAAACATAAGTGACTTTGTTTCTAAGAAGTCATTGAAACTTTTTGAGCTCTTTGATCTGCTGTATGATATTCTTGAGAAAAATATTGATTTATTTATGGAAAATAAAGAATTTTTTGCACAATTGAAAGTTGTTAATGATCTGGCAGAGTGAAGTGTTGCATTAGTAAGTGAATATAACCAATGCTTAACAAAAAACGAAAAGCAATTTCAATTTTTATTGTAAGTTCTTAAAGAGCATCGAAAAAATTACCCTACTTGCAACAAAAACTTGTTTGAAAATTGAAATAAAAAACTTTTTTATAACTAATTGGACATTTTTTCTCTAAAATTGAAACATATAATATATTTATAATGAAAACTTTGCTTTTTTTATTAATAAATAATTAACTAACCCAGCCAGCACTTGGACGAGAAGTTGTTCGCGTTTCGCCTAGATGAGGCGAAGGCGATACATCTGGAAGATATTTAGGCGAGCTTTCTTTTGCGCATAAAGAAAGCGATTCGCCTTCTTTACTTCTTGGTGATTTTGTTTTCAAAATAAAAACACTACAATCTCGCATTTTTTTCTTCTAGGGGAATAAAAACCTATGTCATTCAGGTGTTTTCAAAAATTTACTGTCTATTTTATAGCAACTTGAGGGCATTGCTTCTTTAGCATCTCTATATCTTGCTTGTTTGATTCGCTTATTTCTCTTCCAAGCGAAGAAAACAAGAAGTCGGAAAAAAAACTAAGCAGTAAATATATTTCAGTTAGGGTTAGTTATTTTTTTATATTAGAGTTTGTGAAACAATTTGTAATCCGTTTGTGCTTAAAATAAAAGTAATTTTTTATTAAAATATCATAGAAAATTAAGAACAGAAAAATAAAAATGCAGAGCGATGCTATTGCATTACAATTACTAAAGGTAAAATTGTTTATTGTGTAAACTTAAATAAAAATATGTTTATAATAAAATATATTCTCATATTTATTTATAGATATATGTCATCAGAAGTTCACAATTGAAAACAAATATATAGATTCAATTATGCAAAAGCATTTCATGCATACCAGGGATAGGGTTTATAAGCTACAAAAAGTGGTGCCCGATGAATCTTTGTAACCTGTTATTTTTGTAATTTTTGTTATTTGAGTTAAATTTGAGTTTTCCATTTTTTCAAAATTTTTTATTGTTAAATATTGTTTATGTTACATGTTTTAATTTATAGTAGTAATTTTAAATATTGAAGATTAATTAAGTATGAATTATGAATTTGAAACATAATGTTTTTATTTAGTTGGAACTGTGGTTTAAAATTTAAGATATCGCCTACTTCTCATTAAGAGGAATCGCTTTCTGCTCATTAGGAAGAACTGCTTTCTAATTATTAGGAAGAAACGCTTTCTTATCATTGGGAAGAATCGTTCTCTGCTCATTAGGAACAATCGCTTTCGGCTCCCTAGGAAGCATCGCTATCTGCTCCTCAGTCGCTTTCGCTTTCTGCTCTTCTAGAAGATTGCGCCACGATGGACTTTTTTCTTCCACGAGAGAGCAGAAAGCGAAAAGGTAGCCAGCTCGCTAGCGAAAAATTATTCTTCAAGAAGAATTGTTTTCTGCTCTTCCGCGATACAAAATGCTGGCTGCGAAGCGGTAAGTAATGTACAATTTTTTTTTAAATGTAGACAAAGATCACTTACACATACAAAAAAAACATAAAAAATATTTTGAAGTTTCTCAGTTGATAAAAACTAAAATTCGTGTAAATTTTCTCAAAACTTATAAATCGAGTTGAAATTTTTCGATTATCTAATCAAAAGATCTTAAAATCAGTAATCATGAAAGTTTGATGATGAATATCTTTTGAACACTGGCGATTAAATTGCCAAAACATTTGAGACCATTTTTATAAAGCAGTTAATTTCATACAAAAATTTGTATTGCGCATTTTATAATAATCATTTATTGTCGAGTTATTAAATTTACTAACAAAAATGAAATATATCTTAAAATAATCAAACTTAAATCTTCAATATCATTTAAATGGTGAAGTTTACGGAATAAAATATAAGATACTTTTTTGTAGAGCATTAAATTTCCTGCAAAATTCTTGCAAAACATTTTTCTGTACAATCGATTAATGATGAGTTACGAATTTTTTCTATTGTACTGCGATACGGAGCATCTTCCAATTTAACCCTAAGTCCGTCCTCGGTGTACA
Organism: Dichetophora obliterata; assembly: GCA_963920525.1. Taxonomy (NCBI): domain Eukaryota; kingdom Metazoa; phylum Arthropoda; class Insecta; order Diptera; family Sciomyzidae; genus Dichetophora; species Dichetophora obliterata. The sequence goes on along the minus strand of OY986436.1, from coordinate 232,229,780 downwards.
ATTGTACCCCAAGCTACTTTTAACGCAAAATTCAATAGACATACACACCTCTTATGACACTAAATCAATTTTTTCCCGATGTGGTAATTCATTATGTGTGCGATAGCTACGTTTTCAAGCGAATTTTATAAATATATAGCTTGCAGAAAGCAAAATAATCGAATGTTCACTATACGTCTTTGGGGTACATTTGTACCCCGTCAATTTTGCCATATGAAAATATAAGTTCCGTTATTTTTCTTGTGCTATGAGTACCGTATTTTTTGTCGTACAGCACGCTCAGCTTCATATTGATCAGTTGTCGATCGGTTTTCGTTGTGCGTACATATCATCAAGTAAAATGAGTGAAAAAATAATTTCTTTAGTAAATAAAAGTGCAGTTTGTGCTTTGAGTGCAGCCGAGCAGGAAGAATTGAACGACCTTCTGGGCGATAATGATAGATCGAGCAACAGTAGTAATGATAATGATGATGATTGGGTACCCGATGATGATGGTGATTCTGATGGCGTTATGTCTGACCTTGAGGGCCCGTATATGAATGACCCGCCTTTAGCAGACATGGCTACTCTAGATATAATCAATGATATTCAGTCTGATATCAATGAGTATGTACTTGATGAGCTGGCGGATGAACCGGTACAAGCAATTGGAGCCAATCGTGGGCAGCGATATGTGGGTCAAGGGCGTAGTGACCATACAATTTGGTGGTCAATGCCATCAGCCACTGAAAAAAAGCGAACCGACGCTCTGGCTGCTGACAGAAATGCTGCAAAGTCTTTCTGTACGGCGACATTCGTGAAAAAAGAAGACGCATTCAAGACCATTCTGACGACTTCGATAGTTGAAGAAATTGTATTGGCAACGAATCGAAAAGCACGTCAAGCAATGAAAATAAATGCGGCATTGCCAAATCCAAAAACAATGCGACCTTGGCATGATATTACAGTAAACGAACTGTACGCTTTTATTGGTCTCCTTCTTCACGCAGGTGCAGAAAAATCAAATTTAGTCGAGGCCAAGGATTTGTTTGCCAACAATCACATGCCTATTTATAGAGCAACGTTGTCATTGAAAAGGTTTGAGCAGATATCTCGGTTTTTACGTTTCGACGATAGCCGAACCCGAGGGTTTCGTTTGCAAAGTGATAAGCTTGCACCGTTTCGACATATTTGGACATTATTCCTAAGTAATCTTACTCTAAATTATATTCCGTCTAAGGACTTGTGCATTGATGAGCAACTGCTGAACACACGTAATCGATGTATGATAAGACAGTATATTCCATCGAAACCAGGAAAGTATGGAATCAAAATCAATTGGATTGTTGATGCGCCCAGTAGTTTCCCACTGTTTGGTGAAATATATCTTGGAACACAGCCGAATGAAGCACGTTCAACTGGCATAGCTCACCAACTGGTTATTCGTCTGGCAAATCGTTGGCTGAATAAAGGTGCTAACATAACGATGGATAACTTTTTTACGAGCTACGCGTTGGCAAAAGATCTATGGACAAATTACAACACCACAATAGTTGGCACGATTCGCACCAATAAACGCGAGATTCCTCTTCCGTTTTCATCGTCTACTCAAGCCAAACAACGTGGCAAATTTGCATCGGTGTTTTGTTTCTCCGATGAATGTCAACTGACTAGCTACACATCGAATAAGCTAAAAAATGTCGTCCTATTATCAACAGCTCACCAGACAGAAAATGTTGATGAGAACTCAATATACAAAAAGCCTGTTGTTATCTGGGACTATAATAAGTCCAAGGGTGGAGTCGATACTTTCGACCAAATAGTTCGCTGTTATACGAGCAAACGAAAGAGTAATCTATGGCCTATGTGTCTGTTTTATAACATGATTGATGTGGGATCATTCTGTGCTTACCGATTGTTTGAACAGAGCCATCCATCGTGGCACCCACGAATTTCAGACAAACGTAAAGTGTTTTTGAAAGAGCTGGCCTTGGAGCTTATAACACCACATCTCAACGATCGGTGCAAGCCTCAGTTGAAAAAATCAGTTTTGACAGCGATGAGTTTAATCAACTTCAAGCCGTCCAATCCTATTTCGATAATTCCTCGTGCCAGAGAACAGGTAATAATGGTATATAATGTTCTATCAAATTCATCCAAATCTCTTCTCTTTATACATTTTGATTTATCTTCAGAACAAGCTGCAACGATGCGTGGCTTGTAAAAGCGTCCGCACCGAAAAAGTTGACGTAAAAACTCGCTCAGTGTGCGACCTGTGTTTAGGCCCTAACTGCCCAAAGCATTACATAAAGGTGTGTGAATGCTGTTACCTAAGCAAATTTATTGGACCATCTGATGATGACGATAGCGATGACAACAACAACAGTCGATCAACAACAACCTCAGGTGGAACAGCCCCGAAAAGAGTACGCTCCCGTTCGCCATTGTCGTTGACAGAAATTTAATTTTTTCCCCTTTTTTTGCTTTCTTTGTTACTTTTTTTATAAAAAAATGAATTAATTAATATAATTTGGATTAAAATACAGACTTTTCCCTTATAATTGCACTGGGGTACAATTGTACCCCGCAGACGGTTAACGTATTGTTTTGCCGTGGACGGATGCAGGGTTAAATAAAGAGCTTATATTTGGTGAGATTTTTTTTGGGTGTTTTTTTTAATAATTGATTTTTTTTGACTCACTCTAGTGTCCAATATATTGGGCAAATCCACTGGAAGGGTTAAGCTAAGTAAAGTGACAACAAACAAACAAACTGCTGACGCTAGCATTTTATTGGACATATGAATGTATTACAAAACTAAGTATGCCAATGTCTTATCTAGGGTGCACACTAGTGTGTTCCTTAGCTGCAGGGAGGAAATTTTTTTTTGAGATTTGAACCGTAACTCCTCCTAGAAATGTTCCCTTGGGTATAAAAACATGTTCTGCAAAAAATTTTAAGAATCAGTTATCCTGAAGGCGTTGCGCCCAGCCCCCAAAGTTGGACCATACCATTTACTTATAACTAGTGTCCGACCGAAACCGGAATTTTGGCCGAAACCGAATATTCGGCCATTTTACAATATTCGGCCGAAACCGAACCCGAAACCGAACCCGAAACTGGTTATTAATACGAAAATTTAAGGTTTTACAAATATTTTTCTTTTATTGATAGGAAACAAAAGTTTTTTCATACACATACGAACAAAATTTTATATAAAAAAATGATTATTTGAATATTGAAGTTTATAATAATTAATTAAAGTTTACTATAATAAAAAATGAGATAATTTTTTAATTTATTTTTTATTACAAAAGTATTGCATACTTTGTATCTTCCGCACACACTCAAAATAGTTTGCACCTACAATTAGTTGGAAAAACTTAATTACGGAATTTTTAAAATTTTTGGAAAAAAAATTTATTAATTTGTTTGTTTTCGCTCGACAAAAAATTTTCTAGATTTAAAATTTTTTAACTAATTTTGACGAAAGTGTTGTAAACACTCGTTAAATAGTTAATTTTATACATTATCATATTGAGCTCGTTAGAAAGTTAATTTTATGCTCAATATGATAATGTATTCAGTTGGCTAAAAAAAAATTTTAATTTTGAAAATTATTATTATTTTCAAAAAACAAACCTAGTTTTTTTATATAAATGGTACGCTTATCCGTTATCCCATTTTTAAAATTTTTTGCAGAGCATGTTTTTATACCTAAAGGAACATTTTTAGGGTTAGTTATGCTTTATAGCTTGAAGTTGAAAAAGAAGGAACACCCTAGGTTAGGTTAGCTTAGGTAAAGGTGGCTGAGCCGATAAATAGATCGTACACGTAGGCCAGTGCAGGCACGTTGTGATACCACATAATCTCTTTAAAACCTAGTAGAGATTTCCCTCCTCAAACCAGTTCGAGCGGATAATGAATTGAAGGATTCATTATCTCTTCCTTGCCAATTCGTCGGCCAAATTGTTGCCCTCGATATCCCTGTGTCGGGTACCCATATGAGGTGAATCCTGAGTAGCCTTGCCATCTCGTTAAGAGATCTCTGGCACTCAGTGAGAGTTTTAGAGTTGTCAATATTTGAGTTCAGTGCTTTCAGTGCAGCTTGGCTATCTGAAAAGATGGAAATACTCTTTCCTTCAAGATCTTTTTGACCTAGAATCTTAGTGGTTTCGTGAATAGCCATCATTTCCACTTGGTAGACACTACAATAGTTAGGAAGTCTAAAGGACGCTTCGTTTTCGAGATCCTGGTAGTAAATACCTCCCCCTACTTGTTCTCGAAGTTTGGATCCATCTGTGAAGATTTTTATGCCGGAGGTTTAAAGGGAGATTTTGTTTGCCCAGTCTAGCCGTGAAGGAATGAGAACTACGTAGTTCTGTTCAAGATTTAAGCACGGCACACAGTAGTCTGTTTTGTCGGGTGCAGACGAGTTCAGAATAATTGTGTGGCCGCAGTTGTTACCTGTCCAATTACCAGATTCTCTCAGTCTAAGGACTGCTGTGTTGGCACACTCCCTGGCAAAGATATCGAGAGGAGGAAGGTGAAGCATGACATTGAGGGCGCTAGTTGGTGTTGAGGACAGTACATATAATACATAGTACATACATAGACCTGCGCTTCTTTGCACCTTTGCAAACTTCTAAGTGCGGTTGCCTTATCAGGGGCCCTCCACCATACCAGTGAGCCATATATTAGTATGGGGCGGACAATTGCTGTATAAATCCAGCGTACTATTTTGGGCAAAAAACCCCATATTTTACCAATAGCTTTTTTACATGCAAATAGTGCTATGTTTGCCTTTTTAACACGTTCCTTAATGTTAACATTCTAGATACGCTTCTTATCCAGAATAACTCTTAGGTATATCGTGCTGTCGCTAAAGAGCAACCTGGGGGTTTTATATTTCCTAGTGAAAAGAATGAGATCTGTTTTCTCCGGGCTTACACTTAAACCACACGAGGATGCCCATCTCGAAAGGATTAAGAGTGCTCTCTCCATGAGTTGACAGAGAGTCTGGGGAAATTTATCGCTTAAAACGATAGCGATATCATTTGCATAAGCAACAACCTTGTGGTCTTCCCCCTCCATGATACGCAACAGCTGGTCAACCGGCATGGTCCACAGAAGTGGAGACAAAACTCCTCCCTACGGAGTGCCTCTGCTTACAAACCTGAGAGTGGAGGATCCCCCAGTTCTGAGTTCACCACCCTGCCCAAGAGCATCTGGTGTATGAAACTCACGAGAAAATCCTCCACCCCCAGCTCCGACAAGGCCGAGGTGACTGCACATGGAAGGACGTTATTGAATGCCCCTGCTATATCTAGAAAAGCAGCAAGCGCTATTCTTTGTTCTCGATGATTTTTCGATGGTAGACACAAGAGAGTGCAAAGCTGTTTCTGTAGATCTGCCTTTAATGTAGGCATGTTGGGATTTTAGAAGCATGTCAAGTTTCGGCTTAAGAAGAAGCCCAATAAGTCTCTAGAATTTTAACCAGGAAGGAAGAGAGGCTTATAGGTCTGAAATCATTCGATTTAGAGTGAGAGGACTTACCCGCTTTCGGTATAAAGATAACTTTTGTCTCTCTCCAAGCTGTTGGAATATAGTTAAGGAGTAGGCAACCATAGTAGATTGCCTGAAGCCAGGGTACTATAGCATTGAAGCTGTAGTGGAGTTGGGCTGATATAATGCCATCGGGACCCGGAGATTTGTAAGGTTGGAATGAAGAGATCGCCCATCTTAACTTCTCCTTGCTAGAAAGTTGCACAATCCGTTGAGGCGTAAGGTCGCTGAGGGGTGTTTGAAAGCTAGAAATGTCAGAGTGAACATTACCAGGAAAATGCGCATCCATGAGTATATCTAGGGTTTCGATGCATGAATCTGTCCAGGTGTCATCTTCCCTTTGAAGAAAGCTTGGTACTGTCGGGGATTTCGATAGTATTTTCCTGAGCCTTGAAGCCTCTGAACTTCCCTCTATTTCTGTGCAGAAGGAGGACCAAGAGGCCCTCTTTGCTTTCCTGATTGCAGTTTTGTAAATGCCTAGTGAAACACCCTAGTGCACACAATATGTGGTCAAACAAACAAACAAACAAACAAATGAACAGAAAATGATTTTTTAATTATATGGGTTTTTGATCTGTTAGAGAAAATTAGTTTAAGCTCGGTGTTAATTAAAATGCGAGACACTAAAACTTTTTGTTAATTATTGATGTTTAAACGATTTTTATTAATAAAGATGCTTCAAATACAAAATACAGCTTATTGCCAAAACCACCAACATAATTGATGGTTGAATCAGGTTCCATTCTTAAAATCACAAAATACCAAAAAAAAAAAACCATGTTAAAGCAATCATTAATTTTAAACAATACAAAAGCATCTGAATTGTCTTTTCATCTTCATTAAACATAGTTGTCAAACACTCTCCATCATATTAAGAGCTTTTGTCTGACAGCGTATTGTTAAGTTCGCTGATTCCTTAAATATCTGATTCTTCTTTGATTAAAGCTAACGATTTCAATAGGTAGCAAGATTCGTCAAACCGCTATTGTAATTATGTTAATTAATAAGCATAAGCAACACATTAATACTGATTATGTGACGACAAACACCGCATTTATGTATGTTCTTTTTGTAGCCATTTTTTTAAGCCTAAAGATCAATTTAGTTAAATTTCATGCTTATCTATTGTTTTATACTAATTAGTGAAGTTATTAATATACAATTTTTAACGCCGACTTTGGCGTTTTTAACATAAATAGTGGACTAATTTGAAAGTAAAAATGATCGTAATGGCATGCCCATTTCAGTTTAAAGTGGTAGTGTAGAAGTTTAAAGTTGAAGTTGTCGGTGAAAAAAATCGAGGTGTGAATGCTTTAAAGTATCTTGAGCTAATATTTATACAATAAGATATATATGGGCTTATCCACAGAAAAGTCAGCAAAGTGACCAAAAAATGAAAACCTATTAAAACTGTATTATTTTATGATATTTTAATATTATTAATTTAAGCAATTTTTACATAAATTCATATACCATGATGGTCAAATCGCCTGCAACGTTTCACAAATGTAGTTTTTCTTTTTCGTAAATGTTTAGTAAGTATTTCGTAAACTTTTTTGTTTATGTGAAAATGGAAGGTATTGGTAAAGATAATGAAAATATGGTTGAGGCAAGGAAAGGACAATATATTAAGTATATTTCTTAATTACTAAATGACATAATTACTTAACTACACTCAAAAATATTTGTGTGTAAATATCACTAATAACTGCGTCCATTCTACGAATTTTATTCGTAGTTTTCAGCCACGAATAGGATTCGTAGAATTGACTTATATTAGTAAATATTACGAATATTTTATTCGTCTTCTAAAAAAAAATTCTGCCTGAGCTGGGGTTTGAACCTCGGCTCTTTAGTTTACGGGCCACACACTCTACTAGAAGGCTACAGTCACTTTACAATCATACAGTTTCTTATGTTCTATAAATGTTCGACAAACAAGGCTGAACGATTTCGATTTTCAATTTTTTAGACTCTACTAATAATTCGTAAATTCTACTAATAATTCGTACGGTCAGGTCAGCCTACGAATGAATTGTTTCTACTAATATTATTTTTCATTCGAATATAGTACGAAAGCCTTAGTAAATACTACGAATGTAAAGAAAGAAATTACGAAGTTATTCGTACGAGAAATTTACGAATATTATTATTTATATGTACACAATCATTCGTACAATGCACTAATACGAATTGATTTATTTTTGTTTACGAATGTCATTAGTATATAAAACAAATATATTCGTAGATAATACATCAGGTATTAGAAAAATTTTACGAATGAATACGTAAAGATATCACAATAAAAATACTTTGTATATTGTACGAATATTTGTAGAATGTACGAATATTTTGTTTACTAATATCATTCGTAGAAATTTTACTAATAAATTTTTGAGTGTACCTAATTACTTAATAACCCAATTGAACTACAATGGAAAAATGTGTGACGTCCGAACAAATAAAATTGTTAACTTGACTTTAAAAATACGATGTTTGAGATGATGTTGGCCTTTTTTTAAAACGTATTTAAATTGCAATTTTTTTGTTCCTTTAAACTTTCGAGGTGCGATCGATCATTTTGCAGATATATTCTCAGTTCGAGTGTTAGTCTCACATGAACTTCCTTTTTTAGTGACATCCGAACGCACAAAAAAAAAATAAGAAATTTTAGATAAACTGCGGTGAGATTATAAATATTATAAATTATACTTATGAAGAGCTATTTAACCAGATACATCTTAATTGAAAAACTGTTAATAAAATTTGCGAAATTCATGAAAAATTGTATGCGAATGTGACGTTCGAACGCTAGGATTTGCCCATTTGAGCATGACATAGAATATGAACTTCGAAAGCATATTCAACAGCAATTAAAACTGTTTTTAAAAATAAATACTGAGAGAGCTAAAATGTGAAAGATACACAGTTTGGCGAAAAAAATGCTGCATATTTAAATTATTATTATTTTTTAAAAATTTTATTTACATATATTGTATTTGTTTACTACAAATGTAATTAGCATTTTATGTTAATGAAAAAAAAGCATAAAATTAAAAATTGATTCAAACAATGCTGAAATGGAATTAAAATACATAGCACAGAAGTTAAAATATAGTGAAACGCTTAAGTTAAGTAGGTTTTGATCATTTTATAAAGTTTATACAGTTTCGAGTTTATGTTTAATACACATTAACTTAAGGGGGCAGTCTGGTTCTTTTGCGCAAATTTTTAAGAATTTTTTTTATCGAAAAATTTATTTTACAATTTGCTCATTTTATACATTAATGTGTATATAGTTTAGTATACAAAACTATTTTTTTTTATTTTTTAACATTGATATGAAGGAGAAATGGCAACCCTGTTTAAAATTGGTTGATTAGTGATTTGATTACCTGTCATAAATACTTGTTGTTATTTGTTACACATATTTGTTTGCAGTTGTTTATACAAATTATGAGAATCTCATTAGACATTGAAATTTATATTTAAAATTTTGACTCATACATTTTGCATTGGAATATTTTATATTGAAAAAAAAAAACTATGTCCTTCCAACCCCACAGTTGACATGATTTCTCAGCTTTGAAACGTCTGTAAAAAAAATTCAAAATTCTTTTCAAATTCTTTTAAATTCTTTTAATTAAAAAAAAAAAGCAGAATGTCGAAGTTTTAAATTTTTTAACCGTTTTAAAACGTTTTTATTAGCTTCACTTCATGTCTGTGCCGTACAAATTTTGGAATCCATTTTTAATCAATTTCCGATGAGCTAGAGTTTTGAAACTTAAAATGTAGCTCAGACCTGGATGACAGCAAAATAATCACTTCTTTTCTTGTCTGTACGTTTTTTTGTTCGGCTAAAATGCAAAATTATTTGATACACACATGCATACATACATCCCAGTGGGCATTTTAGCTAGCGTTACACAAAGGAAAGCATGCTAGTAGTGCTCTTATTGCCCAGTGGGCAATTGCAGTAGTTCCAAGGCCTTCTAGCAGGCCTGCGTTAGGTTTTTATAGGCCTTCCACACTCCTTGCAAACACCATTGTATTGCTTGTATGAAATGGGAAAATTTGTCAGGCCTTCCGCTCTCCTTGCTAAAAAGAGAAAAAGCGCTCTATCGAGACATTACGTTAGAAGGAAAAGCAATATAAATATCATTTTCAAATAAAAAACGACCAACAATTTCGGATTTGAACCATGGTCCTCTCATGCGGCGGTCCGACATCTTACCCACTCGTCCGTCTTTGTTAAGAATCAATTGCTTATCAATCAATACAAATGAAAGTAAGCTTTCGGGAGCCCGGGTTCAAGACCCAACGCGGACAAAAAAAAATTTTTTTTTTGTTGTTTTTTAAAATCTATATTTTTTTACAAACTGTTCTGTGAATTTAAAATTTTTTTTAAATTTTTTATAAATTTTCTTCATACAAAAATTTAAGAAAAGACTTGGAGTTTTTCCATATAAATATTTTCATTTATAATATGTAATGTGTTAGTTTTCGGGAGACCAGGTTCGAGACCCAACTCGGACAAAAATTTTTTTTTAAATCTAAATTTTTTTACAAACTGTTCTATGTAATTAAAATTTTTTTGAATTTATTTTCTTAAAGTTTTTCATATAAAATAATATGAAAAGAATCAGAACCTCCAAAAGATAGGCCTTGCAGAAGTACTCATCGATCATGGAAGGTGAATTGACGCCAATAATAGCAGTGGTAGCATGCCTTCTTTTGCGGAGCACTCGCTAAAATGTCCACTGGGTGGAGTCAATATACCTTCCATGCTCGCTGTATTAATGAGTGCTTCTGTAAGGCCTACTTTTTGAAGGTTTGGAGTCTTTTCATATTATTTTATATGAAAAATTTTTTAATTTTAATTAAAAAAAAATAAAAATTAAAAACAAATTGTTTTTTTGTCCGAGTTGGGTCTTGAATTCAGGTCTCCGAAATCTAACACATTACATATCATATTATATTAAAACTTTTTATATGGAAAAATTCTAAGTCGATTCTATTATTTCTGTATAAAGAAATTTTACAAAAAAATTCCAAAAAATTTTTAAATGAACAGAAAATTTTTTTTAAAAAAATGTAGATATTACAAAAATACAAAAAGATTTTTTTTTTGGTTCGAGCTTGGTCTCAAACCCGCGCTCCCGAAAGCTTACTTTTATTTGTAAAGATGCAAAATAAGCTGAAGTTAATTAACAATTGCAGTAGATGAGTGGATAAGTGGTCAGTCGGCCACATGAGAGGACATTGGTTCATATCTGGATGTTTTTTTATAGCAGTTTTTTAATTCAAGTTGATATTTATATTGCTTTTCTTTCTTATGGGCATTCTCAAAAAGGGCTTCTAGCAGGCTTCTTTAAAGTCGCGAGAGAGGGAGGCCTAGAACATTTTCTCGTTTTATATAAAAAAGTTAATGGGCTTGGATATGAGTACGGAGGGGCTAAAAATCCATATGATGGCCAGCTAGAAGCGCTTCAAAGCCCTGCTTTTGCCCAGTGGAATAGTAAAAACAAAAAAAAAAAATACTGAAAAGCTCATTGTCATTTTTAAATTTCAAAAATTCACAACTTAAGTGAACTTATTATCTCATTTAGAAAAATTTTTGGTGTGAGTTCTGTAGCTCATAGCGTAAAGCAATTGATTTATAATCACAAGGTTGTGAGTTCGAGCCTCAACAATGTATACGGTTTTTTGTTTTTTTTTATGAAACAAATTCAAATTTCGAAAAGTTCGGAAAAAAAAATTGGAAAAAAGTAGATAAAATAAAAAATTTTTATTTATTTTATAAGAATGCAGTTTGATTTATTGCTATTTTGAATATATTACTCTTTGTGAATTCTGTAGCTTAGAGCACAGGGCGCTTGCTTTATAATCGTGAGGTTGTGAGTTCGAGCCTCAGCAATGTCAATGGATTTTTCTGGTTTTTTTTTGTTTAATTTTTAATATTTATAGAACTATTGCGGTTTCTTGAACAAATGCTTTTGTCGCCTTCAGTGGTAAATTTTTGAAAATTTACATTTTTCAAGTTTTTAACAAAGACTATAAATCAGAAAATAATTATTTATATAAAAAATTTTTTAATATAACACGTTTTTAAAACGAACTAAAAAGTATAAAATAATTTCTCCTAGGATGGGGCTCTTAGTTCTCCTAAAAACGTGGGGCGCATGCTAAAGAGAATAAACTTGAGAAACTTGAGTCTACCATCCATGCAAGGACTTTTATCCTCCCAGGTCCCTTGGGTTAAGAAATCATTTGTTCACTAACGTACTACAATTGTTAATAACACTCCTTACAATTCTCTATAGCATGCGCCCCACGTTTTAGGAAAACTAAAAGCCTCACTCTAGAAAAAATTATTTTATACTTTTTAGTTAGTTGTGAAAATGTGTTAAATTTAAATTTTTTTTTACTTAAATAATTTTTATGTTAGGTTGCATCAAAAAAAGGTTAAATATTAACCTTCACCTGGCATGCTCATCCTGAGTAACATACCTGGACTCGTGGGGTACGTATGAACTCCCAGTGATTAAAATGTTTGTAAAAATTTAAATATTGATTATTTTGTCTCAAAAAAATTAAGAGATCATCTTTAGATACCACTTTAAACTGTAGAATAGTCAAAGTTGAAAAAATAAAGATCAGTGTTCATAAAAAATCCGGGAAACTAGAAAAAAATTTCAAACAAATCAAAACGAGAAAGAACGTGGGGTATGTAGGTACCTTGTGGTTTAAAATTTAAACTTTGCAAATACTAACTCATATTTAAAACTCTTGTGTACTAGAATTTAACAAAAAAAAAAAAATAAAAAATATAACAGCATCCACTTTAGATTTTTGGTTTAAATTTTAGCTTTTTTGCTTCAATTTTAGTCTTTTTAGTTTAAATTTAAGTACAATTTTGTGTTACTTTTTATTTTTAATACAATTTATACTAAATTCTAGTGCTAGTAGGATATGTAATTTGGATTAAGACCCGTAAGCAGTTAGCCCGGCGATGCTGCGAATCAATATTAGGCGAATCGGTTCATATGTTTGTTTATCGCGCTTGTTATGTGTAGGCAAATAGCCCTGTGGTAAGAGTAGTGAGTTTACAAACTGAATATCGTGCGTTCGAATCTCGCGGTGTTTGTTATTTTTTTTTTAATATTTTAATTCAAGCCTGCACTACATTTTAAAACAAAGCTGTATTAAAACCATGTTTTAGTATTTTGCAAATACGATATTTAAAACCAAAGCTGGTGTTGATTTATATGTAGTACAGAAAAGTTTCAATTTTAGTACAAGGTTTCTAACCGTGTATAAAACTGGGTTGTAAAGAAATTGAATTTTTTTAAAAAAAATAGAACCAGACTGCCTCCTTAAATTAAAAGAATATGTTGAAGTTTCAAATAAAGTATGCATATTATTATCCCCCGTTAAAAAAATAGGTCGGGAACCACTGATATAAATGAATGATTTTTTTTGTCACAATAAACCCCTTATAAAACTGAAAAGTTTTTGGAAAAAAATTAACTCTTTCATTATTCCAAATGGAATCGCATATGAATATATTAAAAATAAAAACATTTTTTCTTTCATCCACTTGTGCAAACTTCAAGCTGTGTGCGCACGGGTATATGCATTCGGTTTTGCTAAAATTTTTCACGAATTTTTTTATCATCAATTACAACAGTTTGATCCCTTGGGGTGGTCTTTTTAAAATAAGGTCCACACTAATGTACACTGAGAAAAATATGTGTTAAAATTAAATGAAATTGTATACATATCAAACGAATTTGTTTTTTAAATAGAGCTTGAAATAATTTCATTTAAGTTACACCCAAATGTTCTTGAAGTTAAATTTAAAACAAAAATTTTTGTTGCCAAAAAAATGTTTTTAATTGTTTTTTTATAGTAAACATTTAAAGTTTTAAAACATTAATTTAACAAAAAAATTTAAAATAAAAAATTTATAATTGAAAACAAATATTTGAAGACATAATTTAAAAGAAAGTTTTTTAAAATATTAAAAACAATTCAACTAAACCGTAATTAATGACATTTTTTAATTATCTTGGATTTCGATATCAGATTCGTGATCAGCGACGCTCAGGGAGCCCTCAAATACCAACTTTTAATACATTTGCATTTTCTTGCAACGTAAAATATTGAAATATTTTGAATATTAAAATAATTAATTAGTTTTTATTTAATCTTATGTTCAACATTAGTAAAACCAATTCAAAAATATTTTGAAACATTTAAATGTAAAATCGGGGTTTTTCTCAGCTCAGTCTCAAGTATCTCAATTATAATTTTTTAATTCAATCTCAGATAACGACGTATTTTTTGCAAAGACATAATAAGAGAAAATGATAAAAAAAAAAAAATAAATGAGTTTGTAGTTGAAAATTAAACATGCTTGTTTGAAATTTTGTTATGTAGAAACACAGATGCGTCATATTTTTTTTTTTTAAAGATCAAAGAACCAAGGCATGCGCCTTATACAAACAAGGTTTGGTATATGACCTGAAAGGAAAGGGATAGATTTATTTAGAGGAATTGAGTGGAACCAAACGTGAATTATTGATTAGGCGAAACAACCGTGAAAGACAATTTAAATTGCTTTTAACCGAGGCTAGTGTTACGCCTTAACCTCGGCAAGCAATTTCAGCCCTTAGTTGTTTCCGTCCTTTAATTCCACATTTTGCACAATTAAGTTGAGGATTTTTAGTTTTCCATAATTCTTACACGTAGGAAAGAGCAAAGAAAGTGGTAGAACCATGCCTGAAGCCGGGCTCGAACCAGGACCTCTGAGTTGATAGTATTGCGCACTCTCCACTAGGCCACAAGGCCACACTAGGCCACACTGGCCGACATTTTAAAGATTTTTGCTTAATTTTAAAGTATGTTTTTATTCTCAGAGTATGTAGGAATGTTGGCCTGTTCCACCCTCACTTCTAAGCTACTTATCATAACTTGACAACTGAAGTGTTGTTAGAAGCGTTTTGATAGTGTGCTGGTTATAGGCTATGTGACGTCACATTAAATTTATTATAGCGCCCTTTAGAGGACATACACTCGTGAACTAAAAAAAAAATTCTTTAGGGACATAAGCAAATGAGGTATCTTTCGAAGAGTTTTGATTGTTTGCTGAAAAAAATTTACGTGACGGTACATTAAATTGAATATGGCGCCCTCTAGAGTACAGAATGTCAACTAAACAACTAACTTCTAAATTACCCTAACTTCAAAAGTATTTATCATAACTTCAAAAATTAAGTATCGTTGGAAGCGTTTTGCACGTCAGCTGGTCATGGGTTATGTGACATCACACTAAAATTAATATGGCGCCCCCTCTAGAAGACCAATAGTCAACCAAACCCCTTACTAAAACTTAACCCCTTAAATACACAATATATTTAATTGTATTTAATACTAATTCTTAATACTAACTCATAGTGATGTTCAGAAGATATCTGTGGCTGTATGCCACCCACTCTTACAAAATAATAAATTTAAACAGTAGTGAGCGATCATAAGCTTGAGGGAAAATTTCATTACGCTTTAAATTAAACCGGATAGAAATTTTGATTCCGCCGTTCAGGGTCTCAAAAGTTAGAGGAACTCATTAAATTGGTTTCTGCATACTTTTTTTCAAATCGGAGAATATCCGCCGAAGCAATTTTGATTCTCCTGAAGGTCCTTTTTGGTAAAAAAAACATGTGTTTTGCTTGTAACTTTTTATTTTTCACAGAACGCATACCCACATCTGCTAAAACGTTAAATTTCTTACTCATACGAACATTTTGACATAAAAAAGTTTTTAAAATTATGTTTCATTATAACTCTTATTGACCACCAAAAATGTAATTTTTTGCTATTTTTGAAAACACATTTTTTTAAAACCGCTGCCAAAGACACACTTTTCATTAGATTTATGTGGAATTGTTATTGTTGGAAAGGTATAAAGTTCTTCTTTCTTTCTGTATATCGCTGTAATCAAAACTGTGTGCGAAAACTGACAGAAGGTTTGAAATTGACTTTAAAAATCTGATAAAATGATACATTTCTTACTCATACAAATATATAATTATAATAAATTTTGACGGGATCCAATTTTGTGTACGTTTCACGAGATTGTAAAGAACACAGCTTTGATAAACAACAATTCCTCGTAAATCTAATGACAAATACGTCTTTTAAAAGGGTTTAAAAAAATGTGTTTTTAAAAATAGCAAAAAATTAAATTTTTGGTGGCCAATAAGAGTTATAATGAAACACAATTTAAAAAAAATTTTTATGTCAAAATGTTGGTATGAGTAAGAAATTTAACATTTTATCAGATGTGGGTATGCGCTCTGTGAAAAATTAAAAGTTACAAACAAAAAAAAAAGATTTTTTTTACCAAAAAGGACCTTCAGGAGAATCAAAATTGCTTCGGCGGGTTTTCCACAAATTGAAAAATAAGTATGCAGAAATCAATTTAATGAGTTCCTCTAACTCTTGAGACCCCGAACGGCTGAAATTTTTGTTTTCCATACAAGAACGAACCGGCCTACTATACATCTAGAGGACGACAAGTGACCAAATATATGAGGTGGCATACTACCACGAATATCTTGTGAACATCACTATGAATTAGTATTAAATACAATAAAATGAATTATGTGTAAGTTTTTTATTTAATAGACAAAAAATATTAAATAGCTTTCAATCCCAGGATCCCAAATCCCGAATTCCGAAATCCCGGAATTACGAACCAATTTCTAGTCCCGAAATCCCGTGATTCCAAACAATAAATCCCGGGGTTTAATTCATAAGAAAATATAAAATTTTTTTAACATTGAAATCACCCTGTTCTTTTTTATCCCTCTACACACTTTGAAATTACTTTTTAGTTTGTTTTGCTTGTCATATTAAACAACTCTGTTTACTAGATTGTTCAAAATTCATGGAATTTTTAAAATAACAATAGTTTTATTACTATACTATAGTTTTACTATAAAAGAAATACCTTATTCACATCATACTTTTTCTAAAAGCTAACTAGTTTATTTGAATAAAAAGTTTTTTCTTTTTAAATTTTTTAAAAGATAAATTTAAGCATATTTTAGTTTTTATAATAAAGTGAAATATTATTTGATATTTTAAATATTTCGTGTTTGCATTTTAAAATAAATGTTGAAATTTTTTTATATATAAAAAATCCTAACGTTTCCTACTAAATAAACTTCTTATAGAATTTAAGTATTTAAAAATTTAGAAAATATCTTTAATTAAGGACTGTAAAGGTTATGGCTTTTATTTAAAAGATCGTAATACCTTAATCGTTATTTTTAATTCATTTTTTTTCGATCTGCTTCCATCATGTCTTTTCAATCATAAAATTTACAATTGTTTTCTCTAAAAATACAAAATGGGATTTCAGAATTCGACTTTTTCTTCCAGGTTTTGTTGAACTTTTTTCATTCTTTGTTCACTACAACTGTAACTTTTGTCTGCATTAGTAATAATGATTTCATCTTAGGCTTGTCTTATAAACTTTTGAGATTTTGAATATTTTAAGTATAAATAAGGATTAAGTTTGGATTTTTATTTAAAAAATAAAATTATGAAATGGCTTTTGCTAAAATGCAGAAATAAAGAGAAAGAATTGTTAACGCTCGCTGCTTTTAACACAGCTCAATGCCATTATTTTAAAATTTTCGCATTTCGGGATCCCGGGAACTTAGTATCATGAATTTCAAATCCGGAAATCCCGGCATTTGTCAAAACCCTTGGGGATTGAAAGCCCTAGTTTGTGCATAACCATTTCAGATGAGAATTTTTTCTTGTTTCATACTTTTTAGAGCGTACTTTTTAGCAGTCGAAATTTAGTTTTATGAACTAATTTTTTGTATGTCATGTTTTTGGTTCAGTGTACATTATGGTTAGTACGTTTAGTAAACTTCTTAAAATTAACTTCTTAAAATAATTTAGTGGAACGAATTCCACTTCAAATCACCTGGGATCAAAGTTCACATTTAAAATGCTTCCATCAAAACGAGTAAGCGAATAAAGAGATAAAGAGTTAACAATCTGTTACCAAATGTAAAAATTCGCAAACAATTTTGCATGAAAATTTTAAGAATTTCCTGTAAATGATGTTTAAATTTCAGGAATAAGGAATTGAAAATATTTTGCTACACTTCTTTTATTTGCTTACCTGGACAGCGACGATTGTAGTTCTCCATTCGTACCCGGACTAAGTCGCTCACGTTTAACATTGTTGCTACTTAAATGCTGATGTTGTTGCTGCTGCTGCTGCTGTTGCTGCTGATGATGATGTTGATTGTATTGATGCGCATTATTATGGTTGCTCACATTTGCAGAGACAATATTTTGTAGGCGTAAACTGCTGCTGTTGTTGTTTAGTGTAGAATTGCTATTGATGTTGTTGTTGCTGTTGCTGCTGTTGTTATTGTTATTGCTGCCAGATGTCGATTCCATGATCGCATCCTTCAGCCAATCAATTTGTGCCGCTGTCATTCGCGGTGAAAGTTTCTCATTCTTCAACTTTTCCAAGTACAAATCAGCAGTACCTGCTGCTGTAGAGTTAGGCGATGTTGTTGTTGTTGTTGCTACCGTTGCTGCTGACGCTGTTGCTGCTGCTGCTGCTATGGGATCGCAGAGGCGTTTTGCGTTCTCAATTGCATTGAAACCGCTCAGCAGCAACGATCGCTCGCTAAGCATTTTTTCAACAGCGGAAACGGAAGTGGGCGAACGACAATTGTTTTTATTGCGTTGTCGTTGCGTTGATTGCTGCAGTAGCGCTGTGAGTGCCTTGTTACTGTCTGCCGATGTTGCTGTTGTGATGGTTTTATTGCCAGTGTGTGTTTCATCAGCAAAACTTTCTGCTGGATTTGGTGTTAGTGTTGGTGTTAGTGTTGCTGTTAGTTGCGCTGTGTGACGTAATGCTTTTATCGTGCTGCTGTTACTTTTACGTTTAGTTTGTGATTTATTTGTCACGATGTCGCTAATGTTGCTATTGTTGTGTTTGTGTTTATTGTTGTTGCTGTTGTTGTTGGCAACAATTTCGGTTGAGCAATTTGAAGATGTGGAGGATGCTGACGACGACGACGAAGACGATGAGGATGACGTTGATGCCGCCGATGAGGACAATGATGTTAGGAATGTCGATAGTGTTGCTGATGTTGTCGTTCCTGCTGCTGCAGTTGCAGATACTGCTGGGCGTCTAGGCGATGTTTTGACACCTACACGAGTTGTTGCTGCTGTTGCTGTTGTTGTTGTTGACTGCTTTAAGCTGTCTGTGGTTATGTTACCTGCAACAAATGAGAAAATATGAAACGTGAGCAATTTGTTCAAATAGTCATAAATGTTATGTTTTTGCTAAATACTTAAAGTGATATAATCAAGGATCTTAACGAGTGGTTCTTCATCCTAAAAAGGACAGAACGCCATAATTATTATTACCTATTATGAACTTTCTATTACGTGTGAGGAGTGACTTACTCGGAGATTCGTTGCCGCTTGTCGGGGATACCCGAGTAAAAAAAAACTTTTTTAGCTAAGGTCAAACAGGTTCAGCCGCTGGCCTAATTTTAAGTATTTTTCTAGACCATACAATAATCGTATTAAGGTTGTTTGCTGGACTTTTAGGCCAAACAGCGGCCATACATGGGTCGTACAGCAGCTGAATACTCAGATGAAATACTCTCTGCTGTACAACGGGCGAACTGTGGCCGTACATTGACCAAACAGGGATTAGTCTGCAATGCAAATAAGCAGCTTTTCAAAATTTGATTGAAAAAAAATTTGAGCAGAAAATTGGATCTTCATTCTGAAATAAATTAAAAATATGTTTGTTCAACATCGCTCAAACTAATGAAAAATATTCCAACCCGAGTAAAAATCAAATCATTTTAGATTGGGCCATACAGCTGCCGAGGAAGGTCTAACTGAAAATATTTTTCTCGGCCGTACAAGAGTTGTACAGAGGCCGTTTTGAAATAATATCAGTTGTACAACGGGCGTACAGCGACCGTACATAGGCCGAACAGTGATTATTTTATAATTAAATAAGCAGATTTTTTCTTTAACTAACTTTTTTCTTTAACTAACGCCGAGTGAAGCTTTCTTATGTTGCTGCGCATACGTTATGTGTTGAATAAGAGCGTAGAAATGTTTGGTGACATATAATGGGCGTACAGCGGCCGTACAACTAAGTTTAGGCCGTGTACGGACGTCGTTTTTTCTAAATTTTAGTAGCTAGGATGTTTAAATTGTTTTTAGGCCATGTTTGACCCTTGTACGGCCGTTGGGCCCATGTTCGACCGCTGTTCGGCCGCTAAATTTTTTTCGGTATTATATAATTTTTTAGGCCATGTTTGACCCTTGTACGGCCGTTGGGCCCATGTTCGACCGCTGTTCGGCCGCTAAAATTTTGTTCGGGTATTAATACTTTTTCAAACTATGCAAGCGAATTCATTAAAAATAGTTTTGCCTTTTTATACCCCTTATACACGTACTGCATAAGAGGTATATTCACTTTGTCACTCCGTTTGTAACGCTCATAAAAAGGCGTGAAAGATGGAGAAATGTATATATAAGATTTAGTCAAGTCTTTTGAAGCAATCTTAATGAAATTTGGCATAAACATTAAAAATGCGAAAATGCGCAAAATCGGATGAAAACCACGAGTACCTTCCATACAAATTCTCAACATAAAAACAGTAAAATCGCTTAAATTGCCACAAAAATTAATATGCCTTGGTATTTTGTACATAAGCTTAGAAGTTAAATATTCACCATAAATTTGAAATTTGTTAAAATCGAATGAAACCCATGTCAATCTCCCATACAAAGTGAATTTATCAAGACTTTAAAATTCTGTTAAAATGCCGCAAAAATTAATATAATGCCCTGGAATTTTGTATATAAAATTTGAAATTATATATTCACCATTTAAGTTGAAATTCGTCAAAGTCAGAAAAAAACTACGCCTACCGCCCATACAAAGTGACTTTATGAAAACGGTAAATCTCTTAAAATGCCACAAAAATTAATATGACTCTAAATTTTGCATATCATCTTTGTAGTTAAATATTCTCTATACATTTGAAGTTTGTTAAAATTAGATGAAAAACCACGCCTATTTCCCATTCAAAGTGACTTTATCAAAACGGTTAAATCTCTTAATTTGACAAAAAAGTTAATATAGTGACTTATGCTCTTTATATAAGATTCTAGTTATCTTTAAAGTGAGGATTTATTCCCTGTAATGACAATTTAAATAAAATAAGTAAATAAAAATAGGTCAAAGTCCTACCAAGGGCTGAAATGGCCAGTTTATTATTTTTTATTAAATAAATAAAAAATAAATAATTAGAGTTTTGTATATAGTATTTGGAGTTAAAACATTTACCATATATTTAAAATTTGTTAAATTGAATAAAAACCACGTCTATCTCTCATACAAAGTAAAGTGGCATCATAAAACTTAAAAATCTTTTAAAATACCACAAAAATTGACATGACTTGGAAATTTGTACATAAACTTTGGAGTCATATATTCAGCATTTAATTAAAATTGAATGAAAAAAGTGCAAAAAGAAGAAAAATGATTTTTTGTAGTAGTATCCGAGTAAAAATTGAAATATTTTTAGCTAAGGCCAAACAGCGGCTGTGTTTTAATTATTTTCTCGGCCGCACAAGGGTCGTACAGGGTCGTTTGCAAGATTTTTGACCAAATAGCGGCCGTACAAGGGTCGTACAATGGCCGAACAGTGATTTTTTTACATTGAAAATGAGCAAATTTTTTAACTAACTTCATACACCAAAAAAATTATTTTGCGTTGCACACAAGTGGCGATACCCTCAACATCAGTATCACCAATTGAAATATTTTTAGCTAAGGCCAAACAGCGGCTGTGTTTTAATTATTTTTCTCGGCCGCACAGGGTCGTACAGGGTCGTTTGCAAGATTTTTGACCAAATAGCGGCCGTACAAGGGTCGTACAATGGCCGAACAGTGATTTTTTTACATTGAAAATTAGCAACTTTTTTAACTAACTTCATACACCAAAAAAATTATTTTGCGTTGCACACAAGTGGCGATGCCCTCAACATCAGTATCACCGAGTGAGGCTTTCTTGTGTTGTTGCACATATGTTTGCTGTTGAATAAGAGCAGCGGCCATTCAACGTACTTTAGGCCTTGTTTGGTCGTTGTTCGAACCAAATTTCGACCGTTAGGCTTTTTGGATTATTTTTAGGCCATTTTCGATCCTTGTACGGCAGTGCGGCTCATCTTCGGCCGCTGTTCACTCGCTAATATTTGAACAATAAAGATTTTTGACTGATAATGTGATATTTCTTCGACCTCTTGACTAATGTGTTCAATTTACTCATACCTTTATTGCAGTAAACGCTTCAAGCTATTTATGGACACCTCAAGATTGTTAATAAAAATATTTCGGTTTTGTAAAAAAATTACTGTAAGACACCGATATAATACATATATAGTTTGCATCTTTCTTGTAAAATATGACAGTTCACATTTGTTATTGTCAGATCTATGAAAATCGTTAACTCAAAAAAGTTATGACTACACAAATTAACCTGTTGTTTTTAAAATGGTTTTTTTGTAATTATTTTTAAGCATAAATTTGTGTGAAATGAAGCTTTGCATTCAGCAGCAATTTGGTATAAAATTTCTTAACCCCCCTTTAACAAAGTTTTGTCATAAAAATTAGCACTTAAGTAGCGATGAGAATTGGTTTTTTTACAAAATGTCGGCTGTCAACACGGATAAAACTAGCTGATTGAGGAATGGCAATGAACTGTGTTCGTTCGATACTACATACCTATTACATAGGTACATTTATATGTACATATATGAACCCATTGAGTACCGAACTTGATTAGCTCGAGTGACACTTAAAAGGCTAGGTTGAAAGAAACCCACACACATGCACGCAGCTGCTATCTAAAAAAAAACACTCAATTATAACAACAACAATAGTGGCAGACACTACTACTATCACCATCATCGATCGTCGCAATGACATCGCTGACATGAGCTACCAAAACAGACACACTTGAAAAAAGAGAAAAAAAAACAACAACTTTAATTTCAATGCTAATCACGATTGAAATCAGTTAGCGATAAAATAACGACTACCAACTGAATGGGGAAAAAAATTCGAATAATAACACGCTAATCATTCGTAAATTAGCTTGACTGATAGACAGACTGACTCAGTGTCACACACTAAGTGGCAACTGACACGCTGAACTGAGATAGTTTAAACTTAAAAAATGTTTTAGAGAAACAGTTCGTAGAAACGCAATAAAATACTATCGAACACGAGAAATGGATTTTAAGAGCAATTCAGAAGGTAATTCACACCTTCGATAAGGTCAACGTTATCGAAACGATTAAGGGAGGGTTCTCCTGGATTTTTTTGGATTTGGCCGAAAAACAAGCAAAATTTGAGAATGGTTTGTGGGAAAATGAAAAGACATACGAACTTATGCTTTTGAACTTTGATTCGTGGTTTATTGACGAGTAAAAAAAAAAGATATTTGAAAAATTCAAAATGGCGGATCTCGTCGACCTCTGCGCGCAAAACATCGACCTCCCGCGGACAGTGTGGGGCCTCAGGTAGTGAACTGAAATCAGAAATGTATAAAGTTTATTAAAATTGATAACATTTCATATGCCTGGAACCTAACTTCTATTAAGTTTGGTAAAAAAAACCAATTTTATGGACTTTTAAAAAAAAAATTGAAATTTTTTGCTTTTTTTTTTACTTAGATCTCGTTTAAAAATTATAAATAAACAATTTTTTATGCCAATGTTAGGTTCCAGGCGTACAAAAAAGTGTATACTTTCAAACATTCTTTGAATGAAGGAAATCGGATCAATAGAACAAGCCCTGTGCTGTCCGTTAGATTAGAAAACATGGTTCCGAGAAAAACGCGTTTAAAGTTTTTAGAAAGTTGGTACGCGCGAGTTATGTTCCTTGCTTAGAGCAGTTTGATTGAAACACACTTTTCTTTTCTGCTGTAAACTTAGAACTGAACTTTATTACAACTCTTTCTTAAAATCTAACCAATTCGTTTTCGAAATGTAAATGTGTAAAAGTATGTAAAGATATAAATGGAAGAAATACAATTGTAAAATAGGAGAAATGTAATGTATGTAAAAGAAATACAATGTGGTTAATATGTAAAAGTTAATAGTCGCAAAGTGTTGCCTAATTTATAGTTGCAACATAATATCAAAAATGCAAGGGTTTCATTTTAATGTCTTGTGGTTAATATGTAGAATAAATAATCGTAAAATGTTGCCCAATTTATGGTTGCAACATAATATCAGAAATGCAAGAGTTTGATTTTAATGTTATACTTTAAAATTGAACCTATTTTAATAGTTGCGATTTATGAGGAAAAAAATAAAGAAAGAGTGTAAATAAAATTGGAACACTTAAAATATCTTATTGATTACGCTGCACTTTAAGTAGTGCAGTGGGGCTTATTATGTTGTTGTTTCTGGTGCTATTGTTGTGGGTGCCGAGATTTAATTGCCGTTTGTGCTGTTGTTGTAAATGTAGTAACGATGTCTTTGACTTGTTGGTTAATTTGGTATTGTTGTTGTGTTTGTTGTAATTGTTACTGTAAGTGTTGCAGCGGCGTATTGAGCCTCGATGGTTTGGGTGGTGGCTGAGAAGTATATGTATTTGTTGTTGTCGTTTGAGTGGGGGTCGTAACTCCTCCCCCCCCAGTATGAAGTGAGGGCCATAAAGATTGTGCAGTGGCCCTTACGAAATTGGTTTGCGGTGTATAAATTGATGCCATTATTTTCCTAGGGACGTAAATGAAGATCAGGACAAGGATTACAATTAACGTATATTGCAGTGCGTCTTGGGCATATGTAATTGTGCTGAGGTGTTTAACTGATGCGTAGCTTTCGATTTGATGGTCGCGAAGTTTTTCCAAGTTTAGGGCTTCGGTTACTGACAGGGCTTGTATTCCTGAGTGTGTTATTGGCAGGATATGTATCTCGTCCCAGAAAATTCCAACATTGCTCTTGTAGATGATACCTCTTATAGCGATGTCGCAGTTCTGGAAATGAATAGCACCGGTACCTTCAACTGTGTATTGTCTTTGACTGCAAGTAGAATTTATTAGTGTATAGGGTATATTAATATAGACGATAAAGTTGGCTTCTGGCTGGAAGATTGTTGTTATCTTTCCGAGGTCATACAGGTCGCAGTGTCCAGGTTGATTTTGCATGAGCTGCCCCAGGCATTTAGATTCTTGAGTGTTTTCTTTTTGGATTGGTTTTTGGCAAAAGTATATTTTAGATATTCTTTGGCATGTTTTGTCGAAAAACTGAATTGTTTTGTTATTGTAAGTTATGTATGATTTTGTTATTATTTGCTTTGTTATGTTTATAGGGGTAGGTATAATATGATATAGCTGATAATTTTCTGTATAAAGATTAGGTATTTGAACATTGAATATGACATTAGAATGATTATAATATGCTTGTAATTGTAATAGTTCGTATATTTCTTCATCTGTTTCAATTTTAATGGATTGATTAATCATATAATTTCTAATTCCTTGTAACTCTTTTTGGTTTAATATAAGCTTGGATATAATGTTTAGTTTGGCTAATAGTATGGCTTCTGCTATGTCTGTGATATGATTGAATAAAATATCTATATTGTAGTTAAGTTGGTTAAGATATTGCATTTCTTCTAGAATATTTTCATTTCTTTTAATTTTATTGGCTGTTTCTTTTGAATATTTGTTTACAAATTTTTCAATTGTGCTATGTTCATTATTCATGTGTTCAGTAATATTTTTAAATCTTGCGATCATTTGCATATTCAATTTGTTTTGATTGACCGATTCTTTTTGTAAGTTTTCTTCATTTTCTTTTAATTTTGTTATTTCATTATTTAAATTTTGTGCATCAACCGCATCCATGTTTCCTGTAATAAACTTTACTACTGATCCTAGTCCATTCAAGATACCCCTTTTTTGTCTAGCAACAGGTGATAGTGTTTGAATTTTATTCTTTAGTTCGAAAAGTTTCATTTCAGTTACTTTTATAAGATTTGGTTGTATACCTTGTGCTTTAATTTCAGTAAAGGTAGTGGATAATTTGTTAATGTTTTCATGGTATTTGTCTAGGTCGATTATATGGATTAAATTGTTATACCCTTTTACTACTCGTGCCGGTCCGAGTCTGAGTGGAATTATACCTTGGTTATCTTTGACGTTATGAATCTCTATTAACTGTCCAATGACCAGTTGTACCCTAAAAAGTGAAAATATACAAATATAATGCAAGCTAAAAGTGCCTATTGGAAAAAAAAAATTCGAGGTATAATGTTAAAATTTATGGTTTATTTTGTTTTCTTAGTTTGGATTTGTGTAATTTTTGGTCTTTTATTGTGGTTAATGTGACTTTTTTATTGCGTTTTACTTTATGTTTTGTGAATCTAGGAGTCATTTTATTTCTTCTATTTTCTTTTCTAAATATGGTTTTGTTGCTGTCGAAATTTTCGGGTTCGTCTCTAGTTACATTGATTTTATCTATGTTAAGGCTTGTAATTTGTTTAAGCTGTTCACATATTTTTGGGTATAGAATCTCCTGATATTCTTTTAACTTTTGAAGGTATTCGTGTTCATTGTGAAATGAAATTATGTTATTGAATTTGTATGTTCTGCCAAAAAATAACTCGTAGGGAGTGTGTTTGGTGGCGGAGTGAATTGCGTTATTGTAAGTTATAAATGTTTCTGCTAAAATTTCGTCATGTTCAAGAGATAGATTGTTTTCTTTTCGAGTTGTAAGTAAAATTCTGTAAATTTCAGTTAAAGTGGAATGCATACGCTCTACTGGAGAATTACTACTCGATTGTTGGAATGACGTAAAATGCAGTTCTATTTGGTACTGACGACAGAAGTCCTTAAATATATTTGCCATAAATTCTTGACCTTGGTCACATACAATTTTTCGAGGTGTACCGTAAACACTGATGTATGTTTTTAATGCTTTTAGGATGGATACGCTATTTTTCGATTGTAGATTATAACCTGCTCCGAACTTAGAAAATTTGTCAATTATTGTTAAGATAGGGTGATTGTTAATTGTATATATATCGATGTGCAAAATATCGAGTGGCTTAATAGGTGTTTCTGGTTTTTCAAATTTTGTTTTAGGGGGATTCCTATCGTATTTTTGAGTTTTGCAGGTTTCGCAGTTATTAATTGTTTGTGTGATTTTATTTTTCATAAATGGAAAGTAGTACTTTCTTTTGAGATGCAAATGTGTTTCATTTATTCCTCTATGGTTATGTCGATTGTGATAATCCCTAATCAACTGTTCTTGTTCGTCGCTTTGTGTTATGTCCTGTAATATTTCCATGCAGCGTATTACACGGAATATTTGGGTATGTGAAAAATATTTGGAGTATACATCCTGGACTATTCTGAATGTATCGTCATCCGTATAGATGGCAGATAATTTATTAGGTGCCATATAGTTTTTTAAAATTTGAGTAATACTGTCTTCATTAAAATTAGTTTTTCGGATTATGCGTCTTTGTTTATTTCTAAATGGAATTTCGACTGTGATTTCAGGTGCTTGGCTTGATATTTGTAGAATTATTTGTAGATTAAAATCGTTTAGTGGTTTTTCGGAAATAGCTATTCCATCGTTGAGATTTTCTATAGCAGAGTGAATTGTGCTTCCGTTTGTAGCGTGATTAGATTCTGTATCGTTAATGTTTACGTCCACGTTAGTGTTTGGTTTATCCTGTATTATTCTGCTTAAAGCGTCGGCATTTGAATTAAGCTTTCCCTTTTTATAGACTATCTCGTAATCATACTCCTCTAATTTAAGGCGCCAGCGAATGAGTTTAGAGTTGGGTTCTTTCAAACTCATAAGCCAGGTTAGAGGTCTATGGTCAGTAACTATCTTGAATTTTCTACCATAAAGGTATGGCCGAAAGTACTTAGTCGCCCACATAATGGCGAGTAACTCTTTTTCTATAGTAGAATAATTTGTTTCCGAGTCGGAAAGCGTTCTACTCGCGTAGCAAACTGGCTTATCACTGCCTATAGTGCCTTGGGATAAGACTGCGCCTAGAGCATAATTACTAGCGTCTGTTGTGAGAATAAACGGTTTGGAGAAGTCTGGATACTGCAGTATTGGGTCATTTGTTAAAAGGTGTCTACATGTATTGAATGCCTGTATATATCGATCATTAATTACGATTTTCTTGTCTTTTTTTAGGCACTCAGTAAGAGGTTTTATAAGTTTTGATAGATCTTTAATGAATTTTCGGTAATAACCTAGTAACCCAAGAAAAGCTTTAATTTGTTTCCTAGTTTGCGGAATTGGATAATTTTGGATGGCTTCTATTTTGGAAGGATTTGGTTTGATACCATCTGTTGATACAATGTGTCCCAGGAACGCTACTTCTTTATGCAGGAACTCTGACTTGTCTAGTTGGATTTTGAAGTTTGCCGAACGTAATTTTTCAAAAACTTTTTCAAGACTTTCAAGATGTTCTTGAAGAGAAGTTGAGTAGATTATTATATCATCTAGGTAGACAAGACAAATTTTTCCTACTAATTCTCTAAGAACATTGTCCATCACTCTCTGAAACGTTGATGGAGCGTTCTTTAGACCGAATGGCATTCTTATGTATTCATAGTGACCACCTTCTACTGTGAACGCAGTTTTTTGTATATGTTTATGATGCATTTCTATTTGATGAAAACCGCTTGCTAAGTCAAGCGTAGAAAAATATACACATTTACCTAGTTTATCCAGAATTTCATTTATATTGGGGAGCGGGTACCTATCTGATATTGTTTTTTCATTAAGCTTCCGATAGTCTATGACGAGGCGCCACTTTTGTTTTCCACTGGAGTCCTTTTTCTTTGGAACGATCCAAACGGGAGAACTCCAAGGGGAATAGCTATGGCGGATTATTCCCTGTTGAAGCATTTTTGCGATTTGACATTGTACCTCGTCTTTGTGGACGTATGGATATCTGTACGATTTGGTGTAAATTGGAATGTCATCTGTTGTGGATATTTTGTGCTTAATTTCGTTGGAGAATGTTAATTGTTCTCCTTCTTTGTAGAATACGTCGTTATTTTTCTTACAGAGTTTCAATAACTTTTGTTTTTCTTCTGAATTCAGATGGTCTAATCTGAGAATTTCTGATAAGTCTACAAAGTGGTTTGGGTCACAAGTATTATCTGGGTTTATATTATTTAATTCGACAAAGTCAGAAGTGTTGTAAGGGTTTACTTTAAGAGGCTGTTCAAGAAAAAGGGATTGTTCATTTTCAGAAAAATTTATTACTTCCAGTGAAGCAACCCAGTTTTTTGATTCGTATATACCTTCTGATATAACTAAGTTAGGTTTAAGTTCTGTGTTTCTGAGATAAATTGATCCATTTTGAGTGTCTACTGGCAATTCAATAACTGTTTTAGATCTAGGTGCAATCAAGTATTTTTTTGATATTATATTTGGTTTAAATTGTAGATTAATAGTTGAGTTTTGTGTATTAAGTGATTTGCTAACAAGATTAACTGTTGCACCGAGTTGAGTAAGGGCATCAAGTCCGATTAGTCCATCGAAATAATTATGGAATTTGAAGAGAAGGAATATGAGATTACCGCGTTGATTGAATTCACGAAATATAGGTAATGATACTTGCTCATTAAGAGTATATTTTCCAAGTATAGTAGAGATTGAAGTTAATTTACATTTTTTAATATCGTCTTTATGTATGAATTCGGGATTAATAAATGAGGCTGACGCTCCCGTATCTATAAGAAATCTCAATGGTCTACCAAAAGGGGATGATATGTTAACATATGCTAGCTCAGATCCATGTCTATTTACGTCTATGTATCCTGTTGGTTCGGTGAGGCTGATCGGAAAAAATTTTGATCATCTTCAATGTTATTGATGTCTTCTATTGGGTCATCTGTATATTGATCTAATTGTTGTTGGTAAGAGGTATTGGGGAGTTGGGTCCTTGGATTTTTATTTATGTTATGAAATTCTTCTGTTCTTGGTCTTGTCATCCTGGAAAATTTAGAACGCATGCTTACATCGGAATTATTATTCCTTTGAGATACAGTGGAGTTTTTAGTGTTTGTAAAACCTGAACTTGTGTCCATTGGTTCTGGTTGTGGTTGTCTGGCAGAAAATGACGAATTGTTATTATTGTTGTGGTTATTTCTAAAAGGGTTATGATTAGGATTAAACCTATTGTATGTTGGTGGGTTATTAAATCGGGACTGGTTTGGGTTATATGTGTTTTGGTAGTAATTTGATGTGTTTGGATTATAGTTAGACGTATTTGGTGTAAAGTTACGTGGGTTTTGCATTCTTGCTGGATATTTATTGAACGTATTATATGGCTTATATTGTTTACTCTGATATGTGTTTCTTTCTGATCTCATGTAATGAATATTTTGTTCTTTTATACAGTAGGCTAAAGCAGTGGCCAAGGATTCTGGCCTCATAGCCCTAATGTTTGAGCCAAGTGGCTCTCTAAGACCACTTAAAAATGAGTTTAGACACATTTCCGCAAATAGTTCTTTTTTTGCTGCTACAACATTTTGATCACTTTCGTGTATCAAAATATTGTTGCACAGTGTATCCTGAATTTCTATTATTTCACTGAAAAAATTTTCTACAGTTTTGTTGTATTGTCGTAAGTTGTGTAAATCCCTAATAAGTGAAGTCTCCGATCTTTTGTCAGAGTAATGCAGAATTAAGTTAGTTTTTATGTTTTCCCAATTGAGTGACGTTCCGTACATATTTAGTACTTCGTTTGCCTGACCGACTATCTTATTTCGTATTGCCCTTAGTAGTATTTGTCCTTGAGGCGTATGACTAGCACCTCTTGTATGTAACAATATTTCCTCTACGTTATTTAGAAATTCGTATAGTAGTCGAGGATTGCCATCATATTGAGGCAAATCCTTTATTGCATCTGGAATGCGAAGTGACTGAAAAATATCCACATATACAGGGGCAGGGGTGGGAAGGGTTGGGATGGGGGCTGTATTTTCCATAGTAAATTCTCTACTTGGTTCTTCTAGAATTGAACTAAGGCTTCTGCTTTTAAAAAGATTACTGAGGGAAACTGAATAGGGCTGATTTTCTGCACGTTTTTTCTGGATTTTTTTCCACATGAATTTTTTTCTTTGTTCTTTTTTTTTTATTGAATAAAATTGTTAACGTATTGAAATTTTTCTTTTCTTATCCCCTTTTATTGAAAAAATTTATTTGTTTTATTTTTAAGCTTTGTTTTATTTAATTATTTTTCAGTTTTCGACTTACATGCTTCCAACGATGATGATGATTAACTGCTTTAGCTGCATGATGCTTGTTGTTCGCTAGTCGTCCTTTCAGAGCGTTGAGTTCCAATGGCGATTAAAAGTTGATATAGTCGTCCTTTCAGAGCGTTGAGTTCCAACGGCGATTAAAAGTTGATACTTAACCGATCTTGTGAAAAAAAAATGTGCTGATATTCAGTCAACACTTATTTCAGAATATTATGTATCGATATTCTCTCGATAATAACTTCTGATAATTACAATAATTTTAGTTCGATATTCTTTCGAACAATTATTTTATCACTTATTCTTCAAATAAGAAGGATACTGATTATTCACTATTCACAAGATGGTTCGCCAAGCCGTAGACTGCGCCAGTTATGTTCCTTGCTTAGAGCAGTTTGATTGAAACACACTTTTCTTTTCTGCTGTAAACTTAGAACTGAACTTTATTACAACTCTTTCTTAAAATCTAACCAATTCGTTTTCGAAATGTAAATGTGTAAAAGTATGTAAAGATATAAATGGAAGAAATACAATTGTAAAATAGGAGAAATGTAATGTATGTAAAAGAAATACAATGTGGTTAATATGTAAAAGTTAATAGTCGCAAAGTGTTGCCTAATTTATAGTTGCAACATAATATCAAAAATGCAAGGGTTTCATTTTAATGTCTTGTGGTTAATATGTAGAATAAATAATCGTAAAATGTTGCCCAATTTATGGTTGCAACATAATATCAGAAATGCAAGAGTTTGATTTTAATGTTATACTTTAAAATTGAACCTATTTTAATAGTTGCGATTTATGAGGAAAAAAATAAAGAAAGAGTGTAAATAAAATTGGAACACTTAAAATATCTTATTGATTACGCTGCACTTTAAGTAGTGCAGTGGGGCTTATTATGTTGTTGTTTCTGGTGCTATTGTTGTGGGTGCCGAGATTTAATTGCCGTTTGTGCTGTTGTTGTAAATGTAGTAACGATGTCTTTGACTTGTTGGTTAATTTGGTATTGTTGTTGTGTTTGTTGTAATTGTTACTGTAAGTGTTGCAGCGGCGTATTGAGCCTCGATGGTTTGGGTGGTGGCTGAGAAGTATATGTATTTGTTGTTGTCGTTTGAGTGGGGGTCGTAACTCCTCCCCCCCCAGTATGAAGTGAGGGCCATAAAGATTGTGCAGTGGCCCTTACGAAATTGGTTTGCGGTGTATAAATTGATGCCATTATTTTCCTAGGGACGTAAATGAAGATCAGGACAAGGATTACAATTAACGTATATTGCAGTGCGTCTTGGGCATATGTAATTGTGCTGAGGTGTTTAACTGATGCGTAGCTTTCGATTTGATGGTCGCGAAGTTTTTCCAAGTTTAGGGCTTCGGTTACTGACAGGGCTTGTATTCCTGAGTGTGTTATTGGCAGGATATGTATCTCGTCCCAGAAAATTCCAACATTGCTCTTGTAGATGATACCTCTTATAGCGATGTCGCAGTTCTGGAAATGAATAGCACCGGTACCTTCAACTGTGTATTGTCTTTGACTGCAAGTAGAATTTATTAGTGTATAGGGTATATTAATATAGACGATAAAGTTGGCTTCTGGCTGGAAGATTGTTGTTATCTTTCCGAGGTCATACAGGTCGCAGTGTCCAGGTTGATTTTGCATGAGCTGCCCCAGGCATTTAGATTCTTGAGTGTTTTCTTTTTGGATTGGTTTTTGGCAAAAGTATATTTTAGATATTCTTTGGCATGTTTTGTCGAAAAACTGAATTGTTTTGTTATTGTAAGTTATGTATGATTTTGTTATTATTTGCTTTGTTATGTTTATAGGGGTAGGTATAATATGATATAGCTGATAATTTTCTGTATAAAGATTAGGTATTTGAACATTGAATATGACATTAGAATGATTATAATATGCTTGTAATTGTAATAGTTCGTATATTTCTTCATCTGTTTCAATTTTAATGGATTGATTAATCATATAATTTCTAATTCCTTGTAACTCTTTTTGGTTTAATATAAGCTTGGATATAATGTTTAGTTTGGCTAATAGTATGGCTTCTGCTATGTCTGTGATATGATTGAATAAAATATCTATATTGTAGTTAAGTTGGTTAAGATATTGCATTTCTTCTAGAATATTTTCATTTCTTTTAATTTTATTGGCTGTTTCTTTTGAATATTTGTTTACAAATTTTTCAATTGTGCTATGTTCATTATTCATGTGTTCAGTAATATTTTTAAATCTTGCGATCATTTGCATATTCAATTTGTTTTGATTGACCGATTCTTTTTGTAAGTTTTCTTCATTTTCTTTTAATTTTGTTATTTCATTATTTAAATTTTGTGCATCAACCGCATCCATGTTTCCTGTAATAAACTTTACTACTGATCCTAGTCCATTCAAGATACCCCTTTTTTGTCTAGCAACAGGTGATAGTGTTTGAATTTTATTCTTTAGTTCGAAAAGTTTCATTTCAGTTACTTTTATAAGATTTGGTTGTATACCTTGTGCTTTAATTTCAGTAAAGGTAGTGGATAATTTGTTAATGTTTTCATGGTATTTGTCTAGGTCGATTATATGGATTAAATTGTTATACCCTTTTACTACTCGTGCCGGTCCGAGTCTGAGTGGAATTATACCTTGGTTATCTTTGACGTTATGAATCTCTATTAACTGTCCAATGACCAGTTGTACCCTAAAAAGTGAAAATATACAAATATAATGCAAGCTAAAAGTGCCTATTGGAAAAAAAAAATTCGAGGTATAATGTTAAAATTTATGGTTTATTTTGTTTTCTTAGTTTGGATTTGTGTAATTTTTGGTCTTTTATTGTGGTTAATGTGACTTTTTTATTGCGTTTTACTTTATGTTTTGTGAATCTAGGAGTCATTTTATTTCTTCTATTTTCTTTTCTAAATATGGTTTTGTTGCTGTCGAAATTTTCGGGTTCGTCTCTAGTTACATTGATTTTATCTATGTTAAGGCTTGTAATTTGTTTAAGCTGTTCACATATTTTTGGGTATAGAATCTCCTGATATTCTTTTAACTTTTGAAGGTATTCGTGTTCATTGTGAAATGAAATTATGTTATTGAATTTGTATGTTCTGCCAAAAAATAACTCGTAGGGAGTGTGTTTGGTGGCGGAGTGAATTGCGTTATTGTAAGTTATAAATGTTTCTGCTAAAATTTCGTCATGTTCAAGAGATAGATTGTTTTCTTTTCGAGTTGTAAGTAAAATTCTGTAAATTTCAGTTAAAGTGGAATGCATACGCTCTACTGGAGAATTACTACTCGATTGTTGGAATGACGTAAAATGCAGTTCTATTTGGTACTGACGACAGAAGTCCTTAAATATATTTGCCATAAATTCTTGACCTTGGTCACATACAATTTTTCGAGGTGTACCGTAAACACTGATGTATGTTTTTAATGCTTTTAGGATGGATACGCTATTTTTCGATTGTAGATTATAACCTGCTCCGAACTTAGAAAATTTGTCAATTATTGTTAAGATAGGGTGATTGTTAATTGTATATATATCGATGTGCAAAATATCGAGTGGCTTAATAGGTGTTTCTGGTTTTTCAAATTTTGTTTTAGGGGGATTCCTATCGTATTTTTGAGTTTTGCAGGTTTCGCAGTTATTAATTGTTTGTGTGATTTTATTTTTCATAAATGGAAAGTAGTACTTTCTTTTGAGATGCAAATGTGTTTCATTTATTCCTCTATGGTTATGTCGATTGTGATAATCCCTAATCAACTGTTCTTGTTCGTCGCTTTGTGTTATGTCCTGTAATATTTCCATGCAGCGTATTACACGGAATATTTGGGTATGTGAAAAATATTTGGAGTATACATCCTGGACTATTCTGATTGTATCGTCATCCGTATAGATGGCAGATAATTTATTAGGTGCCATATAGTTTTTTAAAATTTGAGTAATACTGTCTTCATTAAAATTAGTTTTTCGGATTATGCGTCTTTGTTTATTTCTAAATGGAATTTCGACTGTGATTTCAGGTGCTTGGCTTGATATTTGTAGAATTATTTGTAGATTAAAATCGTTTAGTGGTTTTTCGGAAATAGCTATTCCATCGTTGAGATTTTCTATAGCAGAGTGAATTGTGCTTCCGTTTGTAGCGTGATTAGATTCTGTATCGTTAATGTTTACGTCCACGTTAGTGTTTGGTTTATCCTGTATTATTCTGCTTAAAGCGTCGGCATTTGAATTAAGCTTTCCCTTTTTATAGACTATCTCGTAATCATACTCCTCTAATTTAAGGCGCCAGCGAATGAGTTTAGAGTTGGGTTCTTTCAAACTCATAAGCCAGGTTAGAGGTCTATGGTCAGTAACTATCTTGAATTTTCTACCATAAAGGTATGGCCGAAAGTACTTAGTCGCCCACATAATGGCGAGTAACTCTTTTTCTATAGTAGAATAATTTGTTTCCGAGTCGGAAAGCGTTCTACTCGCGTAGCAAACTGGCTTATCACTGCCTATAGTGCCTTGGGATAAGACTGCGCCTAGAGCATAATTACTAGCGTCTGTTGTGAGAATAAACGGTTTGGAGAAGTCTGGATACTGCAGTATTGGGTCATTTGTTAAAAGGTGTCTACATGTATTGAATGCCTGTATATATCGATCATTAATTACGATTTTCTTGTCTTTTTTTAGGCACTCAGTAAGAGGTTTTATAAGTTTTGATAGATCTTTAATGAATTTTCGGTAATAACCTAGTAACCCAAGAAAAGCTTTAATTTGTTTCCTAGTTTGCGGAATTGGATAATTTTGGATGGCTTCTATTTTGGAAGGATTTGGTTTGATACCATCTGTTGATACAATGTGTCCCAGGAACGCTACTTCTTTATGCAGGAACTCTGACTTGTCTAGTTGGATTTTGAAGTTTGCCGAACGTAATTTTTCAAAAACTTTTTCAAGACTTTCAAGATGTTCTTGAAGAGAAGTTGAGTAGATTATTATATCATCTAGGTAGACAAGACAAATTTTTCCTACTAATTCTCTAAGAACATTGTCCATCACTCTCTGAAACGTTGATGGAGCGTTCTTTAGACCGAATGGCATTCTTATGTATTCATAGTGACCACCTTCTACTGTGAACGCAGTTTTTTGTATATGTTTATGATGCATTTCTATTTGATGAAAACCGCTTGCTAAGTCAAGCGTAGAAAAATATACACATTTACCTAGTTTATCCAGAATTTCATTTATATTGGGGAGCGGGTACCTATCTGATATTGTTTTTTCATTAAGCTTCCGATAGTCTATGACGAGGCGCCACTTTTGTTTTCCACTGGAGTCCTTTTTCTTTGGAACGATCCAAACGGGAGAACTCCAAGGGGAATAGCTATGGCGGATTATTCCCTGTTGAAGCATTTTTGCGATTTGACATTGTACCTCGTCTTTGTGGACGTATGGATATCTGTACGATTTGGTGTAAATTGGAATGTCATCTGTTGTGGATATTTTGTGCTTAATTTCGTTGGAGAATGTTAATTGTTCTCCTTCTTTGTAGAATACGTCGTTATTTTTCTTACAGAGTTTCAATAACTTTTGTTTTTCTTCTGAATTCAGATGGTCTAATCTGAGAATTTCTGATAAGTCTACAAAGTGGTTTGGGTCACAAGTATTATCTGGGTTTATATTATTTAATTCGACAAAGTCAGAAGTGTTGTAAGGGTTTACTTTAAGAGGCTGTTCAAGAAAAAGGGATTGTTCATTTTCAGAAAAATTTATTACTTCCAGTGAAGCAACCCAGTTTTTTGATTCGTATATACCTTCTGATATAACTAAGTTAGGTTTAAGTTCTGTGTTTCTGAGATAAATTGATCCATTTTGAGTGTCTACTGGCAATTCAATAACTGTTTTAGATCTAGGTGCAATCAAGTATTTTTTTGATATTATATTTGGTTTAAATTGTAGATTAATAGTTGAGTTTTGTGTATTAAGTGATTTGCTAACAAGATTAACTGTTGCACCGAGTTGAGTAAGGGCATCAAGTCCGATTAGTCCATCGAAATAATTATGGAATTTGAAGAGAAGGAATATGAGATTACCGCGTTGATTGAATTCACGAAATATAGGTAATGATACTTGCTCATTAAGAGTATATTTTCCAAGTATAGTAGAGATTGAAGTTAATTTACATTTTTTAATATCGTCTTTATGTATGAATTCGGGATTAATAAATGAGGCTGACGCTCCCGTATCTATAAGAAATCTCAATGGTCTACCAAAAGGGGATGATATGTTAACATATGCTAGCTCAGATCCATGTCTATTTACGTCTATGTATCCTGTTGGTTCGGTGAGGCTGATCGGAAAAAATTTTGATCATCTTCAATGTTATTGATGTCTTCTATTGGGTCATCTGTATATTGATCTAATTGTTGTTGGTAAGAGGTATTGGGGAGTTGGGTCCTTGGATTTTTATTTATGTTATGAAATTCTTCTGTTCTTGGTCTTGTCATCCTGGAAAATTTAGAACGCATGCTTACATCGGAATTATTATTCCTTTGAGATACAGTGGAGTTTTTAGTGTTTGTAAAACCTGAACTTGTGTCCATTGGTTCTGGTTGTGGTTGTCTGGCAGAAAATGACGAATTGTTATTATTGTTGTGGTTATTTCTAAAAGGGTTATGATTAGGATTAAACCTATTGTATGTTGGTGGGTTATTAAATCGGGACTGGTTTGGGTTATATGTGTTTTGGTAGTAATTTGATGTGTTTGGATTATAGTTAGACGTATTTGGTGTAAAGTTACGTGGGTTTTGCATTCTTGCTGGATATTTATTGAACGTATTATATGGCTTATATTGTTTACTCTGATATGTGTTTCTTTCTGATCTCATGTAATGAATATTTTGTTCTTTTATACAGTAGGCTAAAGCAGTGGCCAAGGATTCTGGCCTCATAGCCCTAATGTTTGAGCCAAGTGGCTCTCTAAGACCACTTAAAAATGAGTTTAGACACATTTCCGCAAATAGTTCTTTTTTTGCTGCTACAACATTTTGATCACTTTCGTGTATCAAAATATTGTTGCACAGTGTAGCCTGAATTTCTATTATTTCACTGAAAAAATTTTCTACAGTTTTGTTGTATTGTCGTAAGTTGTGTAAATCCCTAATAAGTGAAGTCTCCGATCTTTTGTCAGAGTAATGCAGAATTAAGTTAGTTTTTATGTTTTCCCAATTGAGTGACGTTCCGTACATATTTAGTACTTCGTTTGCCTGACCGACTATCTTATTTCGTATTGCCCTTAGTAGTATTTGTCCTTGAGGCGTATGACTAGCACCTCTTGTATGTAACAATATTTCCTCTACGTTATTTAGAAATTCGTATAGTAGTCGAGGATTGCCATCATATTGAGGCAAATCCTTTATTGCATCTGGAATGCGAAGTGACTGAAAAATATCCACATATACAGGGGCAGGGGTGGGAAGGGTTGGGATGGGGGCTGTATTTTCCATAGTAAATTCTCTACTTGGTTCTTCTAGAATTGAACTAAGGCTTCTGCTTTTAAAAAGATTACTGAGGGAAACTGAATAGGGCTGATTTTCTGCACGTTTTTTCTGGATTTTTTTCCACATGAATTTTTTTCTTTGTTCTTTTTTTTTTATTGAATAAAATTGTTAACGTATTGAAATTTTTCTTTTCTTATCCCCTTTTATTGAAAAAATTTATTTGTTTTATTTTTAAGCTTTGTTTTATTTAATTATTTTTCAGTTTTCGACTTACATGCTTCCAACGATGATGATGATTAACTGCTTTAGCTGCATGATGCTTGTTGTTCGCTAGTCGTCCTTTCAGAGCGTTGAGTTCCAATGGCGATTAAAAGTTGATATAGTCGTCCTTTCAGAGCGTTGAGTTCCAACGGCGATTAAAAGTTGATACTTAACCGATCTTGTGAAAAAAAAATGTGCTGATATTCAGTCAACACTTATTTCAGAATATTATGTATCGATATTCTCTCGATAATAACTTCTGATAATTACAATAATTTTAGTTCGATATTCTTTCGAACAATTATTTTATCACTTATTCTTCAAATAAGAAGGATACTGATTATTCACTATTCACAAGATGGTTCGCCAAGCCGTAGACTGCGCCAGTTATGTTCCTTGCTTAGAGCAGTTTGATTGAAACACACTTTTCTTTTCTGCTGTAAACTTAGAACTGAACTTTATTACAACTCTTTCTTAAAATCTAACCAATTCGTTTTCGAAATGTAAATGTGTAAAAGTATGTAAAGATATAAATGGAAGAAATACAATTGTAAAATAGGAGAAATGTAATGTATGTAAAAGAAATACAATGTGGTTAATATGTAAAAGTTAATAGTCGCAAAGTGTTGCCTAATTTATAGTTGCAACATAATATCAAAAATGCAAGGGTTTCATTTTAATGTCTTGTGGTTAATATGTAGAATAAATAATCGTAAAATGTTGCCCAATTTATGGTTGCAACATAATATCAGAAATGCAAGAGTTTGATTTTAATGTTATACTTTAAAATTGAACCTATTTTAATAGTTGCGATTTATGAGGAAAAAAATAAAGAAAGAGTGTAAATAAAATTGGAACACTTAAAATATCTTATTGATTACGCTGCACTTTAAGTAGTGCAGTGGGGCTTATTATGTTGTTGTTTCTGGTGCTATTGTTGTGGGTGCCGAGATTTAATTGCCGTTTGTGCTGTTGTTGTAAATGTAGTAACGATGTCTTTGACTTGTTGGTTAATTTGGTATTGTTGTTGTGTTTGTTGTAATTGTTACTGTAAGTGTTGCAGCGGCGTATTGAGCCTCGATGGTTTGGGTGGTGGCTGAGAAGTATATGTATTTGTTGTTGTCGTTTGAGTGGGGGTCGTAACTCGCGCGTGACATGGGTACGTTTGACACGCTCTAGCTCGAGAAATACGCGTCGTATTGAAATATCCCGTGGCACAAACATTCTACATATATGTAACTTTCATTTTATGTAAAAAAAAAATGGATTTTTTCAAAAAAATCCAGGAGAACCTTCCCTTAAAGGCATATTTCCAAACATACAACTTACTACTTCATACAATTGTGGGTCGCACAAACACACACACACACACAAACACAAACACAAACGCAATCAGTTGTGCTCGTAGTTTATGGTCATGTTGCTATTGCTTTTTCTTCCATGGTTAATTGCAATTTTCACCGATATCTAAAAGTGTCAAATGACAATTGTAAAGATACAAACTAAAAGAGTTTCGATATTAAAATTAGTCATGGATGGATGTCTTGGAAGATACAATATTTATTGTGTGTTTACTTCAAAATATTTAAATGGGCTGACATTTTCCTGTCAAAAAACCGGTGCGCTTTGGTTTCAAGAGTCAAAACAGTGGCCAAACAGAAAAATTTTCGTCATTAAAAACTCAATTTTTTTTTTCGTACTAGAGAGAAAAAATATGGGCTTTGCAGGAAATTGAAAACATAACTATCCTAAATATCTATAAAAAAAATGTGATTCTACTGGCCTGAAAATTTTAAATTTGTATTAATTTGTTGAATTTCAAAGAGTATTATAGGACATAATGTACACATAAAGAATCTGATCTCTGGTTTTTTTTTTTCAATTACATTAGGGTCAGAATACGTAGATCAATCAAAACTTGCCTCCACTCTGTTGTGTTCTCTTTGCTATAAATCTATTATTTTAAAAAACTTAGAGCGAATGCGGATTAAATATTCGCTCTCCTTTGAACTCATCACTGAATTTTTATGCTAATAATGCAAGAGGTCAATATTAACTTAAGAAAAAATTCATCAATATGAAAAACTAAATAGAGAGAGTCGTACACGGAGAGAAATAATATTCTTATATTAAGCATGTATTTTGCTTGATTTAAGAACATTTTAAATCAAGCTTCATTTGCTCAAATCATGCATTTGAAAAATTTAAGAAAATTTAAGAAAAACTATTTTATAATGATAATTTTTTTCTAAAATTGAGTAAAAGGAATGATTTCTTGAAACGAGAATAGAATACTTTATTCTAGAACCTGGAACAAGGCTTAAATCAAGAAAATATTTTCTGAATTTAACCTTCAGCGGTCCCTTATTTCTTGAAACGAAAAAGTTCCTTGTGTGTAAATTTTACACACTTTTTCCAGGAGCAATATTTTCATTGATGAATGAAATGCATGCAATCTTCTCGTTAAAAGTAATTAGTTATTCATTATTTTATTCAATTTAGAAAGAAAAAAATAATTTCAAATCATTTAATCGAGTATAAAATCTGGTATGCATGTGGGTAAGATCACCCAAAAAAGCAAAGATGGTTTTTTTTCGCTCCACCAGCATTTCCTAATAGAATGAGGTTGAAAAATAAGATCTGCATCAAAAGATTGGTATCGTTAGTGGAAAATAGCCATCCGATTTTCACTTGAAGCCTCAAAAACAGCCTCAAAATAGCTTGAAAGTAGCTCAAACAACGTTTGCCCTGTAAGTTTTTTTAAAAATGGTAAAAGTTTTTAATTTTTTTCTTTTCACAGGCAAATAAACACGTAAGACTGCCCGTGTAGTTTGTTTTTGGTAAGTGTGATATTTAATGATGTTTTTGAAGACAAAACCAAATTTTTTTACTCATTTTTTATATTATATTTTTGTTCAAAAAATTCCCAAAAATCATTGAAAAATCTGCGAGCTATAACATAACATCAGCATGAAGCGCATTAAATAAGGTCTAAGAAATTAACTAAGTTTCACTATTTTTTTTTTTTTTACTTATGATCTTGCGTCTTCTATGCAAGCAAATGGATTTATTTTTGTTTCATTCAATTTAAATCTTTCAAATTTTAACATAGTGCTTCTCTTAGGGCCAGTTTTTCAGTACGAGTTTAAACTTCAGTCGAATTAAACCTAGCTTAACTCACCAAAAATATACAATATGTATAAACTCGGTTAAACTAGATATTTTAGCATTCGTTGAAGTTAAATTGACTTAAAATATCATAAAAAGTGTTTCGTTTTTGCCTAAATGGAGTTTAAACGTCCAATTTTGGTGAGTTAAGCTCAGTTTAATTTGACTAGAGTTTAAACTCGCACTGAAAAATTGGCCCTTACTCACCTAAATCATCAGTAATGATCCATTTATATGTTGTGAGAGCGTTTGGGCTTTGTTTCAATTTGATTTAACTCATAAGCCTCGTCGATAAAAAATATTAAACGTTTTTGATTTTTCACGGTGGATTTAAATTAAATGGGCTCGTTGGGCCCAAATTTGTCGCTAAAATGTTAAGGAAAAGGAAACTGATATTTCACCTCGTATAAATTTAGTTTGATCCCTTCTACATTGGGCAAAACTTGAAATCAAGAAAACCGGATGACTATTTTTCACTAACGATACCAATCTTTTGATGCAGATCTTATTTTTCAACCCCATTCTATTAGAAAATGCTGGTGGAGCGAAAAAATAACATATTTTATATTTCAAATATATTGTGGGTGCTCTAATGTGGGTATTAGGGCGGGTCAAATTCTGGCTCAGCGAAATTCGTAAAATACATGTAATTTCAAGACTTTTTCTCCACTACAGCATATAAAGGGTGATCTTTTAAGAGCTTGATAATTTTTTTTTTAAAAAAACGCATAAAATTTGCAAAATCTCATCGGTTCTTTATTTGAAACGTTAGATTGGTCCATGACATTTACTTTTTGAAGATAATTTCATTTAAATGTTGACCGCGGCTGCGTCTTAGGTGGTCCATTCGGAAAGTCCAATTTTGGGCAACTTTTTCGAGCATTTCGGCCGGAATAGCCCGAATTTCTTCGGAAATGTTGTCTTCCAAAGCTGGAATAGTTGCTGGCTTATTTCTGTAGACTTTAGACTTGACGTAGCCCCACAAAAAATAGTCTAACGGCGTCAAATCGCATGATCTTGGTGGCCAACTTACCGGTCCATTTCTTGAGATTAATTGTTCTCCGAAGTTTTCCCTCAAAATGGCCATAGAATCGCGAGCTGTGTGGCATGTAGCGCCATCTTGTTGAAACCACATGTCAACCAAGTTCAGTTCTTCCATTTTTGGCAACAAAAAGTTTGTTAGCATTGAACGATAGCGATCGCCATTCACCGTAACGTTGCGTCCAACAGCATCTTTGAAAAAATACGGTCCAATGATTCCACCAGCGTACAAACCACACCAAACAGTGCATTTTTCGGGATGCATGGCCAGTTCTTGAACGGCTTCTGGTTGCTCTTCACTCCAAATGCGGCAATTTTGCTTATTTACGTAGCCATTCAACCAGAAATGAGCCTCATCGCTGAACAAAATTTGTCGATAAAAAAGCGGATTTTCTGCCAACTTTTCTAGGGCCCATTCATTGAAAATTCGACGTTGTGGCAGATCGTTCGGCTTCAGTTCTTGCACGAGCTGTATTTTATACGGTTTTACACCAAGATCTTTGCGTAAAACCTTCCATGTGGTCGAATAACACAAACCCAATTGCTGCGAACGGCGACGAATCGACATT
Organism: Dichetophora obliterata; assembly: GCA_963920525.1. Taxonomy (NCBI): domain Eukaryota; kingdom Metazoa; phylum Arthropoda; class Insecta; order Diptera; family Sciomyzidae; genus Dichetophora; species Dichetophora obliterata. Next base: position 232,186,323 of record OY986436.1, on the reverse strand, counting down.
TCACGGTCTTCAGCAACACTCTCAGAAACAGACGCAATATTCTCTTCTGTACGCACTGTACGCATTCGTGTGGTTGGTTTAATGTCCAATAAAGTAAACTGAGTGCGAAACTTGGTCACAATCGCATTAATTGTTTGCTCACTTGGTCGATTATGTAGACCATAAATCGGACGTAAAGCGCGAAACACATTTCGAACCGAACACTGATTTTGGTAATAAAATTCAATGATTTGCAAGCGTTGCTCGTTAGTAAGTCTATTCATGATGAAATGTCAAAGCATATTGAGCATCTTTCTCTTTGACACCATGTCTGAAATCCCACGTGATCTGTCAAATACTAATGCATGAAAATCATAACCTCAAAAAAATCACCCTTTACAAATTCTGAAAAAAAGCTGTGCGGACTTTCGTAAATAGATTCATACACATACATTCATACATTCATATTTTATAATTGAGAACAAAATCTATTTACGAAAGTCCGCACAGCTTTTTTTCAGAATTTGTATATGCTGTAGTGGAGAAAAAGTCTTGAAATTACATGTATTTTACGAATTTCGCTGAGCCAGACCTCCAAAAAATTCGTCCATACAAATTGACCCGGCCTAGTGGGTATGTATTATGTTTATCACGTATAGACTCAAAAACCGCTGAACCGATCTTTATGACATTTTCAGAGAAATTGAAACACAATCTTGAGAGTGCTCCTGGTGAGTGAGAGTTTGGTGTCGATTGGACAAAGTGGCGTTTTACCTGCCATACAACCTAAATTTACTCTATCGCCCACAAACCATAAAAAATACTATTATCGAACGGTTGTGATCGTAAAAAACTAAAATTTTGTTTAGATGGTTAATATCGGCAACTGTACTAAAAATGCGTGTAGTTGCACTTTATCTACGCCTACTTTTTCGAAATCATGCCAATTTCTGAGTTGTACAAATTTTGATAGTGAACTATATATGTAAATGTGTCCACGCAAACTGTTACCGCCCACAAAGCAATGGAACTTCTATATATTTATAAGACGGTTTTGACCGAATAAAACTAAAATTTGATAGTTTAGTTCATATCTTTACTACGGTCGCAATATATCTACGCCCACTTTTTCGAAATTATGCTAATTCCTGAAATGTTCACGGTTTGATATTGAAAATTGGTATGTAGGTGCAATGGGACCAAGTAGCGATCACTATATAAATATAAATGTTGCCACGCCTACTTTTTCCGCCCATATATCTTTATAAAAAAATTAATATGTGTATGTAAGTATAGCACGTTGACTCCGAAACCGCTGAACAAATTTTTATGAAATTTTCAGGGAAACGGTAGCAAAGTCTTGAAAATGTTCTTGTGAAGTCTGGTGATGATTGCAGAAAGGGACGTGGCACCCCGAAATTTTCGCTATCAAATAGCTTTGGAATAATAGGTCGCACAGCATTGAAAATCGGTTTCGTGAAACTTTAGGAAGTTATTAAACGCATACCAAGGATGGTTTTTGCATTATAAAAGGGGGCATGTCACTTCGCAAACAACCCAAATTTGCTATATCGAATAGCTTTGCAATTATAGATCGCATAGCCTCGGAATTCGGTATTCGACCACAATTTACACTTGCCGTTCCACTCATAATATTTTATGGGCGTCGGACAAGGGGGCGTAGTAACGAGTCGGGTTTTAGCTAGTTAAAAAAAAATGAAAAATTGAGTCAAATATCGAAACAAAAATAAACAATAAAGCAGAAGAACAGTGACATAGGCGCGCCTAGATTATGGTGTGTAAATTTTACAAACTAGAACCTATTAGAAAAATTTTTTCTGTAGGGTAGCAGCGACACCTAGTTTGAAAAAACCTCGAAAACATAAATTTTTCATACGATTTTTACTTCGAGCCAAAATCCTAGCTCGATTTGATAAACTTATAGTAAAAAAATATCAGCTTGAAGTTGAAAAGTGCGTTAAATTTGCACAAAGAACCGATTAAGGTTAAGCAAACACAGAGTTGGTTATTAAAGATATTATTTAATTCATAACTTAAGTAAACACATTCCAGGATTAAGAAAATTGATTACTTGAATTAAGCAAATTCTTCTCAATTAAAGGAAGCAGTCACTTTTTCGAACTTTAGCTTTTTGCAAAATAGTAGAAAAACATGTCTTTAAAAGGCAAAACAAAATGCACAAATAATTCTATTTTGATTAAACAGAAGTTGTGCGTATAAGCATCAAAGTGTATGGACTGCAGAAACCACAGAGGCTTACTGAAGAGTTGATGTAGCGATCAACGAAATAGTCTGTGTAGTGGTTGGTTTTGCAAAAAACTGGTTGTTGTTGCAATCAAGCTAGTTTTTCTCACTTCAAGCACGATATTTGCTTGAAGTGAGAAAAACTAGAAGACTTGAATCTAGAAAAAATTTTTAGTTTTAAATAAACTTTTCTTGAATTAAACATTTTTTTACTTAATATCCTGTGTTTCAAATTTGCTCAATTCCAGACAGAAAAAGAAGGCTTGAATTTGAGAAATTCACGCTCGAGTGTTAACTGATTGCCTAGTTGCTAGATTCAAGCATACAATGCTTGACTTTTTCTATCCGTGTAGTTTGGATGCATATGAAAGTGAATGTAAAATAATTTTGCGATATCTTCTCACTTGTGGACATGCCAGTCTTTACGAAATGTCTTAAAAATATAACAAAATTTAATTTTATACTGAATATTTGCAAAAAACGTTAGAATTTTACTATAAAAAATCAAGCAAAACTTTAACTTAGATATATTTCATAAGCTCTAGCATAAAAAAATATACTAATAAATTTTTATTTTAATTTTATTTATACAAAAAAGGTTTTGAAATCTACAAAATCGATAATTTTATACGATTATTATTATTTATTATTATTATAGATATTTATTGTTATAACGATATGCAAAAAAATGCACAAATGGATTTTACTTTTTGCTTTGTATTTAAATATGTCTGAAAATACATTATGCAAATATACATTTGTACAAATATACATTGGGCCGAAGTTAAAATACCCCCACTGCCGAATTTGAGTCTATATAAAGTCTTAAGCAAACTGTTAAATATATTTAAAGAGATTTTCCCGGTTTGGTTAAGTCACTTTGTATTGGAGGTAGGCGTGGTTTTCATCCGATTTTGCTCAGATTCGAACTTGGCCTCCATTTTTGTATAAAAAGCTTATAGTTTTAATGTCGTTATGATAGCTCAAAAATTACGGCTGCTATCGTGGACACAGACGGACAGACGGACATGGTTAAATCGACTCAGGAGGTGATGCTGATCAGGAATATATATACTTTTCTATACCGGCCACACCTCCTTATCGGCGTTACAAACGGAGTGACAAAGTTAATAAACCCCCATTACGTTTTTAAACGTGGGGGTATAAAAACCCTCTGAAAAGCTACCTCTCCAAAATTAAAAAATAAACTTAATGACCATTTTTTTGATTTTTTTTAGATTTAGATTAGATTTTTTGGCGATACTTAAAAAATTGTATTTTTTCATATAAATATATATGCGCATTTTCGTTAAAACATGCTCAAGAAAAGTGGTCTTTTCTCCTTATTATTGAGTTTTGGCTTGATGCTTGAATACAGTAAAATAAAAATTGCTATGCTTGAAATAAATTCTTTCCTTTTTATGCATACAGGGTGTCCCGTCTAAGAGTGCGAATATTTACGGAAGTGAAAGGGGAAGTCAATTTTAGCAAAAAATCGTATGGGAGGGGGGTCGTTTTGACAACCTTAGGAACTACGGGGTTAATTGTTATTTTATGAATTTGATTCATACTATTGGTTCTAGCAGAAAAACGAACCCATGGAAAACTTATTTTAAGAGTTCATTTTAAAGACAATGAAGTGACCTTTCCAACGGTGTATCAACGAACCCACCCAACCTATCCCTTACCGAGCTGTGCTCGCGAGAAGATGAAATAAAGATGAAGATGAAACTACAAAATTTTAAGTTTGAGCACAATTTTCTCAAAATTTCCCGTAATAAATCAAAATTTTTTTAACATCAAATTCGTGTTTTATTTAATTTTCTTTTCAACGACATTAACATCATTAATATACAATATCTTCAAAATTAACAAAGTTAGTTTTCAAACTCACAAAGGAGGTCTATAGGATGAATGAATTTTTAAAGAAATTTAGTCTTTTGGTGTTGAGAAGAGGACATTCTGTAAGGATATGGGAAATATAAAAGGAATGAACTGAAAAAATGACATATGGGCTGTATTTCTTTTCTCATAATATAATCATGAGTTAATTTTGTATGACCGAGTCAAAGTCAATTTCAATTCAATTTCAATTTTCAATTTTATTGAGTCTTTATAATATTGGATTGTTACAATGCATTTTATCAATAATGTAAATTTTTAGACTATATTGTATTGTCTAAAGCGATGACAGATATGTATTTTAATGCAACTAGCTTATATTGAATGTTAAAATTAACAGATATAATATAAATTTAATATAGTTTGAAAAAAAGTGTTTCAAGTTTTGCTCAATACTTGGTAGTTTGACATGAAGGAGCTATTCTCAATTACATATAACTTAAATCTAATATATAAAAAATTTTACTAAATTTTAAAAAAAAACACTTATAAATATCCTAAATAATTAATAACTCCTGAATTAATTTAGTATACGTAGTTATAAAAGTCTAAGAAATTTTTTTTTTTTTTTAACATATAATTAATATCAACCTCTGTGTGTGTTTGGCAGTTTAATTTTGTAAAATTCGGGCAGAGAGGTGGGGTTAGCAGAATAAGAAAACGTATCATTTATGATGCCAATTGGAGACAAGTAACATGAATTAGACCAATTGTGTTCCCTTTCACGCAAATATATTTCACTAATTAAAGAGCTTTCATGAAATTCAAGTTTATTAATAAATGTTTTTTGAAGATCAAATGCATAAGTGCAAAGGGGAGCCATAAGAGCTCTATTATATATATAGTAATTACTATATCTTTTAGTTGGTGATTCAAAATTTCTGTTCACACAAGATCTGAGGACTTTTCTTTCAGAAATTTCTAATTTTCTGGCAATTGTTGGAGCGATTGAAAACCAGATGGGAAATGCATATAAAATTGCAGTACGAATACTTACTTTATATAAAAGTAATTTTGTTTTTTGACTAAGTGACTTGCTGTAAAATAGTCTTGAAAACATTGCTGCAATTTTTGCAAATTTTTTAATAGCTAGTCTTCCATGTTCATTGAATTTAAACAATTTATTAAAAGTTACACTGAGATATTTTATTTTATTTTGAAAAGGAATATCGGATTCATTGAATCTTAATTTAAGATTTTTGCTCTCTGGAACAACCTTCCTATTACATTTACCTGAAGAATTTCTCATACATATGGCTTGCGATTTTGCAGCATTAATAGTGATACCCCAAGATTTATAGTAGTCATTGATAACTCTAAGATGAGTTTTAACTAAACGAAGAGCATCAGCAGGAGATTTATTGTGAGCATAAATAAGTGAATCATCTGCGTAAAGAATGCTTTTTGAGCCATTTATTTCATGAGGAAAGTCGTGTATTAGGATATTATATAGATGGGGGGCCAAAATTGCACCTTGAGGTACTCCACTCATGATGTGTTTGTATAACACAGTTTGAATTTGAGTTATTAATTTGGACAAAAAAGGCCCTGTCGTTAAAAAAACTTGAAAAAAATTTTATTAAAAAAGGATCAAAACCAATATTAGTTAATTTATAAATTATTCCTTTATGAAATGCTTTATCAAAAGCTTTTTCTATGTCCAGAGAAACTGCTACTGTGCAGGATTTCTCTCTTAAATTATTTGTTACGTCATCGTGTAATTTAAGCAGTGCATGAACTGTTGAATGGCCTGGTTTAAAACCAAATTGATGTTCAGGAATATATCGTAAATTTATATTTATATCCATTTTAGATTTTATTACTCTTTCCAAAAGTTTCCTTAGGTTCGATAGCAATGATATAGGCCTAAAATTATTCATGATAAAAGAGTTTGATTTTTTTTTAATTGGAATAATTTTAGCAATTTTCCATGCTAAAGGAAAATAACCATTATTGATGCAATTGTTAAAAATTATTGATAAAAATTTAAAAGGCGAACGTGTTATTTTTTACTAATAAAATTTGAAATTAAATCAGGGCCGACAGATTTTTTTGAGTTTATATTTTTTACAAGATTTTGCAAGATATTCGCATTGATAAAATAAACGTTGGGAATACTTTGAAGAGAACTAAAATTTTCATTAAAAGTAAAAATGGGATTAGTACACTCCGACAAAACTTCATTAATTTTTGTATCAATCAAGTTGAAATTTGCTGTAACAGGTATATTTTCCCTGTAGATGTTCTGAAAGTAATTTTTGAATTTTTCTCCAATTTCAAAACTATCATGAATAAAATTGCCATTGTATTCTATCTTATTGCAAAATTTAGAATTTCTTTTTCCAATGAATCTATATAACTCTTTATAAGCAAATGGCCCAGGTTTTATTTTAGATAATTTATCATTAAGCATAATTGCTTGATGAGTTTTTATTTGGTTTTTTATCATGTTGTTAAGTAATTTAATTTGCGCTGATAGTAATTTATATTCAGAATTTTTTCTATTATAGTTAATATGATAGATACTTTTTAACTGGCTTTGCCATTGATGCTTTAAATTATAGAGAATTTTGATATTATCTGGAACTAAAAATGTTTTACTAGTAAGATCAATAGTTTCAGAATGAAGATTCATTGTAGAGACAACTGCTGTAGTAAATAATTTAATTGACTGATCAATTTCTGAATTTGAAAGATTTTTATTTGAAGGTGGAATGATTTCTTCCAATGCAGTGTCTAAATCCGAACGAAAATTGGTCCAAACAGTATCTTTAAATGATTTGAAAGAACGTGGAGAATTTATAATAAAATCAAAATCTGGTAACGTTATTTTAATTTTTAGGGGGAAGTGATCTGAGAAAGTAGGGATGCTCGAAATTGAAAGATTATTATTTATGGTGTCAACACTACTTGTATTTATTAAAAAATGATCAAGGTATGAAGAACCATTTGGGAACGAAGGATTTATATCACAGATTCTATGAAAATCAAGAGAATATGAATGAAGCCAGTTTTTTAATGTTTTGCCATTAAGGTTCTCCAAGCAATCACCCCAGTCTGGGCTTTTAGCATTCAGATCACCCCCAAGAATTGTATTGTCAAAATTTATTGAAAAGTTTCGAATTTTTGTTAATGCATCTAGCATTTGAGATGGTGAAGCATTACTTGGAAAATATAAACTTCCCAATAATATTTTTTTCAAAGCAAAATTTATTTTTAAGGTTATAATAATCAAACAGTTAGGAAATATAAGATCAGGAATTGACGTTGTAATATATTTAATATTCTTTTTAATGGCTATAGCTGTTCCAAGTCGGGAACTGTCACGAATAAAGTTATAATTATTTATGAAAATATTTTTTTGTTTAGAAAGATGAGTTTCTTGTAGAAAAGCAATATCTATATTATTGTGATTGAGTGTTGTCTCTAAATCAATTTGTCTACTTTTATCAATTAAAGATCCTACGTTAAAAGTAAGAATTGTGAGTGAATTATGGCCCATAATTAATCAACACTTCTTTGAGTAAAATCATGTACTCATTTTTGGCTTGATCCTTAGGAAGATTTTTGTAAGTGGAAATGAAATTTCTTATTTTATCTTCAAGGGTTAATATTGACGTGTCTTTAAAATAATTAGATAAACTTAAAAATTCATCTATAATTGAAGATCTTTTATCTTTCATATTGGCTGATCTTTTATGAGATGCTTCTGACAAAAAGTTGCTTGCATACGATTTCCCGGGAATCACAGAACTTGATCCGTGAATGGCTGAGAAAACGTTATTTTCAACAGCCAACTTTTTTCCCTTGCTTCCCTAAGTAGGAATTTTTTTTTTTCAAAATATTTTTTAAAAGCTGGACAGCCACGGTAATTGGCTGGATGTCCTTATTGATTACAGTTAACACAGAACGGTGGGGAAGAATCATTATTCGAACGTGCACACTGACCTGGGTCGTGATTTTGATTGCATTTTATGCATGCGAATTTTTTATTGCAATTTTTGGCAATGTGCCCCCAGTACTGGCAGCGTTTGCATTGAATTTCTTTAAGATTAGATTTAGGTGCTTCCCATGTTATTACTTGGTTTAAGATGTGTTTAATTTTACCCAGGTCCCCAATCTTTCCACCAGTAACCAGAGTAATTAAGAAAAGTCCAGAATCTACGTTGTTTAGCTTAGAATTCCGCGTAAGAAATTTAGAGACCTTTTCCACTACTCCAGGAGCTTGTGAATCTATATCAGATTTTATTTCTTCAACAGTGGTACCATGAAAAAGCCCTCTTAGGACTATATTAGGCTGCTTAAGCTCACTGGGTGTAAAGGAATATGACTCTATACCCTTTTCTCTAAGTAAGATCATCATTTCATTATGAACCTTTAGATCTTCAAAAAATATTTTACTTTTAAATTTGCTTTTATTTATAATTTTATAATTAATTTTGGGGGTCCTAGCATTAAGTTGGTCAACGAGTTTTTTAATGTTGATATTAAAAAGAAAAATTGGTGGACAATATTTTTTCCCATTTTTAGGAATATGTTGCGGTCCCTCTCTGACCAAATTTTGTACAGCAGTATGCTTAGCACGTGTATTGTTATCAATATGGTTATCAATATGGTTATCAAACGATAAATCTTGTAAGATTTGAAATCTATTTTGGCTTCTTTGAGTAAGTCCTGCATTGTTACCTAAATTTAAATTAGGTAAGGATACATTACCAGCTGTATCAGCATTTTGAGTAGAACTAGAATTGGGACGTTTTCGCTTTGGGATCTGGAATCCATCAGAAGTAGTTGGTAAGTTTGAATTTTGTAAATGTGCATTGAAGTTCAAATAGTGATCTGCAGCAAAAATCTTGTCTGGAGAGTTAGAGAGAATATTAGTTGAGTCCATTCGGTCTTCAGGAGATTGTTGATTATCAGATCCACCAGGGCGCAAGACTTGCGATGACGTATCGGGTGGTATTGGCAAACTATTATTACTCATACTCGAATGATTGGAAGTAATTTTATTTGGAGGTTTTTTGATCTTCTGGTGGCTTTTAGAACACGAGGTGTTAGGAACGTCCTTCTTTTTCATGGCAGAATTCGTTTATAAAGCTTGACGAATATTTTATTGTCAATAAATTGCAATAAAAGTTTGCACACAATATCGTCTATATATGTATTTGTTTAGAATTCAATTTATTTTATTGAAAAAATATGGAACGTAAAAATCAATTTTTTCAATATAATTTTTATTCTATTGTTGTTTTTATTCGACTGCTCAGTACGACTTCCAAAAATCGAATCCCCGAGTCAAAGTCTTGGAAAGCATTTGTTCATTATAGTTGTTGTGGAGGTGGTAAGCTTGTTAAATTGTCTGTTCGGACTTACTATCATATAGTTATGGGAGTAATTCTGCCAGTCAGTTAAATTTATAGTAAATTTTATTTAAGAGGTATTATAGAGGTATTATAGAGGTATTTTATAGCAAATTGACTAATGGATTGTTTTGGAAATGACAAAAAGGTTAGTATGGTTATACTTGATGCTCTACTATGGTCAAGGATTACAATGTCTAACTAGCACACTCTGAACTCTCATTTTTAAAGAAAGGTCCGAAGTCAGAAGTCAACAATAGATCAGGTCTCGTTGTCATTTAATAGGTAACTATCACCATGCATCAAGTTATATTGGATTGATCGTCCATCGAAGGTTGTTATTTTTGTTATGAGAATTAATACTATAATTATGACTTCTCCAAGATACGGCAACCAACAACCAAGGTTCAAAATGAACCTTTGGTGCTTCAGAAATAAGAAGAATCATTCAAGTGCCGTGCCTCAAGAATGAACTCAGTTTGAGAACAATTCATGGTCCGTGCCCCATCCCAAAGGTCCTCTGTCGGGCTTCCCACTTCTGTAGCAGTGGGTGTGCCTGGTTGATTTTTGAACGCAATCTTTGTTTGAGGGCTTTAAAAAAAAGCAGACAATTCCTTAAATATATATTACAGCCTTTCAACTTTAAACCCAACACAACCTCCTTATTTTATTTTCTACTAACTTTGGCTGCTCTATAATTTTTCTGAGCCACTGTTCGGTGAACTATGAAGCTACTCCAAGTTGAAGCTTCTCCTGAGACATACTTATGCACATGCCAAACGGCCCATACCAATAGATCTCCACAATCGTTGGTTGTCAGCAATTTGCCTGATTTCCAAACAAACGTCTTCTTGCAGCAAAATACGTTAGTAGAAATTGTTTTCTTACCTTTATTCGAGCAAATAAAATCCAAAACTCAAACAATGCCATAAAGCACGCTAACGATCATGAAGCACCATAAATTTGAGCTGCTGACGATCGACCAAGTCGATGAGAGCTCACCAGAGGATCAGCAGCAGCAACAGCAGCAGTATCTACAGAGGATGGACGCAAGAGTTCACAGTCAGTTTTTGAAAGTGTCAGCCAACTACCTTAACTACTCTTTGGACTTAGCGATGGTTTTAAGTGTTTTTAGATTCTTTTTTACTTCAACACATTTGCCAAATAGCTTTATTTGGTAGGTCAAGAGAGAGAGAGAGACAGAGAGACAGAGAGCGAGAGACAGAGAATGATTATCCAAGAGTTGGTGGTTGTTAGCGTGCCATTGCAAGGCGGAGCAAAAGCAGCAGACAAAGCAAATACATTTTTTACTAATCAGCAACAAATTCACTCATGTTGTCACATAAACAACCAAGATGGCGATCGGCACTGTTCTCCTCAAGCGTCTTTTCTACCAACCGTATGTCGATCTGCAGTTTCCATAAGTTTGTTTTAAGAGAAAACAGTATCTATCTGGTCACTCGATAGGTTTTTATCTCTTTGCCCAGCGTTTTATCGTTAGTTATCAATCTCAGGGACTCTATCGCTGAATGTGTTTTTTGTGTTTTCATTTTTATGGGCGCACTCTTCTGTGTGCGCATCTTTCGTGCGGTACGATGATCGTACTTCATTTTAAGTATCTTGAGAATTTCATGGCCTTAGTGAATTAGCTGATTGTAGTATGAAGTAAAGTTCGAGCCACTTTTAAAGGCGGCAAGGTAAGACAAGGAAGCAGCGGTCAGTCCAGATGAAACTAGATCTATCTAATATATTTGCAATGAGCAGCAGCATGCAATGGTAGTGTGCAGACTGCAGAAAGTGGCAAGAGGAGTAAACGGCTTGTTTGTGCATCGGTGAACATTCATCAGTGTTGTTGTGACGTTTATCGTTTGTTGAAAGGGGTCATTTCTACAAATACATATTTCAGAAAGTTGAAGGTGAAGGTGAAGCATCATCTCAGGCAGGTTATTTGGTTGTGCAGTAATTGAAAAAATGTGTTTTTTCATATGCTGCCGTTAAAGATGCTTGTTTTAGGAAAATTTATGCACTTTTGAAGGAAGTTAAATGGAGGTAAAGGCGGAAGGAGTGCATTGTTGGCAGGATTCGTTCAACGCTGAAGGTCTTTGCTGTCATTTATGATGGATAAGAAGAGCATTATATACTATTGCATTAGATTAAGATTTATGTTTAAATAAATGCTCATCGAATAATGACCGATGAGCAAATGTAGACCATTATAATTTTATCTATAAAAAGAAAAGAAACTAATAGAGTAAGTATAATAAAAATGAAGTAAAATAATTTGAAGGTAAAATAAACCATCATTAGTTTTTTTGCTATGGAGAATTAAGGGGTCTTCTTTCAATATCTTTGCTAATATTCAATGGCAGTTATAGCCTGAACACAATGACTGCAACATGCGACAAATGCCAATTGTCCAAATACAGAAGGCATGTTTTCATATGTAGACGAATTTTATGATGTCAACTCAACAAAGAGAGGATGCGACGACAAATGTTGCTGTCGCAGATTTAGATCTACTAGAATTCGCCAGTGGCCGAAATTCGACCTTTTCACTGGTACCTTCGACATACACTGATATGAAATGTGATATGAAATATTCTTTCGTTCTCAGATGAGCATATAAAAGGGTTAGAAAACGAATCTATTTCTATTTTCAGTTTGCCGCTCAGTGCGAAAACATAGTACTCTGTTCAGTTTCTTGTGAAATTTCACTCGAATTTCCATATAAAAAGTGACAGCTGCGAAACAAGCGCGTAAATTTTCACAACATGTTCGTCAGAGCAGTACTCCGCTGCGTGAAATTATCCCAACATGTTCCTGAGCAACATTTTTTTACGACAACTTAATTGTACTGCCCATGATTCAATTATATATAAGGTTAAGTAACCATGAAATTGTTCTCATACAACAACAAAACTTGGATCGCAAAATGTCAAAGTAAAACAAAAAAGACAAGTAAACAATCAAATTAAAATTTCTGACTAGAAGTCAAACTATTGAATTTTAATATCAAATTTGTGTTTAAAATAGTTTTTAAACAATTTTCTTGGAGTTTGAGTTTTTGTTACCGCTTCAAAATGCCGAAAAAGTACGCGATTCACCAAAACTATTGGAACAAAGGAATCGTTTCCTTTTTTAAAGTGCCCAGTGACCATTTTAAACAAAAACGCTGGATGAATGGAATTTGGATCAGCGAATGTCAGAGTAAAAGATAACAACACCAAACAGCTGTTTTTGACATTCGCCAACAGATATGTGCTCTCAGCTTACTCAACCTTATATATAATTGAATCATGGTACTGCCTATTTATTTTGAAGGGAAAAGAGAGAGATCATATGAAATCTCCCAACTTATTCCGAGTCTCTCTGAGAAACGTTGCCATAGGAATTTCTCGCAACAAACTTTAAGTCAGAAATTTCACGCAACAAATAAATAGATGTTGCCAGCGAAATTTCACATAAACGAACAGAGTACTAGGCTTAATCAACGACTTTTCATACAAAAATACGTTGTATTGAGAAAAACTACAGTTTTTGAGATATCGTCATAATTTTGATGTCAAATAACGGGAATTTTCAAAATTTACTGTTTGTAAGAAATTTTACAATCCCAATATATATTCGCACATGTTGCATAAAAAAATGCTTACTGTAGGGTATCCGTACATAGGTATAGCGAGAAATGTTTGCGTATTCTTCCATCTCTTATAGCTTGGCTTTTATTTAAGAAATTCTGTATTGAACGAGCATATTTCAGGTCAAAGGTCACAAAAAGTATTTTGTGCATCACTTCTCCCTACTCTAATTCATTTGAAAGGAAAATTATCCAAATCGGATGAGAAACACGGGAGAAAATGGTACCGAACTGTTTTTCCTACGCCTATATATATATATAGATTTCCAATTTGATAGAAATACAGATTGTCGCTGTTGCATTCATTATAATCAAGTCGTCGAGAGCACTGCAATATTTCTCTCTGACGACAAGCTGCCGCATTGTCGTCGGACGCATGTTGCAGTCATTGTGTTCAGGCTTTAACTTTATTTGTTTTTGAAAAAGTGTATTCAAATGCGTGAAATTTGTTTGTTTTGACCTACAAAGAATTAAAGAGTCATCTTTCGATATGTTTGCTTATATTCAATGGTAGTTCTTTAGTTTGTCTTTGACTCAAATGCGTGAAATCTGTTATCTTAGATATGAATGAATAAACATTTTTTGTTACGTCCTGTGTTGTCCCTATGTCCAATCCATACTTTGCACTATGGTCCTGAAATTGAAATTGGCCGCATAAACATTTAAACTTCAAAATAAAAAAAAAGTAATGTGACTTAACAAGAATACTTTCAGTGTTCCGAGAAATATCTTCTTTCATACAACGTGGCAACTTTTTTCATATGCCGTCTGACGCTTTTCCGAACAATTCTGAAGGTATGTTACTTAATACGTAGGCCGTTTGAGAACTCAGTGACTTTTTTAGTCTCCTGCCGCCTCGTAACTTTAAATGCAACACTGGTTTTATCAACTAAAAAAAAATAAACTGGCCATTTCAGCCCTTGGAAGGACTTTGACCTAGCTTCTATTGATCAATTGTGTTGTGCGTGTTATTAAATGTTTGATCACAAATGATCGAGAACTGGACCTACGTGTTTTTTGCTTTGAAGCTTTACATGGCAATTGTTACTCTCTGAGGTTTGCCATTGTCTGCAGAGAGGTGACGACTGAACAGCATATAATTTTTTACTTTTCTAATACGATGTTTACGATGTCAATTCTCGGCTGCATGGGAAATTTGCTGTTTTCCGAAACACCGTTAGATTTAATAGCACGTGTTCTGTGATGGTAGCAGAAATTTTGTCAAAAAAGTTTGTATGCAAAATTCAAAGCACAGTGCATTCTTCGTGCATTCTTCGTGCAAAGCACAGTGCATTCATACAGGGTTGCCAATATTCGAAGCGCCCATTTTATTTTTAAATAAATCAAAGAAACCACAATTTTTTGTCTGTTCGTCATGAATATCATTTAATTGGGTTCAAGTAGATTTGCTTACATTATTTCTTGAATATGATATCTCGTAAATGGTCGCCATTGGCCTCTACGACATATTGTGCCCGTTTTGCAGCATTTTCCATGGTTTTCTTCAACATTTCGATGGGAATGGCGGTTATTTCTTGACGGATGTTGGTTTTCAGCTCTTTTAGGGTCTTTGGCTTGTTGACGTAAACCTTTGATTTCAAATAACCCCACAAAAAGAAGTCTGGAGGCGTTAAATCTGGTGATCTTGGCGGCCAATCGAAATCACCATTTTTTGACATCAAACGGCCAGGGAACAATTGCTTCAAAAAATCGATTGTAGTGCGGCTTGTGTGTGGTGGCGCGCCGTCTTGTTGAAACCAGTAGTGCCTGATACGCTTTCGACGAACGATTGGCATGAAAAAATTGTTTATCATATCGCGATAATGCTCCTGATTGACAGTAACTCTGTGGCCATTATCATCTTCGAAAAAGAACGGCCCAATGAGCATTTTAGCACAAACGCCGCACCAAACAGTGACTTTTGCATCGTGAAGAGGTACCTCTTGAATCTCTTGTGGATTTTCAGTGGCATAAATACGGCAATTTTGTTTGTTTACCGTTCCGTTCAACTGAAAATGAGCTTCATCGCTCATTGAGTTGAGTTTTCACTATTGACTTGTTTTGTTGAATGTAAATTTCAGTCGATTTGGCATCACTGCGGAAAGTTACAGTGTTGCCAGATGGGCGCTTCGAATATTGACAACCCTGTAGTTGGTGATCAACGCTTAATTTTTATTTTTTATTCAAAGTAAATTTTCCAGTTTTCAGTAAAATTTCGGTTAAAACATTTTTAAAATATCGAAATCACAATGGCACTGCGTGTAAAAGAGTTGCCTCAAGACTTGAGAGACTTGATAGTAAAACTATTTAAAGAGCACAGTTCTCAAAGAAAAATCGCAAACACAGTTGAGAAAAGCCATGCAACAGTACAAAAGGTGATAGAAAAATACAAAACAGAAGGAAGCACTAAGACAAAGCTAAGATCTGGACGACCAAGCATTTTCACTTCTCAAGAAAAACGCATAATTGTACGCAAGGGACGAGAAAATCCTACAAAATCAGCACCAACAATCCAATTTGAAATCGAAAATGAGGTTGGAAAAGTGTGCAATCCTGAGACAATCCGTCAGCTTCTCCGTACTGCTGGATAACATGGTCGCAACATGAGCAACAAGCCGTTTATTAACGAAGTTAACCGTAGCAAAAGGCTTTCATTCGCGAAACAATACGAAACAGCTGATGAAAGCTTCTGGAATTCAGTAATTTTTTCAGATGAAAGTAAATTCAACATCCACGGATCAGATGGAAGTGCAAAGGTATGGTGAAAAGTGAATTCTGAGCTTAAACCGCAAAATATGGTAGGCACAGTCAAACACGGTGGTAGATCTGTGGTTGTATGGCAGCCTTTGTGGTTGATAAACTGGTTTTCATCGATGGAATAATGGATCGTTACAGTTAATTAGATTTTTTAAAAAAACAACTTACACGAAAGTGCATCAAAATTTTGGAATGGAGTAGTCGTTCGTCTTTCAACAAGACAACGATCCTAAGCACACCGCGCTTATTGTCAAGGACTGGCTACTGTATAAAGTAAAAAAAACAGCTTAAAACACCACCTCAGTCTCCTGACATTAACCCTATCGAGCATTTATGGGACCACCTTGATCGCCAAATCAGAAAGCACAACATAAAAAACAAGGATGATTTGAAGTTAATCCTTTTTGAAGAGTGGGAGAACATAGCGCCTAGCGTGACTATGAACCTGGTGACTTTAATGAAATCCAGACTTAAAGCTGTTATAAAACAAAAAGGCTATCCAACAAAATATGAAAAAACATTTAATTTAAGATAAGTTAAAAAATGAGAATTTTACAGTATTGGCTTAGTTTTGCATACTTACTTTTTTGAAATGTTTTTAAGGATATTTTCATTTAAGTTTGTACAGGGTCCGCCAAATAACTTTTTTTTTTGAAAATTCTATAAAAAAAACTACTAGATATTTTCTTAAATTTCTTTTTTTATTTGAAAGTACAATCCTTCCGGTTATTAATGGAAAATAATTTCATTCAAATGGCTGCCTCGGCTGGCCTACACGATCGGTCCAATTTTTAAGCACATTATCGATTGTGTGCAGCTGTATTTCACCAATGGCTTCACGAATATTGTCCTTTAAAGCGTCAATTGTCTCTGGCTTGTCGGCGTAACACTTATCTTTGAGGGCACCCCCACAAATAATAGTCCAACGGTGTCAAATCGCAGCTCCGAGCTGGCCAAACGACATCAACTCTGCTGCTGATAATGCGATATTCAAAAACAGGGCGCAAAACATCGAGTGTAGCTTCGGCTGTGTGACACGTAGCGCCGCACAGTGGAAAATCGTAGAGTAAGACTAGCCCATAATAAATTTTTTAAATGGTTCAAATTACACCATAATTTTTTTTATCAAAAAGCTAAGATGTCGAACTTAATAATTTGAGTAAAATATTTGAAGTTTGGTCAATAGTAATACTCGGAAATATGGACCGTATTCACATCTTTTTACGACAACGATTTATTACTATAAAAATAAAACATATTTCAGAGCATATTTTTAATATAATTCACATTACAATTAAGGAGTTATATACCTTATTGAAAAGGTAATTTGATGTAGATTCCGATTTAATAAATAGCGGATCAGGTTTTAGTAAAAACATTTGAAATTTTAGCTCCTGAATGATGTAATGTTGTTTTGGCTGCATGTCAAAACTTTGCTAAGGCTTTTAATTAGGAGCTGTGCTTAGCTTTGCGCTCATATATAAAAAATTTTAAAGCTTAATATATTAATAAAATACTATAAAAATATTAGCTGCATATTCGTGCATAAACAGAAGTTACATTGAATAATGTTAAAAACTCAGCTATACGGAACACTCTGAGAGCAAAGAGAGCAAGAAGCAATGATTTTTGTTAAAGTAGCTTTGCATTGTTATTCGTTATTCCGTTATATAAAAAAAAAGTTGACTAGTAGGCTATTGATAGAAAGTTTAAGAATAGTGACAATTAATATACATATGTTTTTTGGTTATACTGTGTTTTTCAGTATTACATTAATTAAAAATGAATAATTTTAAGTGTTCGGTGCGTCAAATAATTGATGCTTATATTGAAAGTGGGAGAAATACACAAAGTATTGAAGTTTTTGTTGAAAACAATTATCAACTTTCTGAAGAAAATGTAAAATATATAGTGAATGATATAAAAAAAATTGTAATACCAAGTTTTAATAATCGGTGGAAAAAATCAATCAGATCTTTAAAAATATTTTTTGAATAAAATGTTGAGTGGTTGAAAAAAATGGGGACTTTTGCAGAACTTTGCCAGCAATAGTGAAACCTTCAAAATGTACGGCGAAACGAGGAAGACCCTGTAACTCTTATAAAACATCATCAAAATCATCAAAGAAACGTAAATATACTTCTCTATGTAATGATAATGGATTCCAACATGTTTATGCTTATATCCAAGGCTTGCGATCGATGGGAGAATTAGAAGAGGCAAAAATTATTGAAATGCTAAGATCTTCTAAAACTGAAAAGAAGGAGATTCTTAAAAAGCTGGAAGATTCCGAAAAGGGTGAATATTTCGATGAATTAGAGGCGTTAAGTGTGTTTATTGATCTTGACCTGACAAAAGCACAATACATATACTTACGAAATCTTATGATGGAAAAAAAATATACTGTTCTTTCTCCATACTATAAAATTCAGGAAGCAAAAAAAAGTTGCTGCCTTCTACCAGCTTTACTAGAAGTAACAAATACTGTTAAGTCTTTACAAGATCTGTTAGATCACACTTCAACCAGGATTTTAATGATTGATGCTGTGGATAATAAAAGCTTAATAAACCTAACTCTCTACTGTAAATGGGGTTGTGATGGCTCGCCAGGGCAGTCAGAATATAAACAATCGCTTCCAGAAGAATCTTATCTAATTTCTGATGCAAATCTATTTATAACATCTTTAGTACCAATTAAACTTGTAAGCGAAGAAACAGGTGATATTATTTGGGAAAATCCAGTCTGCTCATCTGTTCGATATTGTCGCCCCATTTCAATAGAACTTTGCAAAGAAACACCAGCAAAAACCAAAGAAGTGGTAGATAATATTGAAACTCAAATAAAGTTATTGTCACCAACTATTATTTCAAAGAACAAAAAAAAAATGTAGCCGTAAACCATAAACTGTTTCTTACAATGATTGATGGTAAAGTAGCACAAGTTTTAACAAATACTCCTTCAAGTGCATCATGTACCATATGCAAAGCGACACCTACTCAAATGAATAACTTAGAGAGAGTAGCAGCAAGACCAGAAGATGAAAATGCTTTTAAGTATGGTTTATCGAGCCTTCACGCGTGGATGAGATGTATGGAAATGATTTTGCACATTGGTTATAATAGTGAATTCCAAAAATGGTCAGCGTTAACTGAAAATCATAAAGCAATAAAGAAGCTTAAAAGAGCTAATATACAAAAATGTTTTCGTGAAGAGTTAGGATTAAATACTGATAAGCCAAGGCAAGGAAGTGGTAACAGCAATGATGGTAATACCGCTAGAAGATTTTTTTTAATGTTTCGCGATCTGCTGATATAACTGGAGTAGATGAAGAATTAATAAAAAGGTTTCACATCATTCTTCAAGCTTTATCGTCTGATTTAATAATAGACCCTGAAAAATTTGGCGAATATGTAATGGAAACAGCAAGATTGTATATAAAAAAATACAACTGGTATTATATGCCATCATCTGTCCACAAAATATTGATACATGGAGAAAGCATTATAAAACATTTTGCAGTGTTGCCTATTGGTCAGCTGTCCGAAGACGCACAAGAGTCGCGCAATAAAGACTACAAAAGTTATCGTTTACATCACTCCACTATGGTTTAGAAGACCAGTTTTTGCGGCAAAAAGGAATTTTTATATTTGTTTTTTTTGTAAAAAGTTTTTTTTGTAAAAGGTTTGAGATACTTGGAATAAGAAAAAACTAATTAGAAAAAGATGATAGCTGGCAACCCTTTTCCTTAACGGGATCTCAAAGCTGTTGTTTTGTGTTTTCTTCGTTTTGTAATTTCGTACGCATGAAATTTAGTACTGATTGAGACGCGCACTGTTACAAAAGTATTTTGAGATTGATTGTTTTTAATAATGGAAAGTGTTGCTAAAGGTATGTTAAAAGAAGTATTCATTATACTTTATTTAAGTTATCTTCGTTTTTGTGCTGCACTGCTTTGAAGTGTATCATCTTTTGCAACTTTTTTTTTTCAATAATTTTGTGTTTCGTGGAGTAGAAGTAACGGGATTGTAAGGGATTGTGGAAATTTTTTTTTTTTTTGGAAAGGCTATTGTATCTACTTTCTTATGATTATAAAAATATTTGCATATATTTGCCAATCATTTGTAAAATTATAATTTTTCAGAATCCATTACGGTTGAAAACTCAGAAATTTTTCAATTTTGGGTCGACAATAATAAAGATAATGATGCTGTTTCTAATTGGGTCGCTTTAAAATTGAAAAGACATATTGATCATGAAGAAATGGCATTAACAAAACAAAAAGTAAAAAATTTTTGTAGTTTTGCTAGGCAAAAGTGGGTCAAACATAGGAGGTGCTTATCAATGTTTCGCAAATATGAGCAAAGCTGGTTGGACATTGAGACTGAGTTTTCAGTACTTGAAAAGGAACGCAAAAAAGGCCGGCCTCATGTTGATTATAGCGATGGCAGTGAACGTCACAAAAGAAAACTTGCATCAAACCTCTCGTCTCAACAAGAAAACAACGCTATGTTATTAGTCCATGCTGCGTCCATATCAGCACAATCTTCTTAAAATAATGATTTAAAATATGTCTTAAAAGAAGCAGCTGCATCTCCATCGCGTCCAAGTAAATTCGAAAAAGACTTACTGTTGATTTAAAAACTCCGTTGCCATTATCACCTGAAGAGGCTTTGGCATTTTTAGTGGAAAATGATTTGACTAAACAGCAATATAATATTAACATGAGGGATTTAAATAAAGCACGAAATTGCGATATTTATCCCGCATACTATAAATTGCTTGAATGTAAATCGAAATGCCGACCAGAGGGTATAATAGCAACAGATATTTCCGTAAAAGTTCCTCTTCAAAATATGGTTGATCATATAGCAAATAGAATTATACTTCGTCAGCAAGATGTTCTAAGTCAAATGCAAACAATAAGTGACGCAAGCTTGATTTTAAGTTATGGCTTCGATGGATCAACAGGACATAGTTTATTCAAACAGCAGTTCAAGGAAACTACACCCGAAACATTGGACCATTCGCTTTTTATTACATCGATAATACCTTTGAAATTAATATCCTCAGAAGATAAAATTATATGGCTTAATCAGACTCCTCAATCCATTAGATTTTGCAGACCACTAAAAATAGAATTTGTTAAAGAAAGCAAAGAGCACATTACAAATGAAAATAAGAGTTTAAACAAGGAAATATCCGAGTTGAAACCTTTTGAATATATTTTGAACGACGATAAAAAATTACCGTTACATATAAACTCTTTATGACACTAATAGATGGAAAAGTTTTAAACGTTTTAACTGAAATTAAATCATCACAGTCTTGCGCAATATGCGGCGCAACTCCAAAGCAATTTATGGCAACAAAAGATTTAAATTCAAAAGTTTTTCAACCAAAACCAAATACACTTAAATATGGCATAAGTCCACTGCATGCATGGATACGATGCTTTGAGTTTGTGCTTCACGTTGCTTATAGAAAGGATCTAAAGAAATGGCAAATCAGAAATGACAAAGAAAAAGAGATTTTAAAGCAATGCAAAGCTGAAATTAAAAAAAAAATGTGGGAATTAATGAGCCTCCACGTTGATAAGCCCAAATCAAACGGCAGTGGCAACACCAACGATGGAAATGCTGCGAGAAAAGCGTTTTCTAATACAGAATTGTTTGCATTTATTACTGGTATTGACATTAGGTTCTTGGACCGTTTATTTACAATTTTGGTTTCCATTTCATGCGAGGATGAAGTCGATGCAAAAAAATTTAAAGACTTCTGTGAAGAAACTGCAAAGTTATATTTAAAGGAATATGACTGGTATCCAATCTCAGCAACATTGCATAAAATATTAATACATGGCTCACAAATATTAGAAGCTGCCGTTTTGCCTCTTGGGTTTTTAGCTGAGAATGCGTCTGAAGCGCGAAACAAATTTTATAAAAAAGATCGTATTGCACATGCTAGAAAGGATTCAAGAGTCCATAATATGATCGATGTTTATGGTAGAGCAATGGATTCGTCAGATCCTCTGTTATCCAGCCTGTGCACAGGTTAAATTAAATTACCTTAATTTTACAGTTGGGTAATTATTTATGTTAAAAATGCACTAAATATAGTTATATCGCAAAACGTGAAATATATTTTGTTCCAAAAGTAGGCGTGGCAGCTTTTGAAACACGCCCATTTTTTATGGAGACTCTTTGACAATCATAAGAGGCAATCAGGTGAAGTTTCGTCGTTTTTTATAGGCTCCCTGATTTTATGCCGCAAAAACTGGTCTTCTGGACCATAGTGCACTCTCGAAAATGTTCGCGATCAACCACTAACGAAGATGTTTTCAACAGACTTCTTTACACCTCTGATCCATATGTAACAAGTATAAGGAAACCATCTGCCAAACTTGCAAAAGATTTGGATGAAGATACGCTTAAACTGATGAAGTCACCAGAAAGTAGTGATTTTTGAGAAGAAAAACTCTCGGTTAAAGTATTATATAAATATTTTTTTTTATTATTATTATTTTTAAGTTTATTTTTTGTTAATTTTATTTTAAAATATGTTAATTTTATTTTAAAAATCAAAATCAAAACAAAAATTAAAGTTAGAGTTACTATTTTGTACCAAATACATGTACAAGTCATCTCTATATGCAAAAAATAAACTTCTTACCTATATTCTGAAATAAGTTCTGGTTTAATTTGGCTCATATTTTACAGAATAATACCAAATACATTTATGATTCTTCGTGCAAATTTCATAACTCTATATCTAACAACAAAAAAGTTACAGATTTTTGATCCGATAAGGACTAAAATTTTCCACTGTGCGCCTTCCTGTTGAAACCAAATGTTGCCAATATCCTCCTCTTCAATTTTTGTGAACAAAAATTCGTTCAACATGGCCCGATAACGATCGCCTTTGACTGTAACGGCCACTCCTTGCTCATTTTCGAAGCAAAATGGCCCAATTAGGCCTCTGGACCAAAATCCGCACCACACAGTGACTCGTTTTGGATGCAGCGGCTTTTCAATGTATGCGTGCGGGTTTTCTGTGCCCCAAATGCGACAATTTTGCTTGTTTACATAACCGCCAAGATCAAAATGAGCTTCATTTGAAAAGATGATTTTTTTGGCAAAATCGGCATCATGATTTTCAAAGTAATGTCGCAATATTTCCCAGCGTTGTTCAAGCGTATACACAACCATATTCGTTCAGCGGAAGAATAAAACTAATTATGTGTCAAATCAGACATGAGCTAAGTGTTACCATTCACGAAATAAGCACTAGTTGAAAAAAAAACGTTAGATGGCGGACCCTGTATAATTTGAAGAAATTGAATTTTTTTTTTCTGTTTTTAAAAGAAAGTTCTGAATATATCGTTTGAAATAATACCTGTGCTTTTTGTTGAAATACAATACTTCTACCATTTTCTATTTCATATATTTTCCTAGATGAACTGCATACTTACTTTATTGATTGACTGTATGTTTTGATTCTTCCAAAATAAAAACTATTATTTTGTTGTCTTAACTGAAAAGTGCGGAATTACTTAAAATTGGCTTTTCTTACACACCTGTTTTTTACCCTTTATATAAGAATAAGCTATATTTGACAAATATTATTTTTATACTTGCAGATTAGGATAGTTCATTTGAAAACAATCTTACATTTGGTGAAATGTTCGTACGTATTTTAAACGTATTGAGTTTTTATTTGAAGAAAGATGACATATTTTGGGAATAAGCTTTGAGATAAAAATTTGTTTCTTCAGTGAAAGATACAGCATGGGTAGCTTTAAATGAAATGTTGGCTGTGAAAATATAATAGGACCAGGTGCATACATTTGGTCTATCGAAGTTTTGTTTTTTGCAAAAGATGAACAATTTACCTCGGTTAAGTTTTGTTTTTTTTTGCATTGGGACACCCAAAAGGAGAGTACCAGATATGGATGGGTGTTCGTGGTTTAAATGTTGGAAATAAAAAAATAATAGGATCAGCTCATACATTTGATTCCTCTAAGACATGAACTATTTTCACATTATTCTTTTTTGTGTATTTGCTGAGGGTCACTTTGGTGGCAAATATGAATGTGACAGTGAAAAGTTTTGTTAGAGATGAAAAATTTATATAACCGGGTCTTATATTTGGCACTTTTAGAAGTCATATCGGCCATGTGAAATTAGCCTTATTTGGGGCTTTTATTAGCGAGTGCAAGAGTCGTATTGGAGTTTCTATAGTTTCAAAAACTTCGTAAAGTGAAAAATTATATAAGTTAAATCAGAAATACAGACAGCATTGTTCAACTTAGTTTATTTGAGGAGTGCTATCTTTAAGTGAAAACCAGTAAAGGGAAATGATTTATGTACATTTGATCGAAATAAACATTTAACATTTGTGCATTTGTTTTTTATCTTCAAGAGTGGAAAAAATTAAATTGAGTTTTGAATCGTACTTCTGAATAATATTGATCAGAAGCAGCAAACCCTGAATTAAGTCATGTTGTTGTTGCTTACAACTTATTCGGTCAGTTACAGTTCTTTAGCACGACTGTTCAATGGATTAAAGAGTTATCACTGTCAAATTGTAATATGAGGCTAATTTTATATTAATTCATGAGAAAATACTAAAACTAGATTGTTGCACAGAAGCCTCGCTCTAGACTCTTAAAATGAGTACATCGAAAGGTTTTTATTCAAACCACTCATAATACTTATAATAAGATCACTAAAGCT
Organism: Dichetophora obliterata; assembly: GCA_963920525.1. Classification (NCBI taxonomy): domain Eukaryota; kingdom Metazoa; phylum Arthropoda; class Insecta; order Diptera; family Sciomyzidae; genus Dichetophora; species Dichetophora obliterata. Next base: position 232,161,690 of record OY986436.1, on the reverse strand, counting down.
TATATCTAACCCACCCGATTTTCGGGGGACAATCACTAGTATTGTTTAATAGTATAGATATAGATAGATGCTTTCATATCCTAGGCAACAAAATCAGTGTTAGACTGAGTTATATATTAAAAAAAAGCAAAGTTTTATCGATCATTTTCACTTCAGCTGATACCTGATAATAAATCTAGAACGACTAATCACTTGTTCATTGAATTTTATCATGCTACACACAACAGCTAATGGCAATTTCAAAATTGCTCGAATCGTTCACCTTGCTTCTTCCTAAATATGTGATTATTCCGGCTAACCACTGATCATAGTTGTGCATACAAAATCAACCCAAAAACCTAAAACAATAAATCTAGAATATCTACTCAGCTATACATTGACTTCATTATCAAGTTCACATTCAATACATCAGGTACAACATAAGACATTCGTCACCAGAGGAGATAAAATAATTACGTGAAATATTTTAGGAAAAAATAAGATATAAAAATAAAAATCTGTGCATAAACGCCGTAATTTATGCAACATAAATGGCTCTGATGCAAATAAAGCAGAGCGCACATAAAATTTTACAACTTCATATTTGCATAATAACAGCGAGCGCGTGAACATGTCACAAACTGTGGAGTGGAGTGAAGAGAAGGGGAGTGGAGTAGAATGAAGTGGACTGTAATGAAGTGGTGGCTTTTGGAGTGGCTGTGTTGACTGGCATTTTAGTCAAGCGCTGATCATGCGCTGAATCGAAGTTTTAGCTTTTCAATATACATATACATATTGAGACTGTTTTTTTTTATATCAACGTAAGTAGCTATTTACTCCAAGCCAACGATGACAACTTGTGTTTGTAATGATTTTATATTATATTGAAACATTCCAATCCGATCCAACGAAGCAAAAAAAGAAAAAAAAGATAAAAAATGCCAGCAATTTGTCTAAATGCTGTGCTGACTGACGGCTAGCTGACAAACCGCGATGCATGTGACAAATTTATGATTTTTCATATGACGATAACTTGATGATTTTTGCATTTCGATTCCACCCTGACATGTACTCGATTGATCGTGAACTTTATAAGATTTAAGACCTGAGGTTTTCTTGCTTGCTTTTGTGTGGTTGATTTCTCTGCATACCGTGCATGATCAGCAGTGCGATTGATTTTATGTACGATCGTTGAATTTAAAATGAGCTGCAAGTCCAATAACATGAAGGATGCGTCACATTTGAATATCGTTCGGTTGTTGCGCGCTGACTAGCTTTATCATCATCATCATCATCATCATCATCATCATCATCATCATCATCATCATCATCATCATCATCCACATCATGATCTTGCCGGCTATTATGAGTCCATATTAGGATTGATCGTTGTTAACCAAATGAAGCGATGCAGAAATTTGTCACTCCACTTCATGATCGTTGGAAGTGATCGCGCTATGGTCGCTGTGTAAAGGAAATATTTGAATATTATGCAAAATGTCACATTGTTTAGATTTAATAATGCTAGGCAATGGTGAGTAACTGTCAGCATAAACAACACGACTATTTATCGATTGAAAAAAGTGGAGAATATCTAAGTTCGTATTAAATAATGATAGGGTTATGAGACCCGAGAAAATCTTGCGATTGTGGAAAAAATATTAGAATTAAAAGCTATGTTAATAGGATTCTAGTGAAAGATAGTTATTTTAAAATAATATCATTATGGAAATTATTTTAATTAAAAATATATAAAATCTAATAGAAGTTAGACTGGGTGCAGTTGTGTGTGACTCGTCAAAAAGTCTTTGAAATGAGTTAAACACCCTTGACACTGTTTATATACCTCTGCTACCAGTTTAATACCTATGCGACAAATCACATAAATAAAAATATAATAATAAACTGGCCATTTCAGCCCTTGGAAGGACTTTGACCTAGCTTCTATTGATCAATTGTGTTGTGTGTGTTATTAAATGTTTGATCACAAATGACCGAGAACTGGACCTACTTGTTTTATGCCGCCTCCGAACGGCTTATGTTCTTAAGAAGCTTTACATAGCAATTTTTACTCTTTGAGGTGTGCCATTGTCTGCATAGAGGTGACGACCGACCAGAAAAATTAATTCAACTGAAAAAACTTTCTGTCTGAGCTGGAAGTGAATCCGGGCCACCGTGGTTCTTTAGCTTAGGGGCCACGCACTCTACCCACTAGGCTACTGCCGCCACCTACCCGGTGGCAAATAACATACCCTTCACGAATTACGCGGTAAGTCAGTAATCCTTGCGACATTATTTGCGACCATTTATATGAGCTTGCGACATTATTTTGAAAAAGATAATTATGTTTGCAACCATTTACATTAGCTTGCGACTATTTTCATACCATTTTTACTAGCTGGAATAATTGTTATTTCTTTGCGACTACTCAACATACTCTATGACGAGTTAAAAAAACTTCTTGACTGAATACACACCCTTCACAAACTAAGCGGCTTTATTTGCAATAAAGTTATATGACCTTGCGACATTGTTTTGTAATTAGATAATTGCACTTGCGACAAATTAAACGAACTTGCGACCATTTCCACACTATTTTTACTAACTGGAATAATTTTAATTTTTAAGTTGCGCTGCAAGTCATCCTTTGGGTGCAGTATCGAATATATCTTTCTGGAAATTTACAATGAAATAGACAAAGTACTTGTTGGGTGTGCATACAGACCGAACCGAAATGTTGATATTGCACCGTTTATGACAGTGCTAGATAACTTACATCTGTCCTTCAATAATATAATCATTACAGGAGACTTCAACAGTAATATCCTTGTTGAAGCCAACCTGGTGAATGAAATGTTGGCTGCCGGACTTCAACCGGCAAATGCCTTGTACCCGACTCACTTCACAAAAACAAGCAGTACTCTTTTGGACTTATTTCTAGTAAGCAACAGACAGCTTATTCTAATGTATGACCAACTTTCTGCACCTGCTTTCTCTAAACATGATTTAATTTTCCTTAAATACAACTTTTGTCTGACATATACTGAAAAATCGTTTTGCTTCCGTGACTTCAAAAACTTGAATTACTCATTACTCTATGAAGCAGCCCTCGCAATTGATTGGTCACACATATATCTCCTGCCAGATGTTGACGAACAAGTGAATTTTTTACAAAGCAACATTTCTGACCTTTTTAATACGTTTGTCCCAATGAAAACTAAAAAAGTCTGCGTTAAAGAAAATCCATGGATTAATGAACACATAAAAAATCTGATTCGCGAAAGAAATAACGCTTACAATAAATGGAAAAGATACAAAACTTCACACCTGTATACAATTTTCAAAAGATATAGAACGCAAGTAGTAAGTGACCTCAAAGCAGCAAAAACTAGATATTGTGAAAATAAATTCAGCTCAAGTATAAATTCAAAACAAAAGTGGCTACAAATACGTAATATTGGCATCAAGCCTAAAGTTTCTACAATAGTTAACCCAGATGAAGTCGATGTAAATGTAATAAATGATAATTTTCTGAAACTACCATTGCCTACGCCTAGGACTAATCGACCCCAAATTATCTCGGTCCAAAATAATGTCAGCATGGAAAATTGTTTTAGTTTTTCCTGTGTGAATCAGACAGAGGTATGGGAAGTATTTCAGTCGGTTAAGTCCAACGCCGTAGGTTTTGATGAAATGCATCCAGTTTTTATCAAGGCTCTCTTGCCTACATTATTGCCATTTTTCAAACACCTCTTCAATACCATCTTAACTACCTCTAAGTTTCCCTTAAAATGGAAAATTGCAAAAATCATTCCCACTCCTAAAGGGAATGGAGAATTCCGACCCATAGCGATATTGTCGTATGTATCAAAGGTATTTGAAAATCTTGTTCATAAGCAGTTAAGTCAGTTTCTACTGCGAAATCACTTAATCTCCGAAAGACAATCGGGTTTCAGGCCAAAACGAAGCTGCTTGACTGCTCTCATAGATGTGACCGAAGAAATCAGAACACAATTAGATGCGAATAATTTTACTTTGTTGACTCTCCTTGATCATTCAAAAGCGTTTGACTCAGTAACTCATGAAATATTGTTTAGGAAACTAATAAATAATTTTAATTTTTCAAATACCGCGGTTAATCTTATCAAATCATATCTCATCGGCAGATCGCAAGCTGTAAATGTTGGTGATCTAACTTCTGAATTTCGTCTAGTGCCTAGAGGAGTTCCACAAGGGTCAGTGCTAGGGCCGCTCATATTTATCATGTATATTAATGACTTACCAAAAGTTATAAAGAATTGTCATGTTCACATTTATGCAGATGATGTTCAGCTCTATGTAAGCGGTGGGCTTAATAATGCAAACTCTTGCTTTACAAAGCTTAATGAGGACCTAGAAAATGTGCGTATTTGGGCTGAGGAAAATGATCTTTGTTTAAATCCCTCAAAATCAAAATGCATGGCTATATATAAGAAGTCGCTTGATCACACGTATTTACCAAGAGTTATGTTGAGCGGCTCACAGCTTGAGTTTGTTAGTACTGCGAAGAACCTTGGCGTAATTTTTAATAAAACCCTTACGTGGAATGACCACATACTACGCGCAATTGGAAAGACATATGGCATGTTGCGTTCGCTCTGGCTGACACAGTACTACACACAGCAAAAAATACGCCTTCTACTGGCCAAAACTTATTTGATTCCAGCACTTCTTTATGGATGCGAAATGTATGCCAACTGCGACTGTATCTGTAGGCAAAAAAATAAATGTACTTTTTAACAATATCACAAGATATGTTTTTGGATTAAAACGTCATGACCATGTCTCCGCATATGCAAAACTCACACTTAGTATATCTTTTGACAATTTCTTAAAACTGCGTACTTTGCTGCAGCTGCACAAAATTATATACACTAATGAACCGCATTACCTACATACGCGACTAAAGTTCACCCGCTCTGCAAGGGTAAATCAAATCATTCAATTTAGGCATAAATACTCAAAATCGGAACGACATTTCTTCATCTACGCAATTCGCCTTTGGAATTTATTACCATCATATTTGCTATCAATCAGTAATGCAAATCAATTTAAAAAATCACTTCTCAATCATTTTAGTACATAAATTAAAATCACATCTTTAACTAGCCTATTAGTTAAGTATTTTAGTTAGTACTGTCTAAAGTTCTGTCATTTCATAAAGGCTAATTTTTTTTTTTTTAATTAAGTACTTAATTTTTATTTCTATGCAATCTAATTTAATATTTACTTATTTTCTCTTTTTTCTCTTTTTAAAAATTTAAATCTTACTATTTTTTTGCTAAATTTAAATTTTAATTATTTTTCCTTATGTTACTTATGTATAATACTTATAAATTGATTATATAATATGTAAATTGTTTTATATTTGATCTAAATCACCCAATCGTGACTTAAGCTTGTAAAATTTAAGATTTTGTGTCTTGTAGCTTAAGGATCTATATTCAATAAATAAAATAAATAAAAAGCTCTAAATTAAAATTAAATACTATTCATACCTCTATGACCAGTCCAGAACTGTGGACCACCATTTATGTGACCTTACATGATCTTTCGGCCATTTCCATGTCATTTTAATAAATTTTAATAAATCTTATATCTATGCGACTACCTTACATACCTCAATGGCGAGTTAAAATACCTATGCGACAAATAACATACCCTTCACAAACAACGCAGCAAGTCAGAACCCTGCGATATTATTTGTTACCATTTATATGATAATAACCATTTTCATGACCTTGTGACTATTTTTACTAACTGGAGTAATTGTTATTTCTTTGCGACTACTTAACATACTCTATGACGAGTTAAAATACATTTGCGACTAAACATTTACCCTTCACAAACTACGGGGTTTTTTTAAAGTCTATTTATATGACCTTGCGAAATTATTTTGTAACTACATAATTACACTTGTGACAAATTACAAGACATTGCCACCATTTACACACCATTTTTACTAACTGTAATATTTTAATTTTTTTCCAACTACTATTCATACCTCTATGACCAGTCCAGACCAGCGGACCCCCCTTTATATGACCTTGCGACATTCGTTTAAAATTCGATAATTTCACTTGCGACCAGTTACATGACCTTGCGACCATTAACATGTCACTGTAGTAAATTACAATAAATTTTATATCTTTGCGAATACTTTACATACCTCTATGACGATTTAAAATACCTATGCGACAAATAACATACCCTTTACAAACAACGCAGCAAGTCAGAACCCTGCGATATTATTTGTTTCCATTTATAAGAGCTTGCGACATTATTTTGAAAAAGATAATTATGCTTGCAACTATTTACATTACCTTGCGACTATTTTCATAACATTTTTACTAACTGGAATAATTGTTATTTCTTTGCGACTACTTAACATACTCTATGACGAGCTAAAAAACCTTTGCGACTAAACACATGACCTTCACAAACTAAGCGGCTTTATTTGCAATCAATTTATATTACCTTGCGATATTATTTTGAAATAAGATAATTGCACTTGCAACAAATTACATGACCTTGCGACCATTTCCACACCATTTTTACTAACTGAAAAAATTTTAATTTTCTTGCGACTACTACTATTCATGCCTCTCTGACTAGTCCAGAACTGTGGACCCCCCTTTATATGACCTTGCGACATTCGTTTGAAATTAAAAATTACACTTGCGCGAATTACATGATCTTGCGACCATTTCCATATCATTTTAATAAATTGTAATAAATTTTAAATCTATGCGACTGCTTAATATACCTCTATGACGAGTTAAAATACCTATGCGTCAAATAAAATAACCTTTAAAAACTACGCAGCAAGTCAGAACCCTGCGATATTATTTGTTGCCATTTATAAGAGCTTGCGACATTATTTTGAAAAAGGATAATTGTGCTTGCAACAATTTACATTACCTTGCGACTATTTTCATACCATTTTTACTAACTGGAATAATTGCTAATTTTTGCGACTACTTGACGTAGTTATCTATGGCGATTTAAAATACCTTTGCGACTAAGCACAAACCCTTCACAAACTACGCGGTTTTTAAAAAAAATCCATTTATATGATATTGCGACATTATTTTGAAACTAGATAATTTCACTTGCGACAAATTACAAGACCTTACCACCATTTCTACACCATTTTTACTAACTGGAATAATTTTAATTTTTTTTTTCCAACTGCTATTCATACCTCTATGACCAGTCCAGACTAGTGGACCCCTCCTTTATATGACCTTGCGACATTAGTTTGAAATTAAATAATTGCACTTGCGACAAGTTATATGACCTTGCGACCATTTCCATATCATTGTAGTAAATTACAATAAATTTTATATCTTTGCGACTACTTTACATACCTCTATGACGATTTAAAATACCTATGCGACAAATGACATACACTGTACAAACTACGCGGCAAGTGAGAACCCTGCGATATTATTTGGTCCCATTTATATGAGCTTGCGACATTATTTGAAACAAGATAATTATGTTTGCAACCATTTACATGACCTTGCGACTATTTTCATACCATTTTTACTAACTGGAATAATTGTTATTTCTTCGCGACTACTAACATACTCTTTGCCGATTTAAAATACCTTTGCGACTAAGCACATACTCTTCACAAACTACGTGGTTTTTTAAAAAAGCCATTTATATGATCTTGCGACAATATTTTGAATGTATAGTAGGCCGGGTCAATTTGTATGGACGAATTTTTTGGAGGTCTGGCTCAGCGAAATTCGTAAAATACATGTAATTTCAAGACTTTTTCTCCACTACAGCATATAAAATTCTGAAAAAAAGCTGTGCGGACTTTCGTAAATAGATTTTGTTCTCAATTATAAAATATGAATGTATGAATGTATGTGTATGAATCTATTTACGAAAGTCCGCACAGCTTTTTTTCAGAATTTGTATATGCTGTAGTGGAGAAAAAGTCTTGAAATTACATGTATTTTACGAATTTCGCTGAGCCAGAATTTGACCCGCCCTAGTATATATATATTCATATTATATCACTTAAATATTCCTACTTATTATTATAAATATAAAGACGTTACAAATATTATATTTTTATACACTACGTAAACTATTATATTAAATATTATCGATATATATATATTCATATTGCATTACTTAAGTATTTCTACTTATTATTATTAAAGCAGCAATAACACACAACCGCACTACGACACCAGACCATAGAAACAAACACACGCTACATACCTACCTACTCAATAAAACTAATTGACAACATACAACCGCACTACTGCATAAGTTACTACTACTCCACTAATTAATACGCACACACCACCTATCTATGCAAAGCCAGGCAGGCCAAAGACAAAACTGAACGTATAATTCCCAACTGGTTTTCTGTCCATATCGAATAAAAGGGCGACACAAAACCAACCAAAGCAGCATTACTTCAGGTAAGCTCGAAGTAGTAACTCTATGGCAAGCCAGCTTGCTGGCTCTTCCCTTAGAGTCTCTGCTTGAGATGTCGCACTTGCGGTGAGAACCAATACTTGGTTCATCCAAGGCAATCGGCATACTCTACATTTTTGGTCGCAGTGACTCAATGGCGAGCTAGCATGCTGGTTCTTCCCTTTGAGTCTCTGTTTGAGATATCGCACCGGCGGTGAGAACCATCTTTGGTTCGTCCAACGCAGTCGGCATACTCTACGGGGGGTTTGCTTGGGCTTTGGCGCCGGGACTAGATGGCGAGCCAGCTTGCTAGTTCTTCCCTTTTAGTCTCTGTTCGAAACGTCGCACTTGCGGTGAGAACCAGTCTCCGGTTCGTCCAACGCAGTCGGCATACTTTTGTTTGTTTATTTTATCTCGGCCGCAGTAGCTCACTGGCGAGCCAGCTTGCTGGTTCTTGCTTTTGAGTCCTGTTTGAGACATCGCACTTGCGGTGAGAACCAGTCTTTGGTTCGTCCAACGCAGTCGGCATACCTTTATTAAATTGTTAATTGATTATATATATTTGCATGGTTCAAACTTCATAGAGGTTTTTCCACCATGATTGCCTCTAAAAATATTAAATGTGAGCATTACTTCAGGGGCCCTGGTAGGATTCACCGATTTACCGATCTACCGATTACTGAATACCGATCTTCGCTTTAGGGGCCCTGGCAGGATTCACCGAATTACTGATTTACCGATCTACCGATTACCGAATACCGATTACCTATTCACCGATTTACCGAATACCGATCTACCGATTACCGAATTATCGATTGCTAATCCACCGATTAACCGAATACCGATTTTGCCGTCAGCTGGACCCACAACCTCCGACCATTCGACCGCCTACATTCACTTTTACCCAAACTACTGAGTCACGCTGCATTAAGTTACACACCATTTTTACTAACTGTAATATTTTAATTTTTTCCCAACTACTATTCATACCTCTATGACCAGTCCAGACCCGCGGACCTCCCCTTTATATGACCTTGCGACATTAACTTGAAATTAGATAATTACAGTTGCGACAAGTTACATGACCTTGCGACCATGTCCATATCATTGTAGTAAATTATAATAAATTGTATATCTTTGCGAATACTTTACATACCTCTATGACGATTTAAAATACCCATGCGACAAATAACAAACACTTTACAAACTACGCGACAAGTCAGAAAACTGCGACATTATTTTGAAACAAGATAATTATGTTTGCAACCATTTACATGACCTTGTGACTATTTTTATACCATTTTTACTAACTGGAATAATTGTTATTTCTTTGAGCCTACTTAACGTATTCTATGACGAGTTAAAATACCTTTGCAACTAAACAGATACCCTTTACAAACTAAGCAGTTTTTAAAAAAATCCATTTATATGACCTTGCGACACTTTTTTGTAACTAGATAATTACACTTGCGACAAATAACATGACCCTGCGACCATTTCCACACCATTTTTACTAACTGGAATAATGTGAATTTTTTGCGACTACTATTCATACCTCTATGACCAGTAAAATACTTTTGCGATTAAGCACGTACCCTTGCGACATGTCAAACATTCTTCAAACTTCACTTTGAAACCAGACATTTACGACCATTTTCATACCATTTTCATTAATTTCCATGATTCTCATACCATTGCGACTGGTATTAAACTTATGAAACAAGTCACTTAACCTTGCGATATTCCCTTTCGATCAGATATATACTCTTGCAATAGATCGAAGACCCTAGATGCATTGCACATACTCTTGCGAGATGTTAAAAAATCTTGCAAATATAGTATTTTCTTACAAAAACTCAAACCATCTGGCAACATAATATCATATGAAGACATGAGTGCATGAAGGTGATATGTCGCAAAATTTTAATGTCAATAAAATTGAGTTCAAATTTTCGCATTTGTACTGAAATCTAAAATAAATCAAAACTTTGTGAAGGAGTTATTTTCTAAAGTAGACACAAAAATGGTTGTTTTAAGGTTTAAAATTGTTTGTATGTACATTACATCTTCATCCATGCATAGAAGAGCGAAAATCCGAAAATGCGATATATCACCTTCATCGACTCACGTCTTCATATATTCTTGCGATATATCCCTTAGAATGCTCAATAAACCTTGGAACAAGTTGTCTTGCTGACACCCTTGCGACTCATCTTATAACCATGTGACTAATTAAATAAACTTGCGAAAAGTAAAATTACCTTGCAACATATTGATACCCTTGCGACAATTTGCATACCCTTTCGGTATTCTTTTAAGACAAGTCATTTGTTTTGCAAGCAGTTGCATGCTCTTGTTGACATTTTTTTCGGAAAAGTAATTTTTTTGATACAAGTAATACAAACAGTCTGGGAATCTTGGAATAAGTCACTTTCTCTTGACACTACTTAAATCACAGACTATTTAAACCTTGCGACAAATCACATAACCGTGCGATAAGTCAAATTCACTTGCTAAAAGTCACTTATTCTTGTGACATGTGCCATACCTTGCGAAAAGTAGCTTATCCTTTCAACATTTTTGGGTAAAGTATTTTTTTTGTTGCAAACAGCTGCATTTTTTTAAACGGTCGCAGAACTTTGGGACAATCCACATGCTCTTGCCACTAGTAAAATCAAAAACCCTCGCAACAATTCACATAACCAGTCAGTAAAGTCAAATAAATGTTCGTTAAATCATATATCTTTGCGACAAGCCATTCTTTTAGCATAAATTATTTGTTTTGCAAGCAGTTGCATACGTTTACAAACAGTCGCAGAATCTTGAGACACAAGAGATCAACTCTTTACACTAGAAAAAACGCTTGCGACAAATCACATAATCGGGCAACAAATAAAATTAACTTGCGATAAGTCACATTCCCTTGCGACAGGGCGCATATCCTTGCGGCAATTCGCATACCCTTTCAACATTCTTTGGAGTCATGTCAGTTTTTTTGCAAACAATTGCATACTTTTGCTAACAATCGCAGAACTTTGGGACAAATCACGTACTTCTGCTACTATTATATTACAGATCCTTGCAAAAATTCACAAAATTAATAAGACAAACTTTTGAGAAGTCGCGTGCCCTTTCGGCATTCTTTTGAGTCAAGGCAATTTTTTGTTGCAAACAATTGTAAACAGTTGCATAATCTTGGGACAGGTCATTCTTGCCACTAGGAAAAAACATTTGCGTCAGATCGCAAGTCTTTTTGACATTTATTCGTAAACCTAGCAAAAAATCAAATACGCAAATCGCATACCGTTGCAACAAGTGAAATAACCTAACGACAAATTAAATACTTTTGCCATTTACCTTTTCGCTCCATGGCATACCCTTGCAGCATGTTGGCTTCATTCTCCCCAGCACTGTTAAAAATTTCAAAAGCCATTTATACTCCATTTTTTCTTTACCCAAAACCAGTGAAATTCTAGCTTGTGAGGGTCTGTTTAATTCCTCACATGCATGTAAAATATTCAGAGCAATCATTTTTACTACCTTTCCGACTCAACATTTCTTCCCTGAGGTTGAATTTTGGCGCGTGCTGATGATTAACCAACAGCAACTAAATTCGTGGTACGCCAAGCGTAACAGATAACATCGTAGCTTGAAGTCTGCTAAAAAATTTGCCTATTCGAAAAACCAAGGTTCGAAGCAACAAAAAAAAAACCAAACGCTTAAAGAAAAGCTCAAATCACGTTGCTATCAGAGATTTTAAAGTAAAACTAATGAATGAGTGCTTGCGCGCATTTCACTGCACTTGCAAACTGTAAGAGAGAAGGAGAGAGAGCTAGAGAGCCTCTTTTGAGAGCGATGTAGAGAGTGAGACGGTGGTGCATTAAGATTAATTAAATTCGATAATTAAGCAAACGCGTCAGAAAACAAATAAACGATCGTTAGGCAGATAAAAAGAGGAAAAAGCGAAGAACTGCAATTCGAGGATTGATCGAACGACTGCACTCAGCTGCACATTGAGGTGTTGCCAGATTACGTTGCACTTGAAATGCATTTACATGTGACGGGCAGCAAGCATGCTGGCAGCATAAGATTTACCGTTATTTATGTTTGCATTTAAGATCAAGCCGACTTAGCTAGTGATCGAGTTGTGCTTTTTGCGCTTTCAACACGATTCACGAGTTCGTGGAATAAATTAATGCGAGACGCTCTATAAATTTGTCAGTTATTAATAGTAGCAGAGGGGGAAAAAAAATCAGAGCAACTTTTAATTGAAACTAATTTCAGTATTTTATTAAACGTCTTCAACACCTCTCAAAGAGATCAAAACCAGATGATGTTCATAAACAGGCTTGAATGTTGATTTTTCCTTTATAACTAAATTGAAGTTCAGCATAAAATTTAAGATTTTAATTTTTCCAGCATCAAAAGATGGTTGGAATGAGCCGACTTCTTCCTTAATCACATATTTTCATCTCATTTGGATTCTCCTTTTCGAATCATTGCTATTATTGGCAGCTCTCACTTGCTTATTTTTAAATATTGTATGTTCAATTTGCGTTCCTGAGTGAACGTATCACTTCAGCTTTTGGAAACAATTTGTGCCCAACTTGTGAAATCACTTCAAATAAATTTATTGACTTAAAATTTTTGTAACTCTATATTTCTCGCTTTCTTTTTAATTTATCGCTCATAGACGAAACAAACGTGAAAGACAATAATTTCAATTGCTTCTAACCAAGGCTAGTGTGTGCTATGCCTTAACCTCGGCAAGCATTTCCAACCCCTAGTTGTTCCTGTCATTTAATTCCACATTTTCCACAATTTAGCTGTGGATTTTTAGTTTTCCATAATTCTTAAATGTAGGAAAGAACAAAGAAAGTGAAAAGAACCATTCGAACCAGGGACCTCTGGGTTGATAGTCAAGCGCACGCTGCACTAGACTACAAAGATCGATTTTTCACAGAAAATAATGATTACGTTTCTCACAAAGCACATGCCTCACTTTGTGTTATTTTTTTTTTCATTCATTGCTCTCAATAGGCGAGTATAAAACAGTAAAGGAGCACAAAGGCACAAGTGCTCGCTTTTTTATCCAATAAAACAGCAAAAGAGCGCTCTCTTGATGCTCCTAATGGGAGCGATCGCATATTTTTTGCTGGGAAACTTAACCTACTGGGTGGTATGTATGCCTAGGAACCGCGATACTTTTAAAGTTTACTTAAAACATTTATTTATAGCGTTTTTAGGTTTTTTCGGTTCAAACCAAAATGATTAGATTTGATATCTATTCCTATGGAAAACTTCATCATTGTAGTGCCTCAAATTTCATCATTGCACCGAAATATTTAAAAAAAAAATTGTGCTAGTATACCTTCAGCTGTTTTCTATAAAGGCAAAATTGCAAATAGTGCTAATGAAGCGGCAAATCTTTTTGCAGAATATTTTCAGTCAAACTTTCAAACTTCTTATGACAGTGATATTTGTGATGATTTCCTCGTTAATATTCATTCTTCTTCCGATTTTGGTTCGTTTGTTTTATCCTCTGATGATGCATAAAAGGAATTAAAAGTTTAAAACCATCAGTGAAGACAGATATTGATGGTATATCTGCTTTTTTGTTAAAAAATTGTTTAGGATTAGTTGAACCCATTAAAGCCATTTTAAACAAATCTCTTGCTATGGGTAACTTTCTTGATGATTGGAAGGTTGCCTTAATAACACCAATATTTAAAAACGGTAACAAAAATGATATATCTAACTATAGGCCAATTTTTCAACTCTCTACTTCCTCGAAACTCTTTGGGACAAGCTTTATTTTGTAGCTAAACGCTGGATCTGTCCTAATCAACATGGATTTGTTACTGGACGTTCAACTGTATCTAATCTTGCTATTTTTTCTGATGATTGTATTGCGGCTTTTCAAAATGGATGTCAAGTTGATACAATTTATACAAGCGCGTCGGAAGCTAATTTCGTCTGGGGGGGGGGGCAGTACAAATGGTGGTGCAAAAAAAAGTTCACCAAAATTTCTTCAAAGAAACATGAATGTGAATAAACAAATTTTTTATTTTAGTTTAAAATACAAAAAATATAAAAATATATAAAAAATATTAAAATTTCATTATTTTTAAAAGTTCTTCCAATTTCAATATCAGAGATCATTTTTTAAAGGATCTTTCATATGGTAATATGAAAATATAAGAAATAATGGTTGCTTTTATAAAGCAAGACAAGGTATATCTTAACAAGGTTTAAATGCAATAAGGTACAAAAAGTTATATCAATTTAAATTATTCCAAAATTTTTCTTTCTGTCCTTTCGAGAAACAAACTCTTTCACCACCTCTATCGAATTCAATTCTTCGGTTTTATCTTTGTGAATGTGTATAAGTGCCGCATGAGTGAGTCGTTTCTGTGTCATAGTTGCTCGAAGATACGTTTTAAGTCGTCTTAGTGCACTAAAAGAACGCTCAGATGAAGCTGCTGATGCAGGCACAGTCAAAAGCAAAGCAATAAGTTTTTCAACTTCATTTAATAGTTTTTTTACAGTATCCGAATTTTTCGCAAATTGGGATACAATGCCACTACAATTTCAAGGTGTTTGACCAGGCAATTTCATCTGCAAAAAAGTCATCTGCATAAAGATCAAGTTTTGTTTTTAGATTTTGTTCAGAAGGCACTTTTCCGTTGAAGGCTTCGATTACAATATTTTCCAACGATTCCAGAGTGTCAAGATCTGTTTAAATGTACAATAAGATTTACAAAGTGCCAGTTTACACTAGCTTCACTCAACCGACTCACCGAATGTTAAATCAAAGTGAGTCGGTTGAGTGAAGCTGGTGTAAACTTGCAAAAATAAAAATAAAGTAAAATATCAACCTGGTTGATCGAATCTAGCCGTTATCTCATTTGAGAGAAGATCTAAAATTTCGAAATAATCTTTTCGTAGCCGATCATATAATGGCAACTGTACTGAAGGAACCGGATTTGATGTTTCTTCAAAGCGTCGAGGTGGGTTTTCATCAGCTAATTCACAGTAGGGGCTTTCGCATGGTCCAAAACATTGGACCAACAGGGCAGATTGTACAACATGTAGTACCATGCGTAGGCTAAAACGAAATTTTTGGTTTTTTTCTGCCGATTGTACAATATTATACATTTTTGTAAAATTACTGCTCAATTGTTAGGGCATCTAAAAGTTGCTTGCAATTAGAGCTTGCAATTAATGATGTTGCTTTACAAGTTGGATCGTTCGAACGCTCAATCAAATAGTCCCATTAGTTTTCCATCTAACTTATCGTACAACATGTCGTCCAATATGGAAAGCCCCTAAGAACATGTCAAATTTTTTCTTACCAGAGTTGCAAAATTAACAAGCATTAAGCTACATACTTAAGGGTGCTTTTAAACTGAAGTGGTGGGTTTGCAGTAGAAACTCTACATTTTGTTCTATCTTTTTGCAAACACAGAGAAAGAAAATGGTTATTCGCAAGCATGCTTATGAAGAAGAGAGAAAGAAGAGGAAAATATATAATACAAAAATATTATCGTTGTAAAAAAACTGATATTTCGAATAACTTTTGAAGTTTTCCCTTTAAATTGTTTATTCTAGCTAAAAAAGTGGGGTGCAACTGCCCCCTTTTTCCCCCGCTTCCGACGCCAATGAATTTATACCGACTTCTCTAAAGCATTCGATAAAGTATCTCACAGTATTTTATTACTAAAATTAGCTAAATTGGGTTTTCATTCTAATCTATTGCAATGGCTTCGTTCTTATTTAACAAATAGATTTTGTACTGTTGTTGTTGATAATGGTGCACCTTACCTTGCTTCATCAGGAGTTCCTCAAGGGAGTATTTTGGGACCTCTGTTATTTATATTGTTCATAAATGATATAAGTTCGTGTTTTTCTAAAGCTAATTTCCTTTTATATGCGGATGACCTTAAAATATACATTGCGGTTAAAAATCAATCTGATTCTGACTATCTACAGTTTGATGCTTTCAAGTAACGTTTACCAAGTCGCAAAACATCTTAAATACGTGTTATCACATTGGTACCTCTGTATTGCAAAAAGTTGAGAAAACTTCAGACTTAGGTGTCATTTTTGATACCAAATTAACATTCTCAAATCACTTTGATTTTATAATCTCGAAAGCTTATGCTATGATGGCTTTTGTTCGTTGTAATAGTACCGCCTTTTTGGACCCATACACGCATAAAACTCTTTATACCTCTTTGGTTAGATCTAGACTGGAATATGCCTCGTTGATTTGGAATCCATATTATGCTCTCCATATTGATCGCTTCGAGCGGCTACAAAAAGTCTACCCGTTACGCTTTACGATCATTATATCCTATTGAACCTCTTCCCTCATATAATGTTCGATGTTTACTTATAGATTTAAAAACATTGCAAAGAAGAAGAATAATGCTTTCCCTAATGTTCATCTTTGATCTTGTTAGTGGTGCTATTGATTGTCCGCGTCTTTTAGGGGTGATTAATTTTAATATAGATTTCGTTTAATATTCCTATAAGCATTGGCGTCGGAAGCGGGGGGAAAGGGGGGCAGTTGCCCCACTTTTTTAGCTAGATAAAAACTTTAAAAGGAAAAGTTATTTAAAATATCAGTTTTTTTACAACGATAATATTTTTGCATTATATATTTTCCTCTTCTTTCTCTCTTCTTCATGTTTCATGTGAAGAAATTTTGGCAAACTTTTTTTGCACCACCATTTGTACTGCCTCCCCATTTGTACTGCCCCTCCAGATGAAATTCGCTTCCGACGCGCTTGCCTATAAGAAATCTTCGTTTCTACGATTTATTTTACATCGGAATGTTGTGAACTAACTACGCAATAAATGCTCCTCTAAATCGTCCCTTAATTGAATTTAACAGAGTATCTAAAGAAATTGAAATTGATTTTTCATGCTCAAAATTGGTTTTAAAAAATTTGTTAAATAGCTTTTATCGTTAATTTGTTTAAAAGTATTTGTTTTTAGTTATAGTATTATTGTATTATTTTTATTGAAATTTAATTTATATTATTTTTCTCTTTTGTTAATTGTAGTCAGTAAGGAAACTATTCCATTGATGAAGTACAAATAAATAAATAAATAAATAAAAATATAGTTCTTTTCATAAAAGAAGTATTTTTATAATCTCCGCTTTATAGAAATTTGAGTTGGAAATATAAAGGGCATAGGCTTGCAGATTGGTAGCTATTACTTTGCTCTACTCTACTCTTTTGGCGTTCAAGGCAGTCGGAGGTAATGTTATGACATCTAGCAGTGTCGAAACTCAACAGTGGTAACCTAGAAGCCTGTAGGTTCTATCACTCAAATGCAGAATTTTGACTTGCAAAGTTTTGGGCATGAGAATCTTAAAATGCTATCTTTTTGTTTTCTGTAAGGTTTTCTGTCTACTGTAAGGTAGTTTTTGTAACTATTCCTAGGAAATAAACACAAATTAAACAGAACTTATAAAAAATCCTTAAAAAAATAATAAATAAATAAAATCTTGATATTTTTCTCTTTTGTGGAGAGGTGCTTAAGCTACTCAAATATGATAATGTTAAGATTGCTCTTAAAAATATTTGATAGTAAGCGAATTATCTTTATCTTAAATTAAAAAAAAATTTACATTCTTTTTCTTCCTCTTTTCCTAATTAAATCTTCGTTCCAATACCTTAAACATTCTTTATTTTCATTTCTTTCAATGTTCTATCTAACAAAACCTTTACTTTATATGCTTTGCCACTCTTCTGCTATCTATCTATCGATCTTCAGTAATTGATTTTATTGAATTCTTCACTAATTACTCCTGCCAGCCGTGAACTAACTGCCGCAGCATGTCGACACCACTTACTGTGGAGTTGAAAATTGCAGATCATGTGCCATGCTGCAGCCGCCATTACTTGCGGGCAGTGCCGGCTCGTATAGTAAGTACTAGCGCCCAAATCGAGACTGTCTTTCAAAGAAGCAAAGGTTTTGATAATTTCTGATAGTTTGTGGCTCTGAGCTTATTTATTTTCAATCGAAAGAATTGTTAAGTGTTATATATGCGTCTTACATATAAAATATATTTCATGCAAAATTCATGCATACATTTTACATTTTACTGAAAGTTTAAGGGTTGAAATCAAAAGTTTCAAAAAAAAAATTTTTTTTTCATTTTGAATTTTAAATTTTCAACCTTTCTTGGTTGAAATTAATATATATATTAACTAGTTTCAGACCAAAAGTTAAAATTTTAAATTGTAAGTTAATTTTTTTAACTACTTAAATTGATTTTTTCATCTTTTTTTGTTGAAAATTTATTTTAGCTTCATAGTCGAACTTTTCACATTTAAAAGTTCACTCTTTCAACTACTCTGGAGATTTTTAAGCTACTCTGAGGGAAATATGTGTTAAAATTAAATAAAACTGTGTTCATATTAAACGAATTTGTTTTTGAAATAGAGCTTGAAACAATTTCATTTAAGCTAAACACAAATGTTTTTAAAGTTTAATTAAGAACATAAGTTTTTGTTTTCAAAACAATGTTTTTAAATATACTTTCATTGTAAAAATTTTAAGTTTAATTACATTTATTTAAACAAAAAATTTAATGCAAAAACTTAAATATTTAAAACAAATATTTTAAAACATAATTTAAAAATATTGTTATTAAATTTAAAACAAATAAATTAAACCGCCATTTTTCGGTGCCATTTTTTTAACTCTTACGATTTTTCGAAGTCAGATTCGTGATCAGCGACACCTGGGACTCCCCGAATTAGAAATTTTTTTACTTCATTTGATGAAGTTTGCGTTTCATTGCGGCTTGAACTATTTTCAATATCAAAATAATGAATTAGTTTGTATCTCATCTTATGTACAATATTTGTAAGACTAACTCAAAAATATTTTCAAACATTCAAATGTAAACATTCAAATGTCTTAGTTGTCTGGCAATAATTTTCAATGATTCTACTGTACATAATTTTTAACTCAATCTCTGATAGCGACGTATTTTTTGTTATTGGAAGGAAATAATAAGAAAAAATTATACAAAAAACAGAAATGAGCCTATAGTTGAAAATTAAACACTCTTGTTTTAAATTTTGTTATGTGGAAAAGCAAATGAATTAAATTTCTATTTTAAATTTTTTGTGTAATTTTAAAGTATGTTTTTTTCTCAGTGTACGTTTAGTTAAAAAATTTATACTATTTTTTAAAATTATATGAATTTTCCCCTTCAAACTTGGAATGTTTTTTTTTGTGAGCCATCTGGAGTTTTTTTATATTTTGATGTATTTATGTGACAGAAAATTAGTAAATTATTAGTTCGTTCAAATACTTAAAAGTGCACCTGAATTTCAAACAGTGTAGATTGTAATCACTGTAAGTCTCGAAAAACGTTTTCAACGCTGGCCACAGAAACTGGCGTGGTCCAGAAAATTCTTCATACAGACAGACATAAGAATTATAAAAAACTAAGAATAGTTATTGTCTTAATAAATATAAAAGATGATAAAAAGTCTGTCCCTCGTTGCCCAGTGTCTTGTTTCATGGTATTGATTAAATAATCTGCAAATTTTATACAATCTTTTATTAATATACAGTCAAATCTGGATATAACGAACCCTTGAAATAGTGAACAACTCGAAATAGTAAACGTTTTAGTAACTGAAATTTCGAATAAGAAGCAAAATAGCAAAAAACAATGTATAAAAATTTTAATACTTAAGCAAAAATATAATTTTTTTTTAAAAATTCAATCTCTAAAATGCGAATAGCCTGGATACAATGAACAGACTTTGAAAAAATTAATTCACTATATCCAGATCCTACTGTATCTGAAAAGTTTTGAGTGTCTATTTTTTACTTTTTCAAAAAAAATTCTTAAAAATTGCCTATTTTTCGGCCTGTCTTACTAGACTGGACCATTTATACGCTAATAAGAATAAATAACTGACATTTATTGACAAAACACACTCTGCACAGTTGTTTTGACGGGCTGATCCGCTAACAGTTCAGTTCTTACGGAATAATACATCTTGTCACACTGTTTCGTTGAGTGTCGATAAGTAACATTTGCTCATTTTGGGTAGCAACATTGAATAGCATTTAACCGAAAATTTCCATTTTGAATACTACTTAAGAAGCGTTTCCTCTTTTTCGGTTGGGACTTTAGATGGATAAAATTATTTTGTGGGCTTATTGGCTAATGGGGCTTATTTACATTTATTTGTATTGTGCACTATATTAATAATCCTACTAATCGTTAATCGAGTGCAAACACTTGCGTTGTAAATTGATCTAAAGAACTACGTTAATTAGAAACTATCTTCTGTATTTTTTTTATGCTAAACCTAAGTAAAACTATAGTTGACCGCCGAACAGCGGTCAAACAAGGACCGAACAAGGTTCCAGCGTAGTCTAAAAACAATCCAAAAAGGCTACTAGGAACAACAGCCTCTGAACAAGGATCGAAGAAGGGTCGAACATGGCCTAAAAAACCATATTTTTCCAAAATTTTGTTATAGCTCCAAAGAGCTTATACATAAAACCTATTGATAGCATTTTGGTTTGAAAGATCTGCTGTTGTTTAAAAATAACCTTTATTAGTAAAAGTTTTTAGACAAAAAGATCATTTAACAAGATTGTGTATTGTTTTATTAAAAATAGTGATGTGAAAAAGCTAGTGATTAAATTTCTGTGATGATTTTTTGAGATTTTTTTACTCTTTACGTAGCGATGCTTCTATTTTGGTAGGACTTAAGTTCAAAGGTGGACGGAAAAAATTATTTTTTGGATTTTTTTGGTAGTTTTCTATCGATTTTCAAGGTGTGGGAAAGTACAAAAAAGTATTTTAGAAATTTTGGACAAATGGGCGTGGCAGCTGCCATACAACTTAACACATTTTGTTGTATATCTTAGAAAAAAGAAAAACTACTAGGACAAAATCAAAGGTAGACGTCTAATATAAAATATCCAAAACTTGTACAAATTTTGGTGCGAGTGGACAAGTGGGCGTGGCAGCTCACATACAACGAAAACACATTTTGCACTATATCTTAGAAGTGAGAAAAACTACGATAACGAAATCAAAGATAGACGTGTTATATGTAGTGATTTCTAAAAGATGTCAAAAATTTCGAAGCGATCTGACAAGTGGGCGTGTCAGCTCTCATAAAACTAAAACACATTTTTCCCTATATCTCAGAAGTGAGAAAAACTACGATAACGCAATCAAAGATAAATGTCTAATATGAGAATTACAAAACGTGGCGAAATTTCGGCGAGATTGGACTGGTGGGCGTGGCAGCTCTCACCCAACTTAAACACATTTTGCGATATATCGAAAAAACGATATATCGCAACATAATTTCATAGGTGGATAACCGATTATATGTGATCTTAAAAATTCTTGGCACCTCCAATATGTACATGTAGAATAAATTTAGTAAATAACTTAGAAATGAGAAAAGTTGCGATAGCGAAATCTAAGGCTAAAAATTTCCAATTAAATAACTAATAAGAAATCTAAAACTTTTGACGATCTTTTACGACTATTTTTGAGCGCTACTGTAACTGTTAATATAGTTTAGGTGATGAAAGAAGAAAAAGTAATGCTCACATCAAAATTTTAATTCTGGTATGATTATTGAATCACTAAAATATGGCAAACAAAAAGTTCAATGGAATATTTTTAAATATTTTGATACTTGTTTATTTTATAATATAACTTCAGCTTCTATTTATTTCAATTACAGTTTTTTGGTTTTGTCTTAGTTTCATAAAATTAATGCCCGGTAAGAATACACAATTTAATTTAAAATAGCGCATAAATTTATTTAAATTTTTGACAGTTGGCAATAAAATCATTTCTTCTTACCATAAAACATAAACCATAACTTAGAAATGAAAATAAATATGTATGATATTATGCCATGAGAATCCTCTTCTTTCTTGATTTGGAAAGTAGATATCATAACCTTGTGAATACAAAAATTTGAAAACCTAGACAAAGAGCAGTTACATTCAGATTTTTCAAAGAATATAAAAATAAAAAATGTTTAAAAAGTTATGTGTCGCACTAGGTTTTCACTATGTCATTTTTATGACAACACAAAAGTTTATCACCTGAAATATCACCCTAATAAGACTCTAGAACATTTTCTGCATAGCTCCATTTAATAATTTAATTGTTTTTAAATTTCCAAGATTGCTAAAGTTAGAAAAAATATCTACATGTTGTTGTTTTCAATTTGATTGACAACAACTGACCACTGAAAATGACATAGTGAAAACCAAGCATTATAATTAGAGTGATAAGATAAAAAGTAGTTTGCCCCAAGTAAAAATAAAAACTTTTTAGCAAAGGCAAAATTTGGTGGCAACCAATGGGTGAACAGTTGTAGTACAACTTAATTTAAGTTTTGTACGACCGTTGTTCGACCCAAATTTCGGCCTCTAGACTTTTTGGATTATTTTTAGGCCATGTTCGACCCTTGTACGGCCGTACGACCCATGTTCGACCGCTTATATTTTTACTCTGGACAACGCACTATATTTTTTTAAGATCCTTCGATTTCTGTTAATATTAACCACTGAATTTTTTTCGTCTAAATTGGTCAAACGATACACTGTGCAGCAGTTGCAAGAGCTTTTTTGAATTCTGTTTTGTTATAGTCTTTCAAAAGTGGTGCCTGCTTTGATAATATCGCGACGAATATAAAGAACGAAGTTTTTGCCTTTCCCACTTTGAAAGCGAACAGAAGCGTTAAACTTGAAGATTTCGCTTCAAATTGTTAATAAAAAGTACTTTTCAATACCAAAGATTTCCTATGCTTAGAATTTTTGCGCCCTTAATTTTTTGGCGCCTTGTTCAACGATATGGTTTGACCCCTCCTGGAGCAGCAATAAGTAGTGAATGTTGCAAGCGTAGAAAGGTTGCATAGACTAAAACTTCTCTCTAGAGCTCGCTTGACGTTCACATGCATTCCAAGAATAATGTTTCCTTAGAGTTTATTAATATTTTGCCTTTTGCCACTATGATGTACTGAAGTGCTTAAGGTATTGACACTCACATTGACAGTAGATTTGAAAGAGGATTTTATGACATTGCAAAATGTTCACTTATGCGACAGGGCGGGGAACTAAGAGTTGTAATCTTTGACAAGATAATATAGGGTTTGTTGAATGTGGCAAAAAAAAAGAAAAGAATATAGCCAGTTTCATTTTGAGAAGCATATGCGTTAGAAGTGGTACTCGTATAATCCTGAAGCCTTAGAAATACTAAATTTTTGTCAAGTCTTTTTAGCAATTTAGCGATTTTGGTCCATTAGTTAACTTAAGCTTCCGTTCTCAATCTTTTTATTATAACAGACTTTCTTCAAAACTTCTTTGTTGATTACCCGTATGACTTGTTACAATTCTTACAAATCTAATCAAATTGATTTGCTTTAGTGATATATTTTTTGTGTTTTACTTCATCATCAACAACTTAAAGAACAAAAAAAAAAAAACACTTGAAGTTGTCGTCTCCTCCTCGAACGAGGTAACCTCGAAAGTTACGTTTGTAGAAACTCGAGGTGTGCATTTGAACGCCTTGCATCGTTGCACTTCACAGTTAACAACAGCAGTTTTCAATACCGTTTCGATCAATTTAATACCTTGACAGTTAATGCTATACTCTAGGAGTACAAAGAAACAAATAAATATTTAACAAAAAAAAAAAAAAAAAAACAATGGAAAGACAGACAGACTTATGCTTGAATTTAATCGCAACCGCAAGTATTTAGAAAACTAATTACTGTTTGGTGTAGCGAAGCGATGCACGCGCACCGCAAACAACGGTGCAACCTGCACCTTGATGGTGAAGAAATTCCAACGGAATTAGATTGAAAAGTTGGCTGAATTTGATCCAATTTAGTGCAAAAACGCAAGCTAATGGCTCGCTAAAGTTACTCCATGGCATCAATTCAATGAATTATTAACACCTTCTGCCATTTGAACTAGACAAACCTGCTGCTGATGGTTGACGACTACGTTCGTGGTTCATGTTTGTGGTGCATGGTACATAAATGTCTCATAAACTGGTCGTGATCTCGATTAGAGCTCACTCTTCGTTGTGGACATCACAATCTTGGTCTTGGTCGTATAAAAATCGCATTAATGGAAATTGATTTCTGGCATAAAATCAAATCAAGCCGCAGACGACACCACCACTTGACTGGACCTGACCGACAAGATCATTGCAACAAGCAGCACATCCTGGCTTGCTGTTTGCTGGTGCCTGAACTGATGCTTCAACTGCACTGTGCAATGATAATGATTATGATGATGATGATGACGATGATGATAA
This sequence comes from Dichetophora obliterata, assembly GCA_963920525.1. NCBI lineage: Eukaryota > Metazoa > Arthropoda > Insecta > Diptera > Sciomyzidae > Dichetophora > Dichetophora obliterata. Next base: position 232,136,873 of record OY986436.1, on the reverse strand, counting down.
TGTTGGAGATGATGAAGGGGACGCTGATGTACAGCAACATTTGCGTTCACCAGCTAGCTAAAGTGTCTAACGTTCATTGCACTGAATTCCTAAAAACAGGTGCATAGCACATTACAACAATTACAGCAACAACATAACAACAGCTTCAACGACAACCACTTGGCTGTTGCTCTATGCCACACCAAGTTTGCGGCCTCGTCAGCAACGCTCATGCAATCCACTTTGGCTTCCACGGCCGCCATGTTTGCCTAGGAGTTTCTTCCTTATTTGGCTGTTGGCTGTTGCTGCAGTTGTTAGAGCTGCACCAAATAATAATTAGCGCAGGTTCAAATCATCTCAAGCGATGTAATGCTGGTCATTCACTTGGTTGGTTGTTTGGTTGGTTGACTGGTTGGCACCGGTTGCATGTTTACTAAGGAGGCTCGATCGCTCACCTGTGCTCGATAGTTCCTAGAAAAGAAGGAAAAACGAATGTGCTCATTCGCTCTGATTTAAGCTTAAGCGAAGAGCAGAAATGTATCAGCAGATATTAAAAACAACAAATTTTTTATAGGTATTTATATTTTCTTTTGCCATCAACTTTGTTGCATGTTTAATTATGATGGTTGGCTGATTTGGTGGCTAATTAGCACTTGGCAGCAGAGGTTGTTGCCATTCCGATCGCCTCGCTAAACACCTAATTAGGCTTATATAGGTACATATATTTATATTGTGCACTATATTAATAATTCCACTAATCGTTAATCGAGTAAAGCAATAGCGTTGTAAAGTTACGTTGTAAGGAACTACGTTAATTAGAAACGGTTTTCGTTACTATTTTCTTTTTAAATCATTAAGCACATTACTGCAGGAACCCGAGTAAAATTATTGTTGACCGCCAAAAAGAGGTCGAATAAGGGTCAAACAAGGCTCAAGCATGGTCTAAAAACAATCTTAAGAGCCTACTAGGAAAAACTGCCGGTCGAACAAGGGTCGAACAAGGGTCGAACATGGCCTTAAAAAAATAAGAAGCCATCTTCAACCAAGATATCTTAATTTTTATAAAAGAGCTTAAGAAAAAATAGCCTATGAACAAAAAAAAAACTACAGAAATATCATCGAGTGTGCATAAAAAATGGCTTGCGAGATCTGATGATGTTTTAAATAACATTTATTTATGAATTTAACGATTTAAAGATCATTGCAAAAGTTTGTGTGTTGTAGTTTTTAATTAAAGTGATGTGTAAAAGGTAATGATTAAATTTCTGTCATGATGTTTTGAGAAAACCAATTTAAACTATTTTTTATAGTTACTCTTTTTTAAGAACAATTTATGCCTTATAAACAATTTCTTCCTAAGCTTTAAGCTTAGTATGCTGTAGGAACGAAAATTTGTAGGCATTGAATTCTACTCGCGAAATTTTGGTGTAGACTCAACACTAACACATACTTACCATAACGTGTTTGTTGTATGTGTTAGTTGAACATTACCCTGCAGTCCAAGGCATCGTGTACGAAAATGTCATGATGATTTCTTAATGAAACTTACTGCATGAGATACATTTCCCGATAATTCTTTAACAAATCTGTCTTGTTTTTGTTCATCGAAAACAGAAAGTTTTCAAACAATGCATGAATTTGGAACTTTTATATGAGATTTTTGTCAATGAAATATATAACCGAATCAGTTCGTTTCGTCAACGATGAAGAAAAATCGTGCATGATTCATTAAAGATTTCTTAAAGACTTAGACTACTGGGTATTGTTGAATGTCAAATTTCAACGCCAATTAAATGTACAGACATACAAAAGACAGCGAAATTTTGATATTTTAACTCACCCATCATGGTTGTGAGCTTGGGTGCATTGAACAATTTTTCGGTTCAACAACGTACTAACCAACGAAAAAAAATATTTCGCTACTTTTTCGCTATCAAAAACGCAATGCATTTCTTACGAAATATTTCCTTTCGCTTCTACAGCATACTAAGCTTCAAGAAAAACTTAAATAAAGCTTATACCAACAAATTGTTGGAGCCGCAATGAAATTGTGATAAAAAAGTAAACAAATCTTTACAGAATCAATATAGTAAATATATTTAACTTTGGCATTTTGAAAAATAGTTGTTAAAGACAACTGTGAATGGCAAGAAGCTCTTATAATTCCGCTTTGATTAAACAGATGTTTGATGAAATATAGGTAATTTAATTAGATTAATCATGTTAATTAATTCAAATATTAATTAAAAATAATAAAATTGGCCTTCATTTATTTATCACTTTTTCATTTCACTTAAGTTTTCATCAACGCTTCATAGTATATCCATTTATTTTGAAGTTTGTCTGTAGGATGGAAATCTAAATTTTTTCTTCTAGAAAGGATATAGAATTTTAAAACAAAAATGAGTTTTGTTGCTATAGTCAATGGTATGAAAAAATAGATTTTTAGCCATAACTTTTGATTGGGAAAGAGAGATTAGGGTAATTTTTTACATAAACTATTTTTGAGACCTGACTTTTTTGAAATTTCGGGATAACCCATGTTGTTTTTGTGACAAAAACAGTACAACAATTTTTACGCAAAACTTGAAGAATTTTTGCAAATGAGTGCTATTCCATATGAAAGGCAGTCAAAAATTCACTTTTTATTTCTTTTTATTTTTGCAACAAAAACAACTTTTTTTTTACTTAAAAGCCAATATTTAGGTCTTTTTTTTAAAAAAAGATGAAATATATATACAATTATGATAAAGTCGTTTTACTACAAACTACAATTTTGAAGATATATGAAAGTTTTTGGAGACAAAATTTCAAAAATTTTTTAAAATTAAAATGACGAAAAACTCCAATGCAAAAGTTATTACAATAACAAAATGACCGTAAGTTGAAAAAGTTTTGAGGGGGCGCACAGTGAACCTTTTTCAATTTTAGGATAACATTTTGGGTTTTTTTTTTGTTAAATCTTATAAGAAAATATTTTCATTCGTCGGATTATGAAACATGTATTATGAATGTGGTATTAAAAACTTGATGTGTTGTATGGTTTTTTTTATAAAATTCCTCAAAATTGGAACTTTTTAACAAAAATAAGCTCAATAAAACCCAAAAAATAAAGTCAAGTTTAAACAATAATAACTTATAGCACAAAGTATATTTCAAGGTTTTGTTTTTTTTGTTCTTTTTTATGTCTTAATCGCCATTGAATTTAATATAAAATACAATAAATAATTGTAATAAATAAAAATAGAAAAATCGTTGAAATATGACTGTAAATTTTTCAAGGAATGAAAATTTAAGTAAAATTTAGTTGAAAATATCGAGCTAATTAAGCATTATTAAAGTCGAAGGCTATAATAATCATAAAATATCGTACCTCTACCTTCTGTTTCTGTAAAAACCTGCTGCATCTAGCTGCTATTAAGAAAAACCACTTAATTTGGTAAAAGTCTTAAAAATCAAAAGCCCTAAAATGCACTGATTTCCAAGACAATTTGTAGGTACTCTGAAATATAAAAAAAAAATAAAATAGAATTCATAATTTAAAACAAGTTGTGACCATATTTTGCATTACCAATAATTTTTAAAATTTATTTTTTAATTTCGTTAATTTGGTAATATTGTTTTATAGGAGACATATCTAAAAGATATCCGATTTGAAATATTTTTAGTATGACGTTTAAGTGAAGTTAAATAAACTAAATGTGCTCTTTAAAAACATAAATAAGCAATTTTATGCGGGTTTTTTATTAAAAAAATATGGTTTGTATGGGAGGTAGGCGATGAAGTTGACCTAGAATTTTAATTTTTTGTGCTGTTACTGAATTTAGGCTAAAACTCATTTGTACAAAATTTAATGGCCCTTGCTTGTATAGTTTCTGATATAATGCAAATGTCATCCTAAAATCGAAAAAGCGCACTGTGGGGCGTGGCAAAAAACTAAGCATGTAAAGTTTATATATGTATAAGAACCAAACAAACACACAAACAGAAAATTAGTTTTATTACTACAGATAGTCAAATTACACTGTTGGTAAATTTTCAAGTTTTGAAAAAACACAAAAAACGTCGGGAAACGTAAACTTAATTTTTGGTTGTAGAATTAGTGGCATACTCAGTTTTTCCACATCAGGTCAAAATTTCTAGATATTGAGTGTTGTGTTTGACCTTCAAATTTAAAAAGTTAAAAATTAAAAATTTTTTTATTGATTTTTTAACAATTACTAATTATTGTCTTTTCAAAAATACCTCAAACGTGAAAATCGATTAAGCCTTGTTAAATTTATGATTTTTCCATTTCCACTTTGTCCTCCATTTTGAGGAAATTTTAATGTTGAACGTAAAAATTTAAAAAAAATCATAAAATTTGTTTACTTAAATTAGTGTTTTTATTTCATAAAAATATTCAATTCTGGAAGTTTAAGCACATTAACATTAACATTAACAATAACATTAACATTAACATTAACATTAACATTAACATTAACATTAACATTAACATTAACATTAACATTAACATTAACATTAACATTAACATTAACATTAACATTAACATTCACATTAACATTAACATTAACATTAACATTATCATTAACATTAACATTAACATTAACATTAACATTAACATTAACATTAACATAACCATTACCATTACCATTAACATTAACATTAACATTAACATTAACATTAACATTAACTTTAACATTAACTTTAACATTAACATTAACAATAACAATAACATTAACATTAACATTAACATTAACATTAACATTAACATTAACATTAACATTAACATTAACATTAACATTAACATTAACATTAACAATAACATTAACATTGACATTAACATTAACATTAACATTAACATTAACATTAACATTTACAATAAAATTAACATTAACATTAACATTAACATTAACAATAACAATAACATTAACAATAACATTAACATTAACATTAACATTAACATTAACATTAACATTAACTTTAACATTAACAATAACAATAACAATAACATTAACAATAACATTAACATTAACATTAACAATAACATTAACATTAATATTAACATTAACATTAACATTAACATTAACATTTACATTAACATTAACATTAACATTAACATTAACATTCACATTCACATTCACATTTACATTCACATTCACATTCACATTAACATTACCATTAACATTAACATTAACTTTAACATTAACATTAACATTAACATTAACATTAACATTAACAATAACATTAACATTAACATTAACATTAACATTAACATTAACATTAACATTACCATTAACATTAACATTAACATTAACATTAACATTAACATTAACATTAACATTAACATTAACATTAACATTAACATTAACATTAACATTAACATTAACATTAACATTAACATTAACTAAGTTTCAATCGGAAATATCTTGAGACTTTGACCTGATTGGGAACAACTGAGTATGCCACTAAATTCTACGACCAAAAACTAAGTTTACGTGTCTCGGCGTTTTCGTGTGTCTTTTTGACGTTCCTTCAGTGTTATCAGCAGAAGTTCCGTTTTTCATTATTGCCTTTAACTCCGAAACTCGAGAAACTGATGGAGAAAAATGGAAACAATTTCGGTATTTCTGACCTGAAACTTTTAAAGGGAATTTTTTTTTCCCTGTGCAGCTTTTCTGAAATGACATACTAAAGTTACTAAAACGATAACGGTCGTATTTTGGTACTTTTTTAAGGAAACCCTTGAACGAAATGAAGAAATTTAAGTTGTTTGGGGTTGTATAGATAACCGATTGATAGATCAATTTCCCACTATTTGAATTTGAAAATCCTAAATTGAATTAGCTTGATGTATTGACAACGCAATAAGTTTTATAGATGCACGACACTAATTCAGTCAGAAATCAGTCTCAGTCTTATGGAAAATTATCTGCTCTACTTTGTTTTGGTTCGATTTTTAATCAACGACCTATGCTTTAACCTCGAGAACAGCAAGTTCTGCTCATATCATTTACAATATAACTAAAAACGTAGTTGAATTTGTTAAACATACATTATCAACTAGTAGAAAGCAATTTGATACACATTCGCACTGTAATGTATCGACACACACACACACACAAACACATTCTCGCACACTTGCATCCAAACATACGGAGTCATTCAAAAGTAATCGCACAAAAGTTGAAAAGTTCAAAACCTTTGAAAGGAGAACTTATCGCGCTCGCCTTCGCCTCTCAGTACACATTTATTAGCTACGCTTCGCATGTGGTGCTCGTGTTTACTTTGTTTCCTCGTGCCTCATACCCCTATCATCCCTCTGTTTCGCATTTCACAGAAAGTATTGATATATTACACACATGCATATTGAATACAGCGTCTAGAGGTACGTACTTACATATAAAAATAAATATTTAAGTAAGAAGAAAAACTAAAAATAAGCAAACATAAGCAGAAGTCGCTCGAATGAGCGCTGATTCGGTCGCGCGGTCATTTGGTCGATATTGTGTGTGACTTGTTGACTGTTCCCATTTTTCATGCCTACATTTTTTCGTTTTTGTTTGTTTGTTTGTGATTTAATAAATACAAAACACAGAAATATAAACCCCAACAACAACAACAACATTTAAAGCGACAACATTGACGGAAAAAGAGCAACAAGTCAAAGCGTACAAATGTTGAAAAGTCAACTGCGCTGCTGCTGTTCACTGATAACAGAAATCGTTGGAATGGGGGCAGCGGTGACACCAGAACCTCGATCGAACGACGCACATGCTGTTTATATAAGGGGTGGATGGACAAATTTGCTAGCAAAGCTGAAAGACTGAGATCAAACGTCATTGTTATCGTTTGATAGCGTGACATTCTCGAGAAGTTGAGAAACATGAGACCTTTGGAATGTCTTAGCTAAGCATATTAAAGAAAATAATTTTTTAAAAGAAGCTAGTCGTTTGCGAAGATATTAAATTCATTAAGTTTCAACTGTTTGAATTTATTATTCTTATCATCTTCTTTATCTTATCCAAAACTATGCTGATAAATGTCAAACGGTGTCATATAGGACTTATTTTTACTACTATATGAATTCAAAACAGAAATGTCTTAAGATATACAAAAATTTTATTTGCGAGCATTTATTTTCAAAGTTTTTTTGATATTAGATCTTTAATTGAGTTAAATTTTTAGAAAACAGTATTAAGTATTCAGTATTTAGTATAAAATAGTTGTAATTTATTATTTGGTTATTAGTAGTTAGTATTAAGAACATGACATTGCCAGCGAAGCTGCTCGATTTTAATGCGCTTGACTATGTCGATGTCGGCGTACAGCTCGTACCGTTCATCATTTCACCGTATTCGGTACTCGCCAATGACGCAGATTGGTTCGTAGATCTTACGAAAGATCTTTCTCTCGAAGGATCCATAAGTCTTTTCATTTCATCTGATCAGCGTCCAGGTTTGTGATGCATAAAGTAGGACGGGAATGTTGAGCGATTTATAGAGCGCTAGAACATATCGCTCATTTCGTGCAAGACCGTCACAACTAAAAATTTGGGTGTTTTTAGTTAAATATACAGAAATATGCATTTTTATCATATCTTTGATTTGAGTGAATTCCAGACCGATTTGCTGTTAATTAACGGTTTTACAGATACTTTTGTCGTTTTGACTTTTAGCAATCTCTTTACTTCTTTGTAGCAATAACGTTTCATTTCTATTTATACCAAAATTTATTTTAAATTTCTCCAAAGTTTTTTAACAACAACGACTTATTTTATCATAAACCATTTTTAAATAAAAATCAAAGCAAGTTACCTAATATTTGTTGCCAACTCAAAATGTGACATCTCTCTAGGTCAAATGTATGTTATCATATTGTAGCAAAATCGTCACAACTCAAAATTAAACATTTTTTAAAATTAGTTTTTGTAGTAATAATGTTACAACTAAATTAGACACTTGCAAAAATATTGCATAAAAATTCACTATTGACGCAAAATAAAAAATTTATGATATTTTTGGCAGAAAATTTAATGGCCTTCAAATTTTCTTAACAATTTTCGGTTTATCTTTACAATTAATGTTTGTGATGTCATTTCAAAATTTCATAAGGCTCTCCCGAAAAATACTAAATTTTGAGTTGTGACAGTCTTGCACGAAATGAGCGATATGAAAACATATGTGTAATATTATTTTTCAATTTTTCCATGGATGCAGTTTTGTAGGCAGAGTCTTAGCAAACATGTTGGTTCATAACTCGTCCTGTTATGATGTATGGTTTAAGAGTTATGGCAAAAAAAAGAGGGAAAAATTACCAAAAATTAAGTATAACAGTAAAATTATTGAAAAACATATTGTCTAAGAATGCAATCGTGAAGGTGTTGAAATTACAAACATTTTGGTGTATAAATGGCCTCTGTAGGATGTATGGTTTGGGAGTTATTACGAAAAAACAGATTTTTTGGCCTTCGAAAAAATGTTCTATAACTCCTCAATTAGAAAGATTTCGCCTTAAGGACGATGCTATGGCGATCATTTAAATGCATGAATCGTTCTTTTCTGATATGTTGTTTGGATTTTATGGCAAATTTTAAGGCAAAAATAAAAACTCACCAAAAATGACATATGAAAATAAAATGTGATATTATTTTTACAATTTTTCCAAGGATATAGTCTTGTAGGCAGAGGCTTAAAAAACATTTTGGTGCATAATTTGTCGTTTAATGATGTTTGGTTTGGGAATTATGGCAAAAAAAAAAAGTAGAAAATCATCAAAAATTACGTATAAAAGTAAAATTATTAAAAAAAATATTTTTTCTAAGAATGCAGTCATGGTGGTATTGTAATTACACGGTGTATAAGTCGTCTTTGTAGGATGTATGGTTTGAAAGTTATTACGAAAAAGCAGATGTTTTGGCCTACTATAACTCCAAAAAGTATTCTATAACTCCTAAACTAGAGGAGATATGGCAAAAAACATTTCAACAAAGAAAGTTTCCGCCTTAAGGGCAATGCTATGGCGATCATTCAAATGCATGAATCGTCCTTCTCTGATGTGTAGTTTGGATTTTATGGAAAATTTTATGGCGAATAAAAGGACACATGAAAATAAAATGTAGTATTATTTTTAAAATTTTTCCAAGGAAGCAATCTTATAGGTAGAGGCTTAGCGAACATTTTGGTGCATAATTTGTCCTTTTATGATGTATGGTTGGGGAGTTATGGTTAAAAAAATTGAAAAATCACCAAAAATGACGCATAAAAGTAAAATTATTGAAAAAAAAATATTTTTTCGAAAAATGCAGTCGTGATGGTATTGTAATTACAAACATTTTGGAGTATAAATCGTCCTTGTAGGATGTATGGTTTGGGAGTTATGACGAAGAGTCGAGAGAAGGCTCTGCTTCTCAATTGCCTACTGATCCCAAAGAAACACTTGTTGGCAAGTGTTATCCTACGTTTGATCTCAATGCTGATATCGAAGTCTATCACAACCTCGAAGGAGGTATTCTCAACTGTAACGTGGATTCCAAGACGCGGGGATTGTTTGTTTGTTGACATCAAGTATATCTTCTTATCTGCCTGCATTCATTGCAAGACCCATTCGACTTGACACACTTTCTAATCTGGAGAATGCAGATCAGTTGATCGGATGATCTTCTCCATTCTGAGTTTGAAAAAGTCGCACTATAAGAAATCTCCTTGTCTGAAAGCTCGTTTGGTAACAAATGGTGGGGAAATTTACTTCCCGATTTTAACTGCGCTGCTGGTGTTGCTCAGTGTCATCCTGCAAAGTCGCATGGTGGAGTATAAGTGATTCTTTATTGGGCTGTCGAAGGCGGCTTTGTAGTCAACAAAAAGATGGTGAGTGTCGATTTGTTTTTCTTAAAAATTCTCGGATATGTATTTTTTTGGTCTTCTAAAAGATTTGTCGTAGCTTGAAGATCTGGTCGATGGTAGACTGTCCAGGTCTGAAGGTCCAACCAGTTGGCCTACGATGGGCTTCAATCTTTCAAATAAAACGCTCGACAGAACCTTATATGCGATACTAAGAAGGATACCAGGTAACTGGCACAAATAGTGGGATCGCCTACCGTGTGGATTGGGCAGAGCACACTGAGATTACAATCGTTCGGAATGCATTCTTCCAACCATTGGTTATTTCAAGCTGCCGCTCTGGACGCTCTAGTTCACTCTTAAACTGAAATATTCACTCTGAATCATAGAATTGGCCACTCTACAAACATGATTTTACAATGAATTCTTTTTGAAAACATGTCAAAAAGTTTTCACAGACTCAAATACAAAGAAACACAACTTTTGTACTTGATTGTTTTGAACACTAATTGCATTTCTCGCCGATGTTCTACATGTTCGATCAGCGCTATCAAAAAAATTTTCAAAATGAACATCTCACGATCGTTTTACAGGATAAATATATAAAAGGATTGAAAGAAACACTAGAAAATTTTGAAAACGCTGATATAATTGGCGGCTGTGTTAAACAATTAAAAGATAGTATGGTCATCGACGAAAATGAAAATTAATTTTTGAAACGTATTGAATTAACGAATAGCGATAAAACACGTTCATCCAAAACCAAAGACTTCAGTCAAATACGTAGTAAAATATTAATGACCTTAAACAAATTGTGTACGAAAATGATTTAGAGCTGATGATCAGCTTATTGAAATTATTCCTTTATAAAGATACGCAGACATACGAAAAGTGAATTCAAGTTTCATTCCTGACATGTATCTTGCGTCTTTCAATTTGCAATATAATGAAATTGTGCAGCTAAAACATAAAAAACAAAAGCCTTGACAACACACGCAGAAAATTCATTGATATATGATTGTGCAGTTACAGCTTTTTGTTGAACCAACGCTTGCACGCCACAAACAGCGGATGTTGAAAGGTTGGTAAAGGCTTATAATTTGCTAAAGACTCAATTGCTAAAGACTCTCAATTGCATTGGCTTGGACACAGAAAATAAATATATGTACATTAGCCCGGGTCGATTTGTGGGGAGGCAAAAAAATCGCCCATTGCTCAGTGAAAATCGTATTCTAGGGATCAAAATAAGAAACTTTGCTCGAGGAACTATACCTCTAAAACGAATTCTAATGTCCCAACTTTTGACTTTTGTCCCGTAGGGTCAAATTTTGAAAAATCCCTCTTTTACCCATTTAGAGTGCCCCACTAACTTTGGAGGGCCGAACCACCCATGCCAGTGGCACACCCCCATACAAGCATTTCAAAAAATCAGAATTGTTCTTTGTTTTCTTTGATCTTTTTTTGAAAAAAAAATCATTATCAGTTTTTCGTTTGCGGTAGTCGTGATCAAATTTGTGGATATATTTTCCTATGCCTTTTGTTTGACTCATTGAAATGTTTTTTTTAAGGGTGGGCTGCAAACCCGACACACAACCTGTTTTAAGCCTACAGGCCCGCGGCTCAGATTAGCCACCTGCAGTAGTTAATATAAGGGGTATTCACGATTCAGTGCACTTGCCTGTGCAGTTGAGAACTTGTGCAGTTTTGCAGTTAGGTTTTCGTGAACACACCACTATCACTTTTTTCGAAGTTATCAAAATTTTTCAATTTGCGCAAGTGCACAACTGCTGAAGTTCCCAAGTCCTCAAGTTTGAGGCTACAGTAGAAAAGCACTTGTGAAGATTTTTGACGTACCTGTCAAAAGTCCTCAACTGCACTGGCAAGTGCACTGTATCGTGAATGCCTTTATTTATACATAATTCCTAAAAGTGATACAAGAATAACTCTTTAATCTTTAAAAACAAAAATATGATAAATATTTATTTTAAAAATGACACCACTTATTGCACATGACAAGAAATGAAAAAGAACACGCAACTACTATGAGCATATTCCGCATTGCAAAATGTCGCAGTGACTTAGTAACGTCAGAAATGGCTGCAGTAAGTAGCGATAGTATGTTTTTCCCCGCACTAAAAGTTCAAAACGATTCACCTTCAATGTCAAAAAGGTGAAAGAATGATTTGTTGAAGAGTTTTTAAATTATGAATTAAAAGTGTTTTTGTATTGCAACAACTTGAGATTTCATCATTCATCATTATTGTTATCTCAAGACACAAAAACAACTGGCTGTAGCACAAAAAAGTATTAAAAAATTAGTTATTTCTTTTCTTTTTATAATATTTGTTACATTTTGTAGACTGTTGATATCAGCAGCAATCATTTTCGTTATCGTTATCGCTACGGTTTTATGTTTGTTTTCAACGCTTATCGGTTAAAGAGTTAAGTGATTGTGTTTGTTGTTTTTGTCCTCTCTGTATTTTGAGTATTTAAGAGCTAACAATTCGTAGTGAAATCAAATAGCCAATTTAGTTAAAAAGTTTCGAATTACTTTAATTGATTTCCGTACAAATCCATTACTTAACGGTAGCATACGACAAATATCTATTAACATTGACTAGGTTCAAGGTGTTAGTTAAGCATATGAACCAGCGAACGACGACTCTTGGTTCCAAAAAACAGTATTTGTTTGGGATTCCTTCGCTGAAGCTGCAGTTATTCGGCTATGGCGTTTTTATATTCTGGTATTCAAAAATCTAAAAATGAACTTTAAACGTTTACCATAAAGTCTATTTTGCCAAAATCGCATTCCACAAGGTTTTTCTCCTGTAAAACATTGACGCGTTTCTCGAATACGAGAGTAATGATTTTAGTACTTTATTCATAGCTGTTGTTGTTTTTGTTGTTTTTTGTTTGCTAAAAAATCTTTTGTAGAATTCAATTAAAAAATCATTGATCATCGACGGCGATATTGACAAAATGTCGCAACGTGATCAAAATGTTGATTAGTTGCTTTATATAGTGTATATAAATTTGAAGTGTCTGTGTGATTACAAAGATGTGCGTGTGTGAGTGTGTGTGTCTGTTTGCGTATGACCAAAGCGTATATTTTATTTAACGTTTACATTTTAATATTTGTGGCAAAGTTAAGGTGAGGCTTAAACACTTTTTGTTTTTGTTTTTATGGCCCTGTTGACGATATTTCGTCGATTGGCGTGCTGTATGCGATCAACGCATAGCGACGCGACACGACGCGACACCACTTCACTCCACTCCACTCTACTCAACTTGACTCGCAACACCCCAGCCATTTTAAGCCAAAACCCATACAATTAGAATACACAACGTATCCGCATCTTTCGAGTGTAGTTGTTTGACCTCAACATTGTTGAACGTCGGCAGCGGCGACCGTGCACATTTTTTTTTAATTTTGCGATAAGCGCCTCAAATCTTTCTGTCGAACCGTTCGTCAGACCCTTTTTGGTTTTTTTTTGTATATATGTTTTAATGTCTGTTTTAATTCGCGTTGTTTCGAACTTTATTAACAATTTTAAATGATTTTTTTTTTGTTTTCTTTGTATACGATCACGTTCGCAACGTTCGTTCGAGTCGCCGCAATCATGTTAAAGTAGTCACTTTGTTTGCTTTTTGAGGTAATTGATCGATGAATAATGTTCATGATTGACTTCTGGTTAAGTAACTGGAAAGAGTTAAGTATTTGCAGCGGTGTATATAATATTTGAACAGCTTGTGGGAGAGTTCATTATGTGGAAAGTGGCAAAAATTGTCTTGAAAGGTTATTAACTTCTGTAACAGGCGCGAAACAGTTATTTCAATGGTGTTTCTTCATATCGTAAGTATCTCAATATAGCATTTGTACACCGAACCAAAAATTATTATTAAAAAAAAATGTGTCTAAGCTCCGAGTTCATTTGTTGCTCGTAACATTTGTTGGAATATACAGCCTGATGATATATTTTACTTAAAAACCATTAAGTTGGCGATGCTTAATACTTTTATTCAATGAATAATTTCAGTCAATCAGTTTGAAACATAAGACTTCCTTGTATTTCAATTGAAATGGTGTTTGAAACCAAGAGAGGAAACCAATAATGCAATATTTAGCATTGTTTTAATACTTACATAACTGATTATAGATAAGAAAAAGAATAAGAAAATATAAGAAAGTGTTTTTTGTCCGACAGAAGACAAGGACGATGTGATCAAGGAAATTTTCTACGAGTGCCGTGAAAATGCTTACGAGCGCTGCCCCCGTCACGACGTAAAAATTGTGCTTGGTGACTTCAACGCTAAGGTGGGCAAGGAAAATATATTTGGTCCAACAGTCGGCAAGTTCAGCCTCCAAAACAATACCTCCTATAACGGTGTGAGGCTGATTGACTTCGCCGCAGCACGAAACATTGTCGTAAGTAACACTAGATTCAAGCACCTCAATATTTATAAAGCCACCTGGATGTACCCTGATCAAAAAACCAGAAATCAAACTGATTACGTTTTGATCGACGGAAAGCACTCTTCCAGTGTATTGGATGTACGCACGATCCGAGGTGCAAACATTGACACCAATCACTATCTTGTCGTAGTTAGAATGCGTACACGTCTGTGTGCAGCTAAGAATGCACACAACCCTGCACAGAGAAAACTAGACGTCGGCAAGCTGACGTCTACTCGACTCTCACTCCTGCTTCAAAGCACTTCTCCAAAGCACGCGCAGTGGACACATATTTCCAACTCCATTCGTGCGGCTGCTGAAGAGGTGATTGGCTACCACCGCCCTCGCCGAAACCTGTGGTATAACCAGGAGTGTCGCGACGCCACTGGATAGAAAGACGCCGCCTACAAAGCCACCCTGCAGTCGGTTGTAAAGCGTGCTGCTAAGGAGCGATACAAAGAGAAGAGGAGGAAAGAGAGACGTATTTTTAGGAGGAAAAAAGAGAGGAGATTGAGATGTATGATGACAGGAATGAGACCCGAAAATTTTGCGAAAAAACAACATTCCTTGCCGATGGTTTTAAAACCGGGCCCTCTTCCTGCAAGGATGAAAACGGGAATCTAGTCACAGATGTCCAGAGTACACTGACGTTATGGAGGGGACACTTCTCTAAGCTTCTAAATTTCGCCGCTGGCAACAATCCCGCCAATAGAGATGATATTCCGTAAACCCCAATTAAGGATGACAGCATCGAGGTTCCGCTGCCCGAATATAATGAAGTTCATACAGCTATAGCTCGGCTTAAAATAACAAAGCCGTAGGAGCTGATGGTTTACCTGCTGAGCTGTTTAAGAACGGAGGCGAAGCTCTATTTAAATGCATTCACGAGCTTCTATGCAGCATATGGTCGGAAGAATGCATTCCGAACGATTGGAATCTCAGTGTGCTCTGCCCAATCCACAAGAAAGGCGATTCCCCTATATGTGCCAATTACCGTGGGATAAGCCTTCTTAATATCGCATATAAGGTCCTGTCGAGCTTTTTATGTGAAAGATTGAAGCCCACTGTAAACGAACTGATCGAACCTTATCAATATGACTTCAGACCTGGAAAGTCCATCATCGACCAGATTTTCACGCTACGACAAATCTTGGAGAAAACTCAAGAAAACTCAAGAAAACAAGTCGGTACCCATCATCTTTTAGTCGACTACAAAGCCGCCTTCGACATCCCAATAAGGAAGCACCTGTACTCCACCATGTCTGAGTTTGGTATTCCTGCAAAACTCATACGACTTTTCAGGATCACACTGAGCAATATCAGCAGCGCAGTTGAAATCGGGAAGGACCTCTCCCCACCATTTATTACCAAATGAGGTTTCAGACAAGGTGATTCCTTATCGTGCGATTTTTTCAACCTAATGATGGAGAAGATCATCCGATCTGCTGATCTGAGACATAGTGGCACAATATTCTACAAGAGTGTTATGCTGCTTGCGTATGGTGATGATATCGATATCATTGGCCATTATACGTGCAAAGTCAGTGCAGCATTCTCCAGATTAGAAAGAGAGTCAAGTCGAATGGGTCTGGCAGTGGATGCAGATAAGATGAAATACTTGGTGTCAACAAACAGTCCCAGCGTCTTGGAACCCACGTTACACGTTGTGAAGGACTTCGTCTATCTGAGATCCAGTATAAAATCAACCAACGACATCAGCATTGAGATCAAACGAATAAGAACTCTTGTCAACAGGTGTTATTTTGGGCTCAGTAGGCAGAGCCCTCTCTCGACGAACGAAAATCACGCTCTATAAATCGCTCATCATGCCCCCCGTCCTACTTTATGCATAACAAACTTGGACGCTGAGCAGTTCAGATGAAAAGATTTTAGGAGCATTATTTAGCATTAGGAGAGAAAGATTCTTCGTAAGATCTACGAACCAATCTGCGTCAATGTCGCGTACCGAATACGATGGAATGATGAACTATATGAGCTGTACGCTGACATCGACATAGTTCAGACGATGCTCCAGTGAAGAAAATATTCCATTCGGTACCCAGCGGCGGTCAAAGCAGAAGAGGTCGACCGCATCTTTGTTGGAAAGACCAAGTAGAGGACAACCTGACGAAGCGTGGAATTTCCAACTGGCGCCAGCAATCGAGAGGCAGAAATGGCTAGCGCAGATTCTTAGATGAGGCCAAGATCGACATACGGTTGTAGCGCCAACTAAGTAAGTAAGGGAGTGTTTTGCCCTCTTTAGTCGCAATTCTAAAAAGATTCGTTACCGTAAACGAAACATGGATACATCACAACACACCAGGAATAGAGACACAATCAAAGCACAATCCAGGTGAAGGTGCATCAAAGAAGGCCAAGTTGGTTTTGTCGGACAACAAGGTCATAGCAACAGTTTTTTGGAAGCATGTGGAGTCATTCACATAGACTACCTTCAAAAAGGAAAACAATTTTATTTTATTTTTTGATTAAACCAATACATAGTTCGAAAATATCGGCATTTATTAAAGCTTAGGACGGAGACATACTCGGCCCAACATGATCGATCTTGATACATTCCTCGAACTTCCTGCCAAGTGCATCAGAATTGGTATACCGCATGTGTCGAGCGGATCCATGTCATGAGTGGGCGACCTCTCTGTCTGGAGCCTTGGCGGTTCCATTCAATGGCCATCTTTATAATGTCTTGGTCTTTTTTGCAAACGGTATGACCAATCCATCGCCATTGCGGTTATTGATTTCAACGGCTATTGGTTTGCAAGTTAAATGATGATGATGGTTAGAAGATCTAAGTTTGTAATAGTTTTATGCCTAGATGCGTATGCGTAGATACACGAAGACTGCAGCTTGTTGCAGATGCTATCAGTTAGTTTCTACGTTTCGCAAGCGTACAGTAGTACATGTTTAATGCTGATATGGAAAATTCATAGTTTGGTTATGTTACGAGCTGCTCAGCTGCGATCGAGTTTGTAGATGGCATGTAGGGCCTTGTTGATGCGCGAGTTTACATCTGCCTCACAGTGGTAAGGGCATGAAGGGTCCTCTTAAAAATTACATTGCTAAATTTTCTGTACTTGTACCGACTTATACACTCAGAAAAAAATTTTCGGAATATGAGAAAAAGGCATCATATTTAGAGAAAAATGGTATTGACTTTGCTCCAGAGCATGCTTTTCTCTAAATGTGATCCCCAAAATTCCCTAAAAATGGTAAAAAGCTTCCATGAAAAAGAAAAATATTCTCTCATCAATAAAAGCACCCTTTCTTTAACAGAAAAATATTTCTTTATAGCAGATTCAACCGTTTTCTTTATTGTATCAATTTTTTCTGCAATTATATATTTTATCTGCAATTATGGTTAAAAATGTCTTTTTGTGAAACAGTTGTTTTAACTCAGTTCTACGCAAAATAAAAGAATTAAAAATATGTTAAGAGGTAGAGGCAGAAATATTGTTGTGGCATTGTTTTTTGGGGGCCCTTATAAATATTCCAGAAATTCCTTCTGAAAAACAATTTTATAAATGCATCCAAAGAACCAGTGGTAATAAACAACATAGCTTTGTGTTTAAATAAAAAAATCCTTTTGAAGAAACAATCGTCATAATATGCGGAATATGCAACACTTGCTTTCACAACATCATTCCCAACAAACCTTATCTCGGTAGAAAAATTTTACGATAGTCTGACGATATCGTTAAGATATCTTAAAACACAAATACGAGATATCGTCCCGATAGTACAGTTAACAATAGCATTTCGACATCATAACGATATCTATATTACAAATTTGTAGATATCACGGTAGTAAAATTACAATAACATTTCGATATAGTAACGTTATCTATACAAAAAAATACTAGATATCATTACGGTATTATAATAACGATAGCATTGCGATATAGTAACGATATCTATAATCAATAAGTACTCGATATCATCACGATCTTATAAATACGAAAGCATAGCGATATCGCAACAATATCTAGATTAAAAATTTCTCGATGTTACTTCGCTTGTACCGATCTTTAGACGAAATAAACGTCACTTGTACCTACCTATGTACGAACGCTTATATTATTATAATGAGTAATGAAGAAAAAAATTTTCAAAATTTTTATATGAAAAAAATTCTAAGTGTTTTCATATAGTTTTGTATGGATCCGAGATCTTGTGTTCGTTTTGAGCAGACCTGTGAAGTACTAAGTATATACTTTATTAAGTATCGTGTAAGTACAAGTACCTAGATACTTAAAAAATACAATAAGTACCAAGTACAAGTGCTTCCATACTTATACTTGAAATTTTCAAGTACAAGTACTATACTTTCAAGTATTTTTTAAGTACTTTGTGATTTTGACAACACTTAAATTGGTAGATTTTGACACAACAGTCACTGGAAATCAGGAAGAGGTTTTTGATTTTGGTAGCCCAAGTAGCCTTTTAACAAATAAAAAAGTTATGATCTCTACCATTTCAACATTTTTATGCAGATGAATCGAGCGAAGATTTCATCATTGCAAAGTTCAGACTATAACAAAATTGTAGAAGAGCAATTTTTTAAATACATCAATGATAAATCTTCACATTTTGAGATGTTGCAAGGTTACCCCTTTATAAAGGACTTATCGTTCAAGATGAACACACCTCTTACATCTTCCGCTCCAGTGGAGCGTTTGTTTTCATTGGCTAGTTTTGCTAACAGTCCCAGAGTGCAATGTCTTACAGATTTTCCTTTTGAAAAATTAGTTTTGATGAAGGACAACACTAATAAACTTTAAATGATATTTTAAGGGTTTTTTACAATTAAAAACAATAAGAAGTGGCTGAAATCTTAAACAAATTCATGCATTTTTATTTTTTGAAAGAATGTTATACAAAATTCACCAAGTACTTAACAAAGTACTTGAGAAATACTTGAAAGTAGAGTACTTGTGTTTGAAAATTTCAAGTATAAGTATGGATGCACTTAGACTTAGTACTTATTTTTTAAGTGCCTACACAGAAAAAACAAATGTAATGAACATACGTTAAAATTAATTCATTGATTTTAATGAAAAAATCATTGAATTTTAATGAATTGCTCGTAGTTTTTAACGTACTGTTCATTGAAATCAATGAAGTTATATTCATTAAAAATGTCTAAATAAATATCAATGATTAGTTTTCATTATTTTAATGGACTTTTCATTGATATCAATGAAAAGTACATTGATTCCAGTTGTAAATCAAATTTTAACGAACCATACATTGATTTTTAATGAACAGTTGATTGAATTCAATGTTTAGGTCATAAAATGCAATGTATAGTTCATTAAATTCAATGTATAGGTCATTGAATTCAATGTATAGTTCATTGAATTTAATGAATGATTCATTGAATTTAATGTATAGTTCATTGAATTCAATGTATTGTTCATTGAATTCAATGTATAGTTCATTAAGTTCAATGCATAGTTCATTAAATTCAATGTATTCAGTTCATTAAATTCAATGTATACTAATTTATTCCCTTCCCAATTTAGTTTGAAGTGAAACGCGAAGTTGTGAAGACGTGTGGCAATTGTGTGTGTAAATTTTAGATGAAAGGTGATAATAAATTAAATTAAAAGTGAAGAAAATGTTGTGCTTTGAATGTAAAAGAAAATTTAAATCTGTTGAATTACTATTAGTATTAGTAAATAATAGGAAATATACCTGGCATTTTAAGTGACTGCTGTCAATGAATTCAATGAACTTTTCATTAAATTCAATGAAAAAAATCATAAATTTTGGCATTTTTTAATGAACGTGTTCATTGAATTCAATAAAGTGTACATTGATATTCAAGGAACCATTCATTGAAAATCACTAAGTTTAATGAACTATTCATTAAAGCATGAAGAAAATTCATTGAAATCAATGACCACAGTTCATTGAACCAAAATCAATGAATAATTCATTGAAATTAATGCACCTTTTCATTAATTTAATGTACCTTTTTGGTTCAGTGTAGGTACTTGCACTTATACTTGTACTTATTTTTACAGGTCTGGTTTTGAGCTTATTGACGAGTTGGAATTTTTTTTATGAAAGTATTTTATATTGTAAAAAACTATTTTTTTATTGTTAACTGCTAAAAATACGTCAATTTAAATAAAAAAATTTTTTAATTTTATATGAAAAAATTCTCTGGTCTTTACATATCATTGTAGAAATTCATATGAAAAAATTCTAAGTGTTTTCATATAATTTTGTATGGATCCGAGATCTAGTATTCATTAAGAGATCGTTTTCGAGTCCGCGACCTCGTATTCGGTTTTCAATTACTCTGTAATTTTTTTTTAAAAATCATTTAAAAAAATTATTTAATTTATTATTTTAAGTTCGCTGTTATTATTACATGTTTTAAGCAAACACATTTTTTGATCTATAAAATAAAAAAAAAAATTCAAAAATTTACATACTAAATTTTCGCTTAAAAACTTTTTTATAAAAAAACCTATATTTTAAAACTGCACAACAAACAAAATTTGTTAATCCCGGTTGGAGTTTGAACCCATGACCAAAGACTAGCTTTCATTAATTTTTATTTAAATTGAAATCATGTAAATTTTTATCGAGAACTGTCTTTTTTCGATATCATAACGATATCATCTCGTGAAGCGTTAACGATAGAAGTTATCACCTTTACGATATCATCTCGATATCGAAACGACATTGAAATTTTGATATCGTTTCGATATCGCAATTAATATGTTTTCGGAATCGTTTACGATATGTCAATTTGTATTGAAAACAGGACTTTTTCGATATCAAAACGATATCTTCTCGTGTATCGTTATCGATAGAAATGATCACCTTTACGATATCATCTCGATATCAAAACGATATCGTTTGGTTTGCTGGGCTCACTTGCTCTCACGCTTTCTATTTTTTTCGTACTTAATTCAATATAAAATAAATATATCGTTTTAAGGGAAGAAGACTTGTTTAAGACTTTTGGTTAATATATTCAGAGTCAACGGAAAGCATTGCATTTTTTTGTCTCAAGATTAGAAAAATTATTTTATGTTACATTGTACTAAGGTACATTAGTTGTTGTGTGTCATTTTCCAGGGTTTATTTGAAAAAAGCTTTTCATAAAATGTTTTTTTAAAACTAACTGAATCACAAGATTCACGCATGATTAAATCTTTCAACAATTTATATACATATAATTAACTGTTAAAACTTCGTTTCATAAAAAACAGGTATACATAAATTGACTCGAAAAATTTCCTTATGATTGGAAATTTGTTAATTTTAAACAATTCAAGTGTGACATTAAATAAGCACTAAACCAAAGCTGTAAAAATCAATCCAATCTATACCATTCATCTACTCTGCAGGTAGATGTTTATCAAAATTTTCAAAATTATAATCAAAAATCAATTAGTTTCTTAATGCACTGAACACAAAGCACAATAAAATCCGAAACCAATTATAAAACATAATTACAACAACTTAGGCCAAGCCAATCAACACAGTACTTGCAATGACCACGATAGAGAGATGTTTAAAGATCAAGCAAGTGAGTCTGTAAAGTAATCCGATGCAAGCAACATTAGCAACAACAACAGCAACAACAACAACAGCAACAAAGGAAACAACAGCAACAACAACGAAAACACCAACAATAACAGCAGCAGCAGCGTCATTGAAGGACATTAAGCACTCCTTCGTACCGAGCGGCAATGACAAAATTAGCCAAACTGCAGCTAATTTGCAGAATAAGAAGATGGTGTAAAAAAGAAAATGAAAATAAGACCAAGCAACAGCAGCGAGAAGTTCCTAACCCATACCGTGTGGCGCTCCTCATGGGCTCCATCAAGACACGCAGTAAAATTAACATTAAATTGCAATGAGCTCGCGTCTCTGCCATGTTTCATGCGCAGCAATAATTTAAGGATTTTTGTAGTTAATGTTTTTTGGCGTGGCTGTTGTCGTTACAGTTGTTGTTCTTGTTGGTGTAGTTGTCATCGGTTGCTGGTGCGTTGCAGTTGTAAAATTCAGCATTTGATGTCTCAATTTGTTCTGCCACCAAAAAAAAAAAAACAAAAAAAAAAAAAAATCAGAAATTTAAATCACTGCATAAAAACACGCAGCCTGCAACAGGTTCAAAATGACGTTACAAACTACGTTGTCGCCAATAACAACAGCAAATGTTGACAATATTTTTTGTAACCTTACTACCAATGTTAAATTCATATTGATGGTGAGGTTGGTTCATAACTTAAGATTTGATACCGAAAAATATTCATTGTGAAAATTTTTGAAGGAAACTAGCCATCTGTCTATTTTGAATGTTTTTTTTTGCCATTGGCATCTTATTTTTTTCTTCTTGGAAGTTTCAGTTAAAATGTGTTTTTTTCTTGACCCTACATTATTCACGTTTAGTTTAGGGTTTTTTTTTATTCTAGCACAATTTTCATTAGGAGAATATGAATTTTAATAAGAAGAAAGTATTTAATTTTCTCTAAAAGATTAAAGAGAAAGGAGAGAAAAAATTAAGCATTCTATGCTAGAACCAAACCAAAAGGCTATCGGTTCTTAATAATGCATAAAATTATCAATTTAAGTAACTATTATTTGTCTAGTAGCGAAAAATATATAAAACGAAAATATGTGTTTTCGGATATTTTATCTTAATGCTAAAAAACCGAGTCCTTGAAAGGGCTTTGACCGAAAAAATACTATACTTGGAAACCTTTACCAACCCTCATTATACCATTGTAACAATATGTGGTGTAAGTTAAGTTTGATTCCCTCGTTAAACGTGATTGTAATGTATTTTTTCAAATGTGCCTATGTTTCAAAACGTCGTTTAACTTACACCAAACAGCGGCTGAATAAGATTCGAATGGCAGCCAATCTGAAGATTGAATCAAGGCCAAACAAGGGTCGAACAGTGATCGTATAGCGATCTTTTTAGGCTAAACAGCGGTCGAGGCTGTACGAGGTTCGATCGTGTATATTCGTCGAACCAATTCAAAACGAATTTGCCATTTTAGTCCTTGAAAATCGACTTAAACTGAATTTCTATTTATCAACTGTGTTGTGTCCCGAAAGTCCCGGGATTGCAATCAAATTAAAATCTCGAAATATTTGCGATTGAAATTTAGTCACTTTTAGACCCATTTTTAGCTATATTTTCCTTAGTTTTGGAGACCAAAAATTTTGATCACATCCGATTTTGCTTACACTTTCAGAATTTAATCTACTTATGAAATAAAAACACTAATTAGGGCAAACAAATTTTTAGATTTTTTTTAAGTTTTTACGTTCAACATTCAATTTTGATCCAAATGGAAGAAAAAGCGAAATTGCTTAACTTTTGAAAAATCATAGATTAAACAAGGCTAATTCGATTTTCACGTAGGACGTATTTTTGAAGACAATAAAAATTAATTGTTAAAAAACTATTAAATTTTTTTAAATAAAGGTGAAATGTAAGTTAAATATCAAAAATCTGAATAGCTCGAGACTTTAATCAGATTTGTAAAAACTGATGATGCCACTAAATTCTACGACCGAAAATTAAGTTTACGTGTCTCGGCGTTTTTTTGTGTCTTTTCAACTTTTGACTCATCCCGGGATCCCGAGATTGCGTTTTTCAAATCCCGAAATCCCGGGATTGATGAAGCGTCCCGAAATTGGATGCCCTAGTGTTATGAAATGTTTGAATACAAATGATCAAGAATTGAACCTATAAGTTTTATGCCGACTCCGAACGGCTCATGTTCTCAAGAAGCTTTATAGCTTCAATATTTTTTTTTATTTCTGAACTTTTTTTATTTCTGAGGTTTGCCATTGTATGCAAAGAGGTGACAGCCGAACGGACATTTTAATTCAATTGAAAAACCTTCTGTGTCATTTTGGAATTTGGAAAAGTCGGACTAAAGCAGTTTTAATCATACTCGCACTCCAACCAAGATGCCACGGCTACAACAAGTAGGTTTTTTCTTTAATTTAGAAAATGTTGCTAGTTTGAAAAAAATTTCTGGAGAAGAGATAATTCGCTTGATGCAAGTAGACCATCTCATATATTGGAACCATCTAGGGGTCAATAGAAAGAAATGAAACTTTTTTAACACTTTCTTAATTTTTGTGTTTTTTTTTTATTGGGGCCCTCCGAGAAGGTGTCAGTCAGATAGAAAGTTAGTGTGTTTGAAAGAAATGTTAAAAGTGAAAAAATAATAGAACCATCTCATACATTTGTCCTGTTTAGGGGTAAATTTGGTAAAGATGTAAAGTATTTACAACATTTTTCTTTATTTTTTGTAGGAAAACCCTCAGAGGGGTGGCAGATAGAGGGTGGTTAACTGTTCACGCTGTAAATTATTGCCACGTTCATTATTGCCACTAGCAAACTTGTGTAACATGACGTTAAAAATATTATATATACCATTTATACACTAAATAAACTATAGTATTAAATAATTTCGATGTATATGTATATTCATATTATATTACTGAAATATTTCTACTTATTATTATAAATATAAGGATGTTACAAATATTATATACTTTTTATACACTAAATAAACTATAATATTAAATATTATCGATGTATATATATATTCATATTATATCACTTAAATATTCCTACTTATTATTATAAATATAAAGACGTTACAAATATTATATTTTTATACACTACGTAAACTATTATATTAAATATTATCGATATATATATTCATATTGTATTACTTAAGTATGTCTACTTATTATTATTAAAGCAGCAATAACACACAACCGCACTACGACACCAGACCATAGAAACAAACACACGCTACATACCTACTCAATAAAACTAATTGACAACATACAACCGCACTACTGCATAAGCCACTAATTAATACGCACACACCACCTATCTATGCAAAGCCAGGCAGGCCAAAGACAAAACTGAACGTATAATTCCCAACTGGTTTTCTGTCCATATCGAATAAAAGGGCGACACAAAACCAACCAAAGCAGCATTACTTCAGGTAAGCTCGAAGTAGTAACTCTATGGCAAGCCAGCTTGCTGGCTCTTCCCTTAGAGTCTCTGCTTGAGATGTCGCACTTGCGGTGAGAACCAATACTTGGTTCATCCAACGCAATCGGCATACTCTACATTTTTGGTCGCAGTGACTCAATGGCGAGCTAGCTTGCTGGTTCTTCCCTTTGAGTCTCTGTTTGAGATATCGCACCGGCAGTGAGAACCATCTTTGGTTCGTCCAACGCAGTCGGCATACTCTACGGGGGGTTTGCTTGGGCTTTGGTGCCGGGACTAGATGGCGAGCCAGCTTGCTAGTTCTTCCCTTTTAGTCTCTGTTCGAAACGTCGCACTTGCGGTGAGAACCAGTCTCCGGTTCGTCCAACGCAGTCGGCATACTTTTGTTTGTTTATTTTATCTCGGCCGCAGTAGCTCACTGGCGAGCCAGCTTGCTGGTTCTTGCCTTTGAGTCCTGTTTGAGACATCGCACTTGCGGTGAGAACCAGTCTTTGGTTCGTCCAACGCAGTCGGCATACCTTTATTAAATTGTTAATTGATTATATATATTTGCATGGTTCAAACTTCATAGAGGTTTTTCCACCATGATTGTCTCTAAAAATATTAAATGTGAGCATTACTTCAGGGGCCCTGGTAGGATTCACCGATTTACCGATCTACCGATTACTGAATACCGATCTTCGCTTTAGGGGCCCTGGCAGGATTCACCGAATTACTGATTTACCGATCTACTGATTACCGAATACCGATCTTCCGATTACCGATTACCTATTCACCGATTTACCGAATACCGATCTACCGATTACCGAATTATCGATTGCTAATCCACCGAATACCGATTTTGCCGTCAGCTGGACCCACAACCTCCGACCATTCGACCGCCTACATTCACTTTTACCCAAACTACTGACGTCACGCTGCATTAAGTATTTTTAAGGAGAATATATCAATAAAATACAAAATTATAATATTAAACCAACACCGACTGCGTTCTTATTTGATGAAAGTTTGTGGATCTTTCACTCGATCCTGGCAAGGCTGAGCTGACCTCAGCTAGAAGATAAAACCACTGTTACAATCGCCACACGCATTATTGCCAACATTGTTCGTGAAATAGTACACACATGAATTTATGTCACTCTCCTTGTTGCCACTAATTTTTTGTGGTATTTATACAAACAATCATGTAAATTAACGTAATTACGATAAATTGGTGCCCCTAATAATAATATTATTATTCATTATCCATTATTCGACGTCCACTACCCTAAAATTCTATCATCTTTTCTGCTCAAAACACTCAAAATATTCGTTTTTATATCAACTAAAATTTACCCTGTAGGCCCTGCACTCTCTAGTAGGCTTTATATAAAGTTCCTTTCTTCACAATTCTATCTTTCCTAGATATCGAAACAGGGAACGTTTCCTGACGCTTTCTCGGAGCTGCTTGGATCAGCACTCTCCATTAGGGCGTATCGAATTACAATCTTTTTCGTATTTCACATTCTAAGAGGTTGCAAAAGTTGCATTGGGTGGTGGTCAGGATCTTCCAAACAATGAGGATCTCTTCCTCTCCCGCAAGGAAAAAGTTGTTGGACAAAACAGTAAAATATCACGATCTCAAAATGCATTAATTTTTGCAAGAAAAACTACTTATGTGTTTAAGCAAAAGTAGCTTTCCTTAATTATGGCGAACTAATAATTTTCATATTCTTCGCATATGCATTTTCTTGTTTTGAAGAAATGCATACTTGAATGCAATTTTTTAACTTTTTCAAAAAAATGAATATGAGGTTTTATATCTCCGGCACCAGCAGTGGTACCGAAGATAATTTTCTCAATTCTGATATTGCAAATAGTGTTGAACGAAAACATGTCTAAAATATCCTTTTTAAATCAGGAGTAAAAGGCCACGATTTTTTTCCTATTTTGATATTTAAAAAAAGTTACTTCAAGCATGAAATGTAACAATTTGGCTCATATCTCCTTTATTGTTATTATTTCATTAAAAGACTCCTTAGCAACAATTGTTAAGTCAATTGAGACCCATCGAATGGCAAGCTCATACACTCAAAATTTTAGTAAAACAGTTTTGTGAATGCAGGGCTGAGGTGTTTTAACGAAATAAAAAAATTCAGGCTAGGAAGGAAAGTTTTTAAAAAAATCGAATTAAGAAAAAAAATCGTGGTCTTAACCTGGTGCTAACCTTTGAAAAAGTTACAAAATTGGATTCAAGTATACATTTCTCAAAAACAAGAAAATGTATATATGCAAAAAATATGCAAATTATTTGCCAAATTTAAGGAAAACGTCAACACGATAATCAAAATTGCCTAAATTTAGACAATCAGATAGCAATAAAAAGTTCCGTGCTGCCTCGTATGTTCATTTAGATTCTAATATCCTTCACACAGGACCTTTTGGGTAAAAATCGAGAAAGGCATCGTGTTTGGCAGGATAATGTTGGTTAAAGCCTTTATTTATTTTTACTTTAAGACATATGTAGTTTTTCTTACAAAAATAAAAGCATTTTGAGATCGTGATTTTTTGCAGTTTTTCTCAAAAAACAACTTTGTCATTGCGGGAGAGGAAGAGATCATTATTTTTTTCTAAATTTTTTTTTGGGAGATCTTGACCATTCTGTGCAACTTTTGAGACCTCTTAAAATGTGAAATTCGAAAAAAATTGTAATTCGACTTGTAATGCGACTTGTTGCTGGACCGAACCGAACCGAACCGAGAAGGAAAGCTGGAAAACGCTGCACATACAATCATATGAAACAAGCTCAAAGTGCGTATAGTGCCAGCCGATCTGGCAACTTCAAGTGACTTGTGCGCTGGTTTCCATCTTCCCGAATGTTGCTTTCTCGCTTGCTCGCACGGTTTGCATGTGTTTTGATTCATTTTACACGTTGCTTGCTTATTACTTTAGTTAAATAACATTAAATGGAAAAAGAAAGAAGGAATACAATTGCAACCGTGAGCACAGTTGACTGCCAGCGTCGCGATCGATTCTGTATTTCCTTGAATTCATACATTCAAGGAAACAAAGAACACACGATAGCAACAAAGAAGACCAACAAGAAAAGTAATAAGCACACTAGAACACGAAATTGCGCTCAGTTCTTATGCTGTATTGTCTTGTCCGAAAAAAATACGCACAGAAACAGCATTATAAAGAAGCAAACAAAGATAAATTTCTATCAACTGTTGCACACAGAAAACAAAAAGAGAAATAGAGAAAAAAGCTAAACCAGCCGGTGAAGCAATTCGTAGATTAGCAGCTGCAAGTGCGTTTCAAGAACAATATAAAGAAGATCACGCCTTAAGTGCGCAGAAATGGCAATCTACTGCGCAGGCCTACGTCATAATACATCCAAACAAAAATATCACATAAACAACAAACGAAACTAAGCAAATGAATCTGATTGGCTGATTGGAAAACAAACGAAATACACACGCTCTCAAAATAAATCGAGCAACATAGCTATTGTTTGTGAAGGGGTCAACACGGAAGTCAACACCCCAATAAGATATAAAATTTTTATCAAAGATAGTAATGAAAAATATTAATATTTTTTCTGTACAAGCGTTGTTTTTTGATTTGAAATTATTTCTTTTACAAAACCAAGATTTTATAAGAAAATGAGGAGATTTTTAAATCGAATACATCTATTAAAAAATTTTTACTACGTTTTTTCAGTCAGTTTGACTCTCTTTTCTCTTGCACTTCTGACGTCACATGCACGTGCTCACAAAGAGAGCGGGCATGCGCAAGGCGAAATCTTGAATATATAATTCTTGAGTGCATTCCATCTAAAGCAGAGAATCGAAGATAATCAAATTTTCTTATGTGCGCTCTTCCTTTCCATTTGATTTTGTGCACAAAAGTAAACAAACAAAAATAGCAGCAACAAGATAACAACTTTGTTTAGATTAGTTTTGTATTGCTTTGTTGCAAAATCAAAAATAATACAACAAAAAAAAAAAGCTAAAGAAAAAAGTTAAAAAAAGTTTAAACCAGAAGTGTGTTTTAACTGAGTCATAGCATCAAAAAATCTTAGGCCAGCAGCTGATGTACGTTTTTTTCATGTGCGTTCTTTCTACGATCTACTTTTTTGTCTAAAAAAAAATTTGAAATAAAAAAAAACAAGAAGGCAACCAAAACCAGCATAAAACACTTGCGAAAAAAGTCGAAACAAGCTGGTACCTCAAATGACTTGAAACGACTTGCAATTGCAGGAAGTGCGTTTCAGCAGTGTTTTTCGCATTTTCGACTCTGCACTTGTTGTCCGCTGGTTTGAGGAAATCAAAATGAACAAAATCATGTGGCTTTTTTATTGCTTCGTAAAAATAAATAGCAAACAAAATAGTAAAAAACCAGCTGAAACAAGGCAGAAGCGACAAGCGCGCACTATACGCACTTCCAGCTGCTTTTAACAGGAAGCTTTTCCAGCTCGGTTCGGTCCAGCAACCAGCTGGCACTATAAACGCGCCCTTAAGAATGAAGGTTCATGCGAAAGACTTCTGCAGTAGTTTCAGGGATGAGGAAGAGGAGAAGACAGTATCACATCGCCTCTGTTCATGCCCCGCAGAAGAAATAAGCATCTAAGTAGTCTCTTTTTTGATGATCTCAGGGATCTTAAGGAGGTGGACGTTAAGCGTCTACAATTTTTAATTATTAGTACAGGTTGGTTCCACGACAGTGCCTAGGAGAGCTGAAGGGGAGGAGTAGATCCCCTGTGGTATCACAACGGACCAAATATCTGGTCTATGTCACTTAAACCTAACCTAACTTAACTTAATAATAATATTAATATTTTTCATAGCAAGGTGGTAACTCAATAATTCAAAATTTGAAGTTAAACTATAAAAGTAAAGATTTTGCTTAGCAAAGGATACACAGAAGTAAAACAAGTACAGGGGTGTAAAGATAGGAAATATAAGTACAAGTTTGTGTTACGAAAACAGTACTTCAAAAGTTATTCTAAACAAATATTGATATCTTCAGTTACCAACTTTTACGGTGAACGTATCGATATGAATTAACGCCACGCTCGTTATTTAGTTATTTAGTTTTTGTGGTAATAATACGCATAGCCATGTTAATTCACACCACGAGAATTGTTGTCGCCAACTGTTCGTTGCAATAATGCACATAGTCATGTAAATAAATACCACGAGCATTATTGCCACCAATTTATGGTGTTCATTTGTATTAACGCCACCTGCATTATTGACACCAATTTTTTGACAATAATGCACACAACCATGTTAATTAACGCCAATGCATTAATGTCATGTCATGTGAATGAACGTCACGATAAGTTTGTGGCAATAATGCACGTTGCGTTAATTCACAAACAAAATGTGTATAATTGCCACAAATGGAGTAGTGATAATATATTATTTAATAAATAAATTTGAGTACGTTTTCTTATTAAATTTGTATTTTTGTTGGTCATTTTTTTGTCACAAAAGTTTCAGCTATAGTTTTGTTAGTGAACTCCAAAATTTTTAAAGTTGTTGCTTATTGACTCAAAGAATCGTATTTATTTTTATATATGAATAACAATAGAGTTAAACTACTACAACTTTTTCGCATTTTCAAATAGCATTGAAATATCTTTACTGAACTGGTTCAAAACAGTCTAAAGTGAGAAATGATTTTATATTCAGACTCAACTTGGACTCGATGAGTTTTCAAAATTTGGAATTCGTGCTCGCCAAGTTCTAAAAACACGGGTTCTCAGAACCACTATACAAAATGAATATTCAAAATATGCCTCCCAGACGCGTGACGTCAATCGTCACCTCGAGTCTGTTTTTTTGCGAAATATGACAGGTTTAACACCTTTAAAAATACTCCCCAACTTTTAAGATTAACTTGATGTTACAATTTTCACAGAGAAGTCAACAACTGTGAAAAAGTATTATTATTTTGACAGCATAAATTTTGACTATGCCAACAGAAAAAAATCTTTGCTCTCATTAGAATTGATTCGATACGCTTAAAGCAGTTAAGAAAAAAAAATGTTTAAAACCAAAAACAAAATATGTATAAACGTGGGAAAAATAAGAATAAAACAAACAAATTAATATGCAAAAGCTGAAAAAAATTGTTAACAGAATTTGACAAATTTGGAAAACCGATTTTTAATCATCATTCTCATCATCAACATCAGCATCAATAAAAAATTAGAAGATTTTACGTCACTGTTTCGTGGCTTAATTTGTGTTAAGCTCTTTTAATGTTATTTTAATTAAAAGTTTTTATATGATTCCAAAACAGGTAACCATGGCGAACTTCCAACTAAAGATAAAGCTGATCAGTTGAAATATACGTTCTTGGATATACAAAAAAAAAAAAAAACTGCAAATACGAAAACAAAGGAAAAAACAAATCAATTGAGTGAGCTGAAGTGAACATAAACCTCAAATTAAAATTCAAGACAAGTCAAAGGTTTATTTTTTGTTACCTCTTCACATAAAGACCCAGACCTGAGCACAAGCAAACATCAAAACACAGACACACACAAACACTCACACACACTATCAACTATAAAACAAAATACAAACATCAACAATACAGGAAAAAGACTTTTTAGTTTATATATCTTCGTCAAGTTTATGCTGGGTTGCCAACGAGTGCGAATAAATAACCTTACGTCAAGCTTGTGGCACAAACAACACCGAAACTTTCTGGTTGCGGTGCTGGAGTCTTTGAACGTTTGGCCTTCTTGGAACCTTTGACGCGAACTTATGCCCCAAGAAACGAAAGCAAGCGCAAAAGAATGCAAAAAAACAAACAAAACACTAAACAAAATGAAAACACAAAATAAACCAAAAACAACTGAGTAATAATAATACATATAAAAGAAGCAACAAAATTAAATTAAAAAAAAATATATAGCTGCCAAAGCGGTGAACGCAAACCGTGTTTAACGCTGATTTTCGTCTGCGACTAAATGCGATGCGACACGCAAAAGTTGCAGCGCGCATGTGCAACTGCGCATACATCAGCTACTTTTTATTTTTGCGTCTCTTCTTGGTCAATCTATCTATTCGCACTCCTGAAAGCACATAATTGACAAGCAAACAAATCTAAGGAATTTACTCAAATATTTACGCTCTATGTAGCTGTAATTGACTTGAAAAATTTGCTTCCCTTTGCTAACAAAAACAACAACAAAATGTCCATCATCAATGGCGGCGAGCCATAAAATCACCAGTCAACGCTTAAATCAGCGCTTCAACGAGTTGATATCTCACAAGTTTGCTATCCAGAATCACCAATGAGTGAGAAACGTTTAAAATACTTACACGCATAAATAAATAAATAAATAATTTACAAAAAAATATCAGCTTTTGTTGAACAGAAAAAAAAAAATGATGAAAAAAACCAGAACAATAAAAAATGTGTCGAAGCAATCTGTTGAGGCATTAATTGCCGCTTGCTGTCTGACGTGCGTACATCAGCATAGTGTATGTCAACGGTCAGGTCTTTATGATCATCGCCATCATTATGATCAGAATCATCATTATGATCATCATCGTCATCATCACTACCAGCTACATGATTAGTTTTAGTAATTTTACTTAGAAAACTAGTGAGGTTCTTAGCTTAGCTTAAAATACTAATAGTTTTGATTTTAATTCGGTATTATTTATAGATACAGTTAAAATTTGCTCTGCTGAGAATCTGGCTTTTAAAGTGACATTTTTATACCACCACTTAATGCGTAAGGGGCATAATAACTTTGTCACTACGTTTGTAATGATCATAAAGAAGCTAGAGAAGAAGATAGAAATGCGTACATGTTTTTGATCAGCATAACCACTAGGTCCATGTTTGTCTGTCTGTCGACACAAATAATTTTGTTAAGATTAGATTAAAAAAATGTGTCAAACCTTGCTACCTCCCATACAAAGTAACAATTTGAATAGTTGAAATTTATTAAAATTCTTAACAATAACTTAAAATCTTGTATCTACATACGATAACATTGAGTTTGTTTTACAAGATAGACGTATCTTCTCCGAAACCAATCCCCCCGACTAACATTCGCAAGACGTACTGGGGATTATATAGAAGAACTAGCTTAAACCCGGCGCGTTGCTGCCGCGACCCCGTTGCCAAACGCGAAGAAAATGTTATCAGTGAAACTGTATATGTAAATTGTGGTCGAATATTGAATTCCATGGCTGTGCGACCTATAACTCAAAAGCTGTTGAATTTCTCAAATTTAGGTGGTATGGGAGGTGCCACGCCCCCTTGTCTAACGCCATACAAAGTTATCAGTAAAACTGCATGTGTTATTGAGTTCGAATACTGAATTCGGAGGCTGTGCGGCCTATAACTCAAAAGCTATTCGATATCGCAAATTTGGGTTGTATAGGAGGTGCCACGCCCCTTTGTTCAACTTCCATAAAATGTTATCAGCGCAGCAGCACGTGTAAATTGTGATCGAATACAGAAATCCGAGGCTAAGCGGTTTATAACTCCAAAGATATTCGATATCGCAAATTTGGGTTGTATGGGAGGTGCCACGCCCACTGGGTAGGAGGGTGAAATATAATTTATGACCTATTCTCATACCTACCAAATATACGTACAAAATTTCATGAAAATCGGTCGAGCCGTTTTGGAGGAGTTCTGTAACAAACACCGTGACACGAGATTTTTATATATTAGACTTTGGCAAAATCTTTTCCATCAGGTCTAATTGACAAGCCTAAATTGGCAGCTAATGTATGTAGATAATCTGGTCGATATATTCTCTAAATCAGTGAATTGCTCTCTTACTTTCTCAGGTTCTAAAAATACAACAAGGGGGAAACTAAAACCAAAGTGGTGGTGGTTCACCGTAGTAAATAGGCTTAGGACTGAATAAAAGAGGGTCTTTAACGCAGCTAATCTCTCGAGAGCCGAGCTTGATTGGGCAACCTACAAGGTCAAAGCTGAAACCTGGAAAGTTAAAAGATCCTCTTGGAAACAATTCTGTGAAGAAACTGAAGAAATCTCAGAGACATCCAGGCTGCGCAAGATTCTTGTTAGCACACTCAGCTATCTTAAAAGGGTCGATAATATGAAAAATGTCTCTCAGGAGTCTCTCAACTCCCTATTAGATACGCAATACACTGATAGCGGTGCGCCTATGGTTGCACAACTGCCTAACCCTAACTGCTTACTGCAGGAAAAATTAGAAAATGAATTCACGACCTCTCAACCATTTCCAATTGAGATGCGCTTCACAGAGGGTGTTTCGAAGGTCAAATGGAAGTGGAAAAGCCGCGGAAATCAAACACGATTTTTTTTGGGGACACCCTCGTATCTATGTTTAACCTGACACAAAGTAATGAAAAAATATTATACATTTTTTTTTATAAATGAATGCATACGCAAAAATAGTTCTTTTGTAAGAAAATACAAGTAACGGGACTATCAGCACAGTAGAAAGAAGGATTTTTTTCGCGCATGCGTTTGTTGCATAAGTGGTTTGGCAAATTTGAATGTTAACGATTGTGGTTTTTGTTGTTATTATACATTTGCCTACATTTATTGGTGCTTAAACACGTCTGTAAATTTGAAATTGTTTGGTTTGAAAACACTTTGTATAATGCATACAACTTCATCTAGTCCTTGTACGGCCCTTGTTCGACCCAACTTTCTGCCGCTAGGCTTACTGGACTATTTTTAGTCCATGTCCGACCCTAGTACATCCGTGCAGCCCATTTTCGAAAGCTAATATTTTTACTAGGGTTTCGACAAAAGTATAATAAGCGTAAGTCTTAGAGAACTTTGTGAAGCCTTTCAACAAGACAATGTTCGTGAACAAGCTGTGAACCTTTCAACAAGGCTCCGTTCCAGCTCACAAGGTAAAACCATTTCAAACTTGGCTCAAAAACTACTTTTCGAATATAATTTCCACGGCTGAATAGCCATCTGGTATCCCAAACCTAAGCCCGATGGACTAGAAGTTGTGGTTCGCCTTTAAGGTCATGACTTGCTCTTCTCGGCATTCAAATATTGAGTGTCTAAACCGCGCATTCGTCCAAGCAGAGGCAAATTTTCTCAAGCATGAGGTGCGTACGGCTGTCGACGAGAGGCCAGACAAATTTCGTCGTTGTTGAAAGGCAAATGGGGGATATTTTGAATAAGTTTTTCTACGATTTGTATATATTGGGTGGTGTGAATAAAATCTGAGTGAACACTCTGAGAGGATTCTCTTGAAGAGAGTGTTTCGTTCAGAGTGAACACTCAATTTGGTGTTAATAAAAATTTCCTCAAAGTGCTTGCACTCACTCAATCATAATGAGATGAAAAATGTCAATTTTAGTTGTCGAATTGCTACGTGAAATATTCTAACAGGGCAGTAAATCGTAAAAACTGGAAAAAATTAAATATGTTTGTAAATATAGAAACGCGCAGAAGAACATTTTATAACAATCGACGATTGGGCATGACAGGCGAATATTTCAAATCATTGTACCGATTTGATTTCGATAACGTGCAATGGTTAAACAAATATTTCTTATCCAATGATGCTACTGAAACTCGTGGTGGGGCAATTCCAAAAGTTGAAAGTATGAAAATATTCCTAAGATCACTTAATTATATAACTTAAATTACATTTACTATCTTCTCTACACTATTTTTAAGAAATTCCTCATCCGCACTTTCATTAAACTTTTTTGAAACCATATTTGTGAACAAATAGAACTTTCATACAAGAAATAGTACGTTGAAGCAAGTAGTCACCACCCTCAACTTTTCTTGAGTACTCACTCAAACAGAGAGTTCAAATTTCAACTTTATTCACACCAAAAGGGCCAACCAAAATAGGCGAGACGAGACATAACGAGTAAGTTCAAGCATATGTTAACCAATGTTAATAACCAAAATGGTCGTACGTGTTTGATCGAAACTGAACGAAACATTTAGACATGACGATCTGTTCCATAAGAATCGAACGTCTGCTACTTGTCACAACAGCTTGATTGATAACTAATCAGCTGATTAAAGCCCCAACCAAAATAGACGTTTTGCTCCGTAACGAGTAAAAACGTAAGGGTTCGGCTAAATACATATTAATGTTGTTACCCAAAATGAGCAAACGTAACTCAACGAAACTAAACGAAACAGTTTGACAAGACGTATTATTCGGTAAGAAGGCCCAACCAAAATAGACGAAACGATAGCATTTTGACGAACGTCTGCACTCGTTACGGATGTTTACGGATTTAACCCAAAATGAAACGATTTGCTTAACTCGTCTGAAAGAGCTGATCAGTAGGCAATCGAGTATTATTATTATTTTTTTATATTGTGCATTTTGTAATTTTTAATAAATTTTTGTGAAAGATGAGTGAAATAATGGTGAAATTGAAACCAATTGATGAAAATAAAAACGCACTGTGCACAGCTGTTGTTGACGAGTTGCTACACTAGCAGTTCGCTTCTTACGGAATAATACGTCTTGTCAAACTGTTTCGTTTAGTTTCGTTCAGTTACGTTTGCTCATTTTGGGTAACAGCATTAATATGTATTTAACCGAACACTTATGTTTTTACTCGTTACGGAGCAAAACGTCTATTTTGGTTGGGCCTAGAGCCGAACTGGTAGCGTAGCAACTAGTCAACAACAGCTGTGCAGAGTGCGTTTTTATTTTATTTTCATCAAATTGTTTCAACTTCGCCATTATTTCACTCATTTTTCACAAGTCTTTATTAAAAATTACAAAATGCACAGTATAAATAAATAATACTCGATTGCCTACTGATCAGCTGTTTTAGACGAGTTGAGCAAATCGTTTCATTTTGGGTTAAATCCGTAAACATCTGTAACGAGTGCAGACGTTCGTCAAAATGCTATCGTCTCGTTTCGTCTATTTTGGTTGGGCCTTAAGACGATTTGAGCAACTATTTTCATTTTGGGTTAAATGTAACGTAACGAATACAGACGTCCATCAAATTACTATCGTCTCGTCTCGTCGTTGAGAGCTTGAGAGCTGAGAGCTGAGAGAGTTGAGAGTTTTCTAAAATGTCAAAAAGAAGTTTTGACCTATTTTCGTTAAGCTTAACGAAAGAAGATTTTATTCACCCCAAATTGAGTGCTTCCTCAAAAATCATGAGTGGTAAAACATTTGAGGTACTAGTTATATTTTTCTCAATGATTTTTTTTAAAACTGGATTTTGCAAGTCTTTTGCTTTTAAAAGTCTTTGTTGGATAAATTCTTTATATATCTTTGGACCTTATTAAGGGTCCACTCCCTTGCTAAGGGACTGACTTTTAGTAGGCCGGACTCACCTGCATATTGGACTTAATTTTAAAGTAAATTTTTGTACAGTGTAGTCTTATCAAAAATGAAAAAAAAAAAAAATATGTTATTGTCTTTCCAATAGCTCCCAGATAAAACCGTCAACAAATTTGAGAACATTAACATTAGAAAAATAATAATAGTGCGATTCATGTCACTTCGTAAGTTTTCGTAATCCTTGTATCGTAATGTTCGTAACTTTTTTTGACATGAACGCACTTATAAGAATTTTTGTAACTTTATTCGTAAACACTTTTCTGACGGCAATGATACACAAAACAAAACGGAGATTATCAAATTCAAATGAAAATTAATTTGCTCAAATAATTTCGAAAAAATCTACAAAATGTCGCGAAAAAGTGAAAAAACAACAGTTGTTGGGAAAATATATCTTAATATATAAAAAGCAAAACACTGTCTGTCTGTCTGTCTGTCTGTCTGTCTGTCTGTCTGTATGTCTGTGTGAAGCCTATAGACTTAAAAACTACTGGACCGATTGATCTGAAATTTGGACAGTTTGTTTTAGATAGGAGATGGTTTAAGAAAAAAATTTCATCTCTTTTACCGCCCCCAAATCAATTAAAATGCTATATTTCACACGGTATGGGACGTATAAGACTAAAATTTAGTAATATTCAGTTATTTAGTAATTTAGTTTGTATGGCAACTGTACTGAAAATGGGTTTTCACGCCCCTTTTTTCCACCCCCAAACCAATAAAAATGTTTTATTTCAGTCGGTTTTAGTCGTATAAGACTTACATTTGGTAATTTAGTTAATATGGTTATTGTCAGCAACTCTACTAAAAATTATTTGCCACGCTTCCTTTTTCCGCATCAGTGAAAAAACTATATTTCAGGCAGTTTTGGGCGTATAAGACTAAAATTTGGTAATTGAGTTTGTGTGATTACTGTTGGCAACTATACTAAAAATAGGCGTGATCGCTATGTAGCCACTTCCACTTTTTGGGAAATCATTAAAATTGATAACAGCGTCTATTAAGCTAAAATTTTGGATTTTAGTTTGTAAGGTTTGGCTTACATTTAGTACAGCATCTGTACTAAAAATTGGATTTCACGCCCCTTTTATAGCCCACAAACCAATGAAAAGGTTTTATTTCAACTGTTTTGGCCATATTAAACTAAAGTTTTGTAAT
The DNA here is from genome assembly GCA_963920525.1 of Dichetophora obliterata. NCBI lineage: Eukaryota > Metazoa > Arthropoda > Insecta > Diptera > Sciomyzidae > Dichetophora > Dichetophora obliterata. The sequence continues at coordinate 232,098,093 of OY986436.1, read as the reverse complement.
TTAGTTCATATGGTTACTCTCGGCAAGTGCACTAAAAATCTACATATGTCTCACTTTAGGAGTGAAGCAAAGCGCACCAGGCTTATGCTAAATTGAGCTGAAATTTAGGCAGCCGTTTTTTTTGAGAACGTGATGGTTTAAGGGAAATAATTTTGCCGCACCCCTTTTTACACCTAAAACATACAAAAATTTTACATTTCGCACGGTTTTGATCGTATTAGACTAAAATTTAGTAATTTACTTCATATCGTTACTTTCGGCAACTATACTGAGAATAGTGAATATATTTAGCATTTATTGACATTTTCGAATATGGCAATAAGGAGGTATGTGGCAGGACAACGTATGCTGCGAAATACTAGTTATACTATAAACGAGGGTGAGTTTGTGCATTAATTCTATCCTTTTGGTCGGATGTACGAATTTTTGTATTCTCTTGCAGATAGTGACGACGACGATGATATTGCTGGCGAAGGGTTGTATAGCGTCGCAGTCATGGAATCGTTCCGATACGGAGTACCCTTTGTTAGAGGCTCTGTGGCAAAGACGCGCAACTGGGATATATCCAAACAATGGTCGATGTTCAGCAACAGTGGAGTTTGAGCCTGCGAAATACAGATTGTGAGAAGTGCGCTCTTACCACTCAGCTAGGCCTAACGTATTTAAAAAATGAAAGTGGCGTGGGTCGTAAATTTGATTTCTGATTTTATTTTTTTTTTCTTTGGTTCGAGGGACTTATGGCAATGACAAATTCTTTCCATCTTGTATCAGCTGCTAGATGCTTAAGATAAGGCCAAGTTTTATTTAAGATGCAGCTTCTGTCAGTGTTGTGGCCGTCTAAGTTTTCCATATTTGTGCTTTTCCCGGCTGAGCAGCAGCTTTGTTTCCACCTCACTCAATCGATGAATGGGATTGCTCCGCTTGAGCTTTATTAAAAATGTTTGTTTAAGCAATAAAATATGTCTAACCTTTGTTTCAGCAAAATACATACCTTTAAATCATTTGTTTTTTCCATTTTTTGTTATTTGCTATAAACACGCTTGAAAAATTTGAAATAAAAAACAGCTGCCATTTGCGGTTTGACAGCGCACAGGTTACGCAGGCTTTATTTACGACATACGAGACAATTTCAGTGCGTACAATGTTACGAGCTTCGTATCTCGATGTTCATATAAAAAAAAGTGACGTTTCGTAAGTTTTTACGAAATACGAGCTTACGAAGCAGTTACGAAGTGACATGAATCGCACTAATATTCTTTTAATTCGCCTGCCTTCAACTTTGTATGAACTCAAGGTTTGAGACATATTTGCTCAAGCATTTAGAACAAAAATTTACGATGAGCTTATAAAAACAACAAAAACAGCAACAACAAAAACAAAATAGAGATAGCTAAAAATAACACGAAAAAAAAACCCAACTAATAAATCAAACAAAAAGCATGTGCAAAGCAGAAAGCCTACAGAAGATACTAAGAAAAAAAACCGCGCAGTAAAAAGTAGCGTTAGCTAGATATAAAAAATGCTACAATTGAAAATTTAGTGTTTTTTGCTCAAAAACTATAATAATAAAATAAGATAATAAAATGAGCAAAAAAAAAACTTATAGAAACATAAAATTACTTCGATGAGGTATGGAAAAAAACGTAGTGAGTAAAGAAAAAAAAAACCAACCTGAATAACACCATGCGGGCCATACAACTGGACTATCGGCAGTATCAATTTCCTTCATTATTGTTGTCCATAATTACAACAAAAACTGCAACAAACACATGGTGTGGTGATGGCGGCGACAATAATGAGTTGATTTGGCGCAGAAGATGAAGAAGTGAGAAAAACAGAGAAGATTTTCATTCAGCAAAAGTTTTGCTGCCTTTTTTTAATGTATATTTTAACGATAGCTTTTTGTTGTTGCTGTTTTTTTTTTCAAAGCTAATGTTAAAGTTGTTGCCATTAATTTACTTCCGTTGTAATGAATTATTGTTGGTTTTATTATTAAATTTATTATTTTTCTCTACTGGGTTTCGCACTTATTTGCTTTTTTTGCACTTCACTTGACACTTAATAACTTCAAGTTAAAAATTGAACAAGGTTAAAAAATATTTACTTTGCTTTTTAAAATAGAAAAAAAAAAGAGTTGGCATTGTTTGCTCGCCTCCTTCGCGCTATAGATACTTGTTTTTTTTTAACCTCAACGCTACACAAAGCTCGTACATAAGAGATGAAAACACTTGTTGGGTGAAAAAAATATTTATGAAATGCTCTTAAAATTCTGTAAACTTAACTATGGCTCGTTATTTTAGGTTTTTATGTTTTTATTTTTTATTTTAAAGTATCTTTTTGTTGTTAGATACAAAAATGTTGCACTTTTTGTCTTTTTTTGTTATATTTTGGTAAAATCATTCATAATTTGAGCATTTTTTTTTATTCCAATCAAAAACTCTGTTGACAATCTTATAGTTTTTTTCGTATCTTTTGGCATTTAATTTTGTTTGTTTAATAAATTTCAGCTTTATATCACTCTTTTACCGTGAAAAACATGCTTTTTAAAAATTTTCACGTTTTTTTAAAGTTTTTAATTTTTTGAAGAAGTATCTTTTTCTAGTTTTATACAAATTTTTTTTAATATTTGTCTGTTTTGGTTACATTTTATGAAAATAAGAGCATATTTAAGCGATTTTTAAATATTTTCAGCTTAAATTCTTTGTGTATCTTTTAGTTTGTCGTGTATCTTTTTGTCATCTTTTTGTCATATATAGCATTTGCTTTGCAAATTTTATCATTTCTTTTATATATTCTTTTTAATAAACTTGATTTTTGACACTTTGACTTTCGCCACCCGGTTTTGATCCCGTTGATTTAATCGACGTATGCAAAAATTTTGCGCTATGTTTTCAATAATTCATTTATTTTTGTGTTTTTGCATAACTATTATTTTGTTTTTTTTTTTATTATTTTTTGCACTTTGTTTGATACTTTCGCGCGACTTTTGTAGCTTTAACCTTTTAAGCTTTAGCTTAAACACACACAGATACTCAGCTTTAAAGCACGGCCGCAACAGTCGCAATGCTCTGTATTTTTTTATTTTTTATTTATTTTAATATCTGCTGCTCATGTTGTTCTGCTTTTGATTTGTTCTCTATATTTTCACTCAATACCGCACAACGCTTGCTAGAAGCTGTTATATTTTAATGACTTGTTCGTGATATTTTGAAATTATTTGTTGCTGATCTTTTGTTGAAAAGCAAAAAAAAAAAAAAACAAACACTTAAACTGCAGAATAATTGAATGCTTTGTTGTTTTTTCAATATGTAATGAATGCACTTTTAACTTTTAGTTTAGTTACAGATACAATTATGACAGCATGCGATACTTTTTCGACAACATGGGCTACTTTGAACTACGTACTTTCCACATGTATCTTTCTAGATACACACATACACACTGCTAAAAAATACACACATCTTTGACTTTATCTGCATTCATTTCGAGTCACGTGTGTTGACAGTTGTTGTTATTATTGTTGTTTTTTTAAGTGTTTCAGCACGCACACACGGGTCCAACGTTTACGCTGATAAGCTGGAAAGTTAATAAATCCATTAAATTGGCTAAAAAGATACAAAAAAAAAATTGTAAATTTAACAGCTGTTGAACTTTTTGTACTTGCAGATACTTTTTATGAATAAAATATCTCTATGTAACAATACAAAAACATGTGAGTCTTTAACAAAAAAAATTTTTGTGAACAAAATTTAAAAAAAGCAACACAAAAGGCGCGCAATCGCTCAAATACGCCGTCACAAGACCGCATTCGCAAACGTACTAGCGACTAAAACAAAATCGAACAAAAATAAACCCCAACCGCACTGAACTGTCATAAAAAACGCGGCCCCCACTTGTGGAAATGACGGCTGAACATGCGGTGAGCGCGAACAAAGAGAGAAAGAGAGAGAAAAAAGCGAATGAGAGAGTGTGATTTAATCAGAGTGGAGCATTCGGTTAAGAGGAGCATTTTATATAGTACCTGAAAGATAAGCAGCGAGTTCACATTTAATAATATTATAAAGAGAGTGAGCTACTACTATAAAGTAAAGAGTAAAGGAGAGCGAGCGGAGAGAGAGGGAGAAAGCAGGGAATGGCAGACGCAGTAGACTAAAGTTGAATAGTTTTTATTTACTATGACATTAAAATGCACTTCACTGCACTGGGGACACACAGCTCCCTCAACCCCTTCACAAGCTCACCAACACTCGACCGCAGCACACCTCACTCAGTGCATCTTCTTGACTCTGCACATATGCTCACACAAGCTCACGTACAAAGCTCTTGCCGGTCAGTGCATTTAAAATACAGCGAGCGGACAGCAAGCAACCGCAATTGCAACAACGACAATATCGTTGAAAGCAACAACAATGAAATAACATAAAAATATTTATAACAAAACAAGCACATATCTAACCTTACTCACTCACCCACACAAACAGAAATACACACACACACACACACACTCATAAGCAACGAACACACACGCACGGCGCACAAACAAAAAGAGTTCAATGGAGGTCAAATGGTCAGAGTTCAAGTGGACTGACATACGTATAGTCAGATAAACAGTCAGAGGGACAGACCGACTACAGCTTCGATGTATTGGAAGGGCAGAGGCTGGCAGACGTTGAACGCTGCAAGCAGTGTTGCCATATTTTTGTGAGTAAAATAGTCATTGGTCGATTCGAAATATGTCAAAATACGTCATTTTCAAATTGATAAAAAAAAAATATAGATGAAAAAAGAAACGCAGAAAGAAAAACGAATATTTTTTTAATGCATAGCAATAAAAAAAACATGTACTATGTAAAGGTTGGTTAAATTTTAAGGGCCGATGTTGATTTTGAATAAAACACAAAATATTTAGAAAATTATTGTCATTTCTTGTTATTATGATAATATTGGTATGGTTCAATATGTATGGAACAAAAAATCGGCCAAATAACCGCCGCGACGCTGAGGCATATTTGAGGTTCTATGCCGTTAATGTGCCGAATTATCTCATCCTTTTGCTCTTGAATTGTTGCTGGTTTATCGACGTACACCTTTTCTTTCAAATAACCCCAAAAAAAGAAGTCCAACGGTGTCAAATCACATGATATTGGCGGCCAATTGACATCGCCACCACGTGAGATAACACTGCCATTGAGTTTGTCGCGCAAAAGAGCCATTGTTTCATTAGCTGTGTGGCAAGTGGCACCGTCCTGTAGAAACCACATATCGTCCACATCCATATCTTCCAATTCGGGCCATAAAAAGTTCGTTATCATCTCACGATAGCGAACACCATTTACGGTAACTGCCTGACCGGCCTCATTTTGGAAAAAATAAACCACACCAAACAGTCACTCTTTGTGGGTGCATTGATTTTTCGACAATCACTCTTGGATTATCATTCGCCCAAATACGGCAATTCTGCTTATTGACGAATACACAGAGGTGAAAATGTGCCTCATCACTGAAGATGATTTTCTTCGAAAATTGATCATCCACTGTTGCCATTTCTTGCCACCATTCTGACCATTGACAACGCTTGAAATGGTCAAGAGTCTTTAGTTCTTGAGTCAATTGCACCTTGTAAGCGTGTAAATGTAAGTTTTTATGCATAATGTTCATCAACGACGAGCGTGAGAGGTGCAATTGTTGGGCACGACGACGAGTTGAGGTGGATGGCTCTTCAGCCATACTATCGCGAACAGCAGCAATATTTTCTGCAATACGAGCTGTACGAGCATGCACTGGTGTTTTCACATCTCCTACAGACCCGGTTTGCTCAAATTTTTGCACGATTTTTCCGATTGTACGCACATTTGGACGATTAAATTGACCAAAAAAATCACGAAGTGCACGATCTGCATTTTGATTTGAACGTCCATTTTTATAATTTACGCGTTGCTCGATTGTGTATCTTTTCATGGTTCAAATTGAATTAGTCTTAAATTGAGAAATGTAAATTTAACCACCCTTTTTATTACATAGAAGTATTTCATACAACACAAGAAAAACCAAAAATAAGTTCAATTTATATATTAACTTGTACTTTGTACTATTCGTTCAAATTGAATAACTTTAGCAGAATAAATATAATGCTTGGTTTTCACTATGTCATTTTTATGACGCCACAAAAGTTTATCACCTGAAATATCACCGTAATCTAAAACATTTTCTGTATAGCTCTGCATTTAATAATTTATTTGCTTTTCATTTTCCAAGATTGTCAAAGTTACAAAAAATGTCAACATGTTGTTATTTTCAATTTGATTGATATCAACTGACCACTGAAAATGACGTAGTGAAAACCAAGCGATTATTTTTTTGAGAATGCTAAAAGTAAACTTTTAAATAGACTTTAATAAAATATTTATATGTGTAATATTGTATATGCTTTGTAAAATGTTGGTCTTAATGACTCTGCAATACTGGGCTTTCAACATTCTGCCGGCGCACAGTGCACTTTTTTTAGTCTTAGGATGACATTTAAGTTTTTTTTTTGTTACATTTTATAAAAAATATTTTTTTTTTCCGTCAGATTATAAAACATGTATTATGACTGTGGTATTAAGAACTGGATGTATTGTATGGTTTTTTTTATAAAATTCGTCAAAGTTGAAACTTTTTTAACAAAAATAAGCTCAATAAAACCCAAAAAATAAAGTCAAGTCAAATTTTTTATGCCTAATTCGCCATTGAATTTCATTTAAACTACAAAAAAAAATTTTATTAAATAAAAATAGAAAAATCGTTGAAATATGACTGTAAATTTTTCAAGGAATGAAAATTTAAGTAAAATTTAGTAGAAAATATCTTGCTAATCAAGCATTATTAAAATCGAAGGCTATAACTATCATAAAATATCGTACTTCTACCTTCTGTTTCTGCAAAAACCTGCTGCATCTAGCTGCTCTTAAGAAAAACCACTTAATTTGAAAAAAGTCTTAAAAATCAAAAGCCCTAAAATGCACTGATTTCTAAGACAATTTGTATGTACTCTGAAATATAAAATCAAAATAAAATAGAATTGATAATTTAAAACAAATTGTGACCATATTTTGTATTAGCAATAATTTTTTAAAATTTTTTTTTAAATTTTGTTAATTTGGTAATATTGTTTTATAGGAGATATATCTAAAAGTGATCCAATTTGAAATATTTTTAGTATGACGTTAAAGTGAAGTTAAATGAACTAAATTTTCTCTTTAAAAACATAACTAAGCAATTTTATGCGGTTTTTTTTTTATTAAAAAAAATTATGGTTTGTATGGGAGGTTGGCGCTGCAGTTGAGCTAGAATTCAAATTTTTTGTGCTGTTACATAATTTAGACTAGAACTCATTTGTACAAAATTTCATGGCCCTAGCTTTTATAGTCTCTGTGATAATATAAATGTCATCCTAAAATCCAAAAACGCGCACTGCGCAGTGTAACAAAGAAAACACACGATATTTGCCAAAACTATTCCCTAGAGCCACCTTTTAAGTTTGGGAACAGATAATAGTCGCTGAGAGCCAAATCTGGAGAATGTGGCGGATGAAAAAGCAGTTCGAAGCGTTTCTGGTCGTGGTTTCGAACGATTGTGAGCTAGCTTGTGACAATGCTTGTCTTGCAAAAAGATGATTTTTTTTCTTCGATAAATGGGGTCGTTAGTCTGCTATTGTGTTCTGCAGTCGCTCCAATAATTTGCTGTTATAATCGCTGTTGATTGTTTTTCCTTCTCTTAAATAGTCGATGAACATAATCCCACTTGAATCCCAAAAACAGACGCCAACACCTTTCCGGACGTTTGTTGAGTGTTCGCTCGCTTTGGTGCATTCCCACTGGGACCTACCCACTGTATTGCTAACGCCTTAGATTCTGGTGTTTAGTGGTGGATCCATGTTTCATCTATGGTCACTATATTATACAAAAAATCAATCGGATTTTGTTAAACCATGTCCAAACATTGTTGGGAAGTACGAAAACGTCCATGCTTTTGATTGATTGTTAATGAACGGAGCACCCATCTTGCAGACAGCTTTCTCATACCCAAATGTTCATGTAAAACTGAAACCACCGAACCACTTGATATACCTACGACTGTAGCTATCTCACTTACTTTCACTTTCGGATTGTCTAATACGAAATCGTGGATTTTTCCAATACATTCTGGAGTGGTCGCTGTTTTTGGTGCTTCCCTGGTGTGCTCGTCTTTTGTGCTGATTTGATCTCAGTTGAATTCTGTAATCCAATATTTTGCGATTGAACATGCTATACCAGACCATCCATAATATTTATCGTGCTTTTCTTTTGGTTCTTTCGCACTTTGGCTACGCAAAAAGGATGCTTAATCAAAGCACGAAATTCTTCTTAATCCATTTTTATAACAATACCAAAAGTTGTTTAATTTAGAACTCTGTAACGTCACTATTCATTGACAAATCGTTTTTAAATTTATAGTGTGTTCGTGTTATGATTTCCACCCGTCAGAAATGTCATGCATTTGAAGATTGATGTTGCCGTTACTTGGAGACCGGCAGCATCTTGAACGCCGTATAAGGTTTATAATTTTCAAACATACTGAGTTTAGTTAGTATTGGCAATATGACTGTTAAAGACTTGGGAATTTACTTTGATACCAAATTATCGTTCGGGTCCCACAGGGAATATGTCATATCAAGAGCTAACTCACAACTCGACTTTCTAAAGCGAAACTCTAAAGAATTTTTAGACCCCTTTATATTAAAATAAATTTTCGTGAGTCTGGTAAGATCTATTCTGGAATACGCGAACATAATCTGGGGTCCTTGCTATGAATGTGACATAAATCGAATCTAGAAAATTCAAAAACGGTTTACGAGATTCGCTTTAAGACGATTATTTTCGTGGGAAAATATGCCTGCGTATAGTGACCGTTGTAAACTACTCGGCTTGCAAAGCTTGGCCATTATTTATTAAAGATATTTTTATATAACAAGGTTGACAGTCCAAAATTGCTTTCTCTCATTCCATTTTATGCTCGAACAAGATCTCTAAGAGAAACAAGTTTATTTTATGTATATTGTCATAGAACAAATTATGGTAGCAATGAACCAATATCTAAATGCCTTTCTCGATGTAATATAGTTGCTAAACATGTTGATTTTAGTTCTCATAGAACGATTTTTATGGAAAATTTATTTGAATATTATTTAAGCAATTAGGTTAAGTGACATCTGTTAGGCCTGGGCCCAGTATGAATAAATAAATAATTTCTGAAAACGAGGTTTTAAGCTCGATTAAAGATTTAGATTGTAATAAAGGTGCTGGCTATGATTTTTTCCCCATATTTTTTTAAAAATGATACATTTTCTCTTTCTAATTGCCTTAATTTAATATTTAATAAATCAATATCATCAGGTATTTTTCTAGATAACTGGAAAATATCATTTATCTCGACCATTCACAAATCAGGTCAGATAGAGTTTATTACTTATTACAGGCCCATTGTCAAATTTTCAGCAATACCTAAACGACTTTGTAAATTTGTTAATAAACGGCTTTTTTACGAATTTAAAATTATTTTATTTACGAAGCAGCGTGGTTGTTTCCCGGGTAGGTTTGTCAGCACAAACTGGCCTCCTTTAAAAATTTTTCTTTAGATGCTATTGAAGGTGGATCTCAGGTGACGTCATATATACCAATTTTGTTAATATATAGTTCCACCCGGCCTAACAATAATACTGATTTCCGTGACAATTTTTCGAACTATTTTTGTTTTTAAAAACGTGTTATAAATAATCGATGGACTCTATTACAATTAAAATAAATCAAGGAACCGTATAATAAAATACACATGTTTATAATAAACTTCTATACTCAGATAAAAAAAGGCAAAAGCTAAACGCTAAAGTGTTTTTATATAAGAAAAAGTTTTCGTGAAAAAATACGTTATTCGTATTTAACGTATAAAAAAAAATACATTAAAATACTTCACACGTCCATTGGGTTCAAAATACGCAAAAAAGACGTCATTATGGCAACACTGGAGCGACTACAGCTTCGATGTATTTGATGTGAAGGACAGAGTTTGACAGACGTTAAACGCCGAGAGACTCAAGTGGCGTTGGCGTGAAGTGCTTCTTGTTTGTTGAAGTCAAACCTGCCACCTTTCTACCTCCCTATCAGCCACAGAGGGTAAGCGTTTGTGGGAGAGCGTAAAGCTTTTGATTGCACTTTTCGCAGTTAGTTAAGTTTTTAATATGTTGTTTGTGCGAGTTTTTTTTGTTGTGTGCATATGCTCAAAAGTACATTTAATCATTAGCAAAATATAGCCGGTTTTAGACAGGATCTTTTTTTTCTAAGATCTCTAAAACAAACGAAAGGGATACATTTTTGCGGTTGAAGAATATATATGTTAAATCTGAGCATCATTCCGTTGAATAGAAAAAGGTTTTGCGGTTGTATTGCATACAAGAGCATAGATTAAAAGGTTTATGGTGATCAGGGTTGCCAGCTCATTTTTTGGTTTTCCCCGCAGTGGTTTTCAAAATTACGCACCACCCCCTTCCCCAAACAAAAATGTTAATGAATGTACTTATAAATTTCTTTTAATTGAACATAAGTCAGTCGCCTAAGTCCATCGGTCCAAATTTTTCAGTTTTTTCGCTCAATGTTTAAAAAAGAAATTTTATGGAAAAAAGAAAATTATCGTTATTGTCCTTTATTTGGTAAAAAAATACGAAATAAAAGTAAAGGATTTTCAAAATTGCCTTACTTTCTAAATAAATGCCTTAAGCCTGGTTTGCACTCAGTCAATTTCTATGACAACAATCACTGATGTTAGTAGGCATCTTGACCAAATGACGTCAAATGCGTTTTCATTGAAACCCAAAACCTGACATAAAATCGAATGTCAAAGACTGACGTTGAATTTATGTGTCAATTGATTGCCATACTGTTTTCACTTTCGATGTTATTTGTGAAATCCTATTGGTTTGTTCGGTTGTGCTTTTTCAACAGCTGATGTTTTATGTTTGAGATTGTTAGAAAATGTTTCTTTTTGGTGAAATTTATAAAATACTGTTCATTTTATTAGATTAATAGCAAAAGTCCACTTAAACAAAGATTATCACAGTGGCCGGTGTTGGTTCAAAAGGCACCATAGCCACGTTCTATCGCAAGATACGTTTTCAAGATTTGCGCAAATGACAAATTCCAGGCAAAGCGACCACAACTCCCGAAAATGCGTCCTGCAACAAATCCCTTGGAAGCAACACCGGCCACCGGCGATAATCCCTGTTTAAGTGCACTTTTCCTTTTAAACCATTTAAAATAACAATATTTAAAAAACTTTGCCAACAGTGAAACAAAAAAAAAAATGAAAACAAAATTTTTTTATAGGCAACAACTGACACAAAATGCCAACATGTTGGCATTTCGATTTTTCTTGTCATTCAACGATATTTTGATTGACAGGCAAAATTCTATCTGTTCTCACTTGTTTGTGATTTTATATGACAATCAGTGGTCATATATGACAACAAATGTAAATGACAATACGTTTCCATTAGATTGACAACATTTGTGATTGAAAACTGACCTAGTGAAAGCCAGGCTTAAGTCCTTTTCAGCTAATCATTTGGCTTTATTTTTTGGTAAGATTTAAAAAAAAACATAGGTCATCAGATTCTTTGTGGTTATTTCGTGACAAATGGTACGAGTAAAAATGTTTTAAAAGAAGAATGGTCAGAAAATTATAAATCGGTATAATAATACAAAGAAAACGTAAATTCCAGCGTTTTGTATTGGTAAGTTTCGAATAGTAACTAAAGCACACAAGAACTTAATTGATTTTCTGATGGTTATTTGTTTTTTGTACACAGGGCCAGTATCAATAATTATTAAAAAAGTATGTAGATTATTTTAGTTAGGTTTGTACAGTAGAAGCACTTACAGATATTAGAAATAATAAGAAATTGTAGATATTACGCAGAGTAAAAGATCACTTACTCTATCCTGTTGCTAAAAACAAATCCACCTACTCTTTTAGTGACAATGAGTAAAGTAAAGCTTGAGAAATTGACAGACATGTTTGGCAAAATATTTTAAGTGAAGTCTGTATTTACTTTTACTTTGAGACATATGAAGAATCTTAGCATTTTGATGTATATATTTTTAACTGTTTTTCTTCAAAAAACAACTTTGTTCTTGCGGTCGAGGGAGACATGTTCTTTTTTCCTAAAATTTTTTTAGGAGATCTTGACAACCCTATGCAAATTTTGAGACCTCCTAGAATGTGAAATTCGAGAAAGCAATTATGATTCGATACGCCCTATTGTCCATATCTCAACAGTTTGAACTAATTTTGCATTTTGGGGGTCTATAGTTTGGATATGGTGGATCTAGGGTAATTTTGTTGTTGGAAGACCCTATAAGTTTTTCAATAGGGATGATTTTTTGCCAACCTATAATACTACATTTCTCAATGGTTTGCAGAATACAGCTATGCTAAAATAAATTATTTGTGAAAAACGTAAAAATAAGGGCGAAAAATGGGGTGGTGTGGATGGAGGGGATTGAAGTATGAAAGACAATTTTTTATCAACTTATAGCAAACATCTTTGCCATACACAAAAATTGAGTACCACTTTTAGTTTTGACGATTCAAGTTGATTTCTCTTAGGAGAATTTGTTGACCTTGAATCACGGTTTTCTCAAAATCCTGGTGTGATGGAAAAATTTCAGATTCGTGATTAGGAATGTGGAAATAATTTAACATATTTGTCGGTTTTTACTCACGTTTTGGCTGTCGCACTGTCTAATCATTAAAAGTCAGATGAATTATTAAATTCCCCGCGTATTTGAGCCCATTCCCCGATTCTCCGATCGACATGAAATTTCCCACAAATCAAGGAACTCCCCACCAGTTGGCATGCCTGCTTGTGATGATTCGAAGCTTTTCTCACACATTGTTTCTTTCATTCTCTCTATGTGGTTATGGTAGAATATAGTTGAAGTTTTAAATTTAGGTACTAAGCAATTCAACTCAAACATAATAATTTTGAATAAAATATTTTCCAATCCGTTTTTTGTCGGGAGAAAAGTTTTGTTTGGGTTAATGAAGCATTCTTGAGTGAAAATGTTTTTCTTTTTGCTGATAAGAGTTTGTCGTTGATGACATAGTAATGCATAATTGTAAGCAGGGTGATTACAAAAACGGTTTTGTGTTGTTAAATGTCTAAAGTTTTTACCATTTCTACAAACAAATAAACAACCAAACAAACAACAGTTTAATTTTATTTCTCTTTGCAGTAGCTACTAGGGCTTTATATCCCGATGGGTTTGGAAAATCCAGAGATTTCGAGATTTTAAATTCTAGTATAGTTGTATTTTTGCTCAGGACAGTCCCTTTGTAAGGTCCAGCAGTAGTCTGCCATCATATGACAATCCCATTGTCTTGATATCCTGATGAAAACGCTCTCTTTGTTCTATGTTCTATGAACTCAGATCCAAGCCCGACGCCCTTCTTTGCTTGTCTGTCAGACCTCTCGTTACTATTAATGCCCTGGTGACCTAATACAAAGTGAATCTGAATTTTGTGCAAAAATGTATGCCGCAGAAAAAATTCTTGTTGTTCCACTGTGTATTTATTTATAAGTTTTTTTATCAAAATGAGATATCATCATTAAATGTGAATTAACCAAAACATCCCAATTGATTATAATAAAATATGGCTCATTTTCTTTGTAACATATGTGCGTTTATAACTTTTTATTAAAAAAGAGCTATTTTAACGTTTTTGATTTTTTTATGAATTATAAAATAACAAAAAGTTTAAATTTTGCATAAAAAAATGTTTTTTTCAGAAGAACTTTCTGAATATTTCCGAAACTATTTAGCTAATTAAAACATAATGTACATGTAACTTGGAGGTAATTTAGCTGCGAATTTTTGGATTTTTTGTTTTACCAAATCAGACTAACTGTTCTGTAGTTATGTTAAGATCTGTGATGAAACCTCCTTAATTTTTAAAATAGTGGTTTATCGCGAGAACCAGAGTCAATTCAAATAATCTAAATAATAGGCTAAGATCTTCATCAATGTATATACTAAAATTGACTACCAAATCCCATGCCGCAGAATCAGTGTTGCCCTGTGTTATTAAATTCCCCGCATATTTGAGCCCATTCCCCGATTCTCCGATCGACATGAAATTTCCCGCAAATCAGGGAATTCCCCACCAGTTGGCATGCCTGCTTGTGATGATTCGAAGCATTCAAAATTTTCCCACAATTAATGACATCAACGTGGGTGTGGTAGTATATAGTTGAAGTTTTATAATTAGGTACTAAGCAATTCAACTTAAACATAATAATTTTGAATAAAATTTTTTCCAATTTGTTCTTTGTCGGAAGAAAAGTTTTGTTTGGGTTAATGAAGCATTCTTGAGTGAAAATGTTTTTCTTTTTGCTGATAAGAGTTTGTCGTTGATGACATTGTAATGCATAACTGTAAGCAGGGTGATTACAAAAACGGTTTTGTGTTGTTAAATGTCTATAGTTTTTTCTATTTCTACAAACAAACAAACAAACAAACAAACAACAGTTTAATTTTATTTTTCTTTGTAGTAGCTACTAGGGATTCATATCCCGAAGTGTTTTGGCAAATCCTGGGATTTCGAGATTTTAAATTCGTGATCCCGGAATTTTTTGGTATCCCGAAATGCTGAAATGCCAATAAACTTGAAATATTTGAAGAATGCAAGTAATTTTTTCATTAAGTTATATAACTATTGTGAATATAATTTGTGGTTTCATATCATCCCGTTTCCCAGTGATATATGGGACAAAACCGACTATATCCTTAAAACAATATAGCTGCGAAGCTCTCAAACTCTATTTACGATTCTCTATGATATTTGTTAGGACATGAACGCTTAAATTTTGGTAACATCTATCTACCTTACACTGTAAGCAACGATAGGAGTAGGTTGACAATAAAAAATTATAAAAAATTATTGTTTCTGGCGGCATTTGCTCTCGTTTCACAGTTATAAAAAACCGACTGTATCCTTAGAACAATGTAGCTGCGAGTCCCCCAGAGTTTATTTACAAGTCTCTATAAAATTTGTCAGGACATGAAAGCTTTTACTTTGGTAACATCTACCTTACATTGTAAACGACGATGGGAGTAGGTTAAAGATAATGTGTTGACAATAATTAGTTTGAAATAATAAGTTGATGAAACTTAGTTAATGGTAGTAAGTTGACGATAGTAAGCTTATAATAGTTAAATGAAGAGAATAATTTTAAGATAATAACCCCGTGTTAAAATGAATCATAACAACATATGTCCGTCTACCTAACAATGTATATCGGATACAATGTCGAATCATTGTCGTATGAAAATATAATAAAATTATTTAACTCTTCCCAACCACTTTACCGCTTTACCGCTATTCACAACTAGCACAAGTCAAATCAAGGTTTATTATAAACAAATATTTCAAAAATATTGTTTATTATAATAAAACAGCACAGTTTTAGGACACTTATGTTTTAGAAACTGTCTGCAAGCCAAAAAAGAAAGCGAATAGCGGAAAACACGAGTTATTAAAACACAATTTTTTTTATGTTGCTCTTTTTCTTTTTAGGCATTGTGATTCTTTGCCTATCTTTCCCCACTTAATTTATAGATTAATATTGGATGCCTCTAAATTTTAATTTAATTGTGTGATGGAGACTATAGAAAAAATTTAGATCAATTGCAAGCTTCGCACTTAATTTATCGCTGGGAAGATGACTGGCTCTAGAGTCCTCACGTAAACTAAGCAATGTTGTTAATAGTGTTTTTATTATATATTTGGGGTAGCTTTAAAAGTAAATCTGAGATTATAAAAACATTTTTCCTTTCAATGGAAGAATTTAAGCAAATTCGATTTTCGACTTTCTGTTATTAAATCTCATTCGCATGAGTTATTGTATGTTTTTTTATACATATTGAGCTCCATTTAAGCGTTTAATGAGCAGATTCTGCTAATTGTTTTGCTTTCGCATTATTATTGTTTATATTAAAAATTTATGAGTTTATTTTATTTTAACATTAGCACCGTAACACACATCTTCTTTCGAAAGAAGAGCGCTTTACAACCGACTAGGTTGCTCCCCATGTAAATTGACCAGCTTAGCAAAATTGCAAAATTATGGCTAAAATTGTCTTCTGCTAAAAGTTTTATCAACAAACATATATTTGCTATTTGTATTTGTGTTTGTTCAGTGTGTTTTAAGAATAAACATAAAATACCAATGCAATGAAAACAAAAGCAATGAACTTGACATAAAATTTAATCATTTCACAAATGAAATAAAATGTTGAACTAAATATTTTGAATTTACGATTAAGCGTGAAAGACACTTAAAGATTATGTTTACTCTCAAAAAAATTAGAATATAAACAGGGTCCGGAATGGTAGAACGAATAATTACGGGGTTCATTGATACACCCTTTTCTTAAGAATGAGTCTTTCAAATGAGCTCATAAAATAAGTTTTCTGTGAGTTAGAGTTTCTGCTAGAAACAATAGTGTGAATCTAAGTCATAAACTACCAATTAACCCCTTAACTACTAAGAGTGTGAAAATAGATCCCCCTATCCCATACGATTTTTTGCCTAACTCGACCTAAACCACTTCTCAAATACATTTAAATAGTATTTAATTTCAATTAAAGTAAAAAAAAAGTTATATGCATTATAATATATGTTTTAGATATTTTCCGTGGGATTTTTCAAACCTCCATCAAAACGCATTTACTTCCTACTTTAAAGACCAAAATGCCGTGAAAATCGGGAAAAGGGATATTTTACGTGGATTTTTTTAACTTCCAACAAAACACAAACACTTCTCATTTCCAACACTAAAATCGCGAGAAAATTGGGAAAAGGGATATTTTCCGTGGGATTTTTCAAACCTCCATCAAAACGCATTTACTTCCTACTTCAAACACCAAAATGCCGTGAAAATCGGGAAAAGGGATATTTTAGGTGGATTTTTTTAACTTCCAACAAAACCGAAACACTTCTCATTTCCAACACTAAAATCGCGAGAAAATTGGGAAAAGGGATATTTTCCGTGGGATTTTTCAAACCTCCATCAAAACGCATTTACTTCCTACTTCAAACACCAAAATGCCGTGAAAATCGGGAAAAGGTATATTTTACGTGGATTTTTTTAATACCCATCAAAAGCCAAACACTTCTAATTTCCAACACTAAAGTCGAGAGAAAATTGGGAAAAGGGATATTTTCCGTGGGATTTTTAAAACCCCCTAACCACAAGAACCATTTCCTTCCTTGGAATGCCTTCTTAAAGTTCTCAAAAACACCTACTAGAATCCTTTTATTTAAGGGCTCAAAGAAATCTTCCATAGAAAAAATTCTAGACTTACTGAGGGTTGTAATCCTTAAGCAACTACCAAGGGCCGCCTATTAAAAAAAATTACCGCTGTCTACAGTACTTCTGGATATAATTCCTTTCTTAATAGGTGGCCTTCGGCAGCTGCTTAGGTATTAAAACCCTCAGTGAGACCAACGGGCGATTTTTCATTTTTTTTGGGCGATTTTTCATAGTGCCAGCTCTTTTTTCTTCGATCATTGAGGTAAATTAGTAAATAATAGTTATTTGAAAAATGCAAGTTGTTATCACATTCCGTACAAGGAATAACTTTATCCAAATTCTAAATCTATATTATTGGCTGAAAGTGTTGCTACTCCTACTATGCATATGAACCATCTCTCTAAAAAAATGTTTCTGAAACTGCTCGTACATTAACGCCTAATACTGGTACTGGTCGTCTAACACGCTCTCGGTCGCAAAAAATTCCTGTATCAGAAGTCAAAGCTGCTTTACCGAATACAGACGATGTTTCCTCTGTTGCAGATCCGAAAGTAGTCCCAAATGCAATGAATCTGAATTTAAACGGTACGAATGATTGGTCAGCTGTCACTTATTCAAAAAAAAAAAAAAACCGTAAGGAAGCGCCTACAGATGTTGTTGTTGGCTGCAATACATCATGTGACCTGGATGTTGTGAGTCCTTACACAACGAAGAAGTGGGTTCACTTGTCATCGTTCAATACGAGTGTCACATAAGATAAAATTATTGATTACATACTCAACCACTCATCTATAAGCAGGAGCGATCTACTCTGTTTCATACTTGTAAAAAAAGACATTGATTTCGACAAATTAAGGAGTGTTAACTTTAAATTAGGGGTCTCAGAGCAGTTCTTTGAAGATGTTATAAATCCCACGCTATGGCCAAAGAATGTAAAGGTTCGTCCATTTTAAAATTTTCCAACAGTCCCAGCGCATCAAATAATAATTTAGCAGCAGTAGCAAACATAAAGACGACTGCTTTTTCCGCTACATCAGACTCATCGTCGCTTGAATCAACATTGTCGTCACTTACGCCTGTGCCATCCTCTTTGCTTTTATCGACTTTGTCACCGCTTCTACCACTCTCGCATATTATATTGCCATCACTTTCCAATGTATCGTTTTCGTCACATTCAGTGTCACTCACGCCGACGCCCTTGCCGCAATCGCCCATACATTTGCCTTTGCTTTGCCCGCATGTTGTTCATGTAAAGGAGCTAATCCCTCGTATCCTACCATCGGCGCCAATAAGTTTGCAGCCGAGCCCACCATTAGGCTCTCCAACAGCGGCGTTGGCTAGTTTTACGCCTCCTCAAATTCGTAATTTCGTACTTATTTCCATAATGCTGGAGGTCTTCGCACCAAAACGAAAACTGTCCGCTGTTGCTATGCAAGATTTCGATGTAATTGCAAGTGTTGAAACTTGATTAACGTCACACTTTCATTCATCAGAGCTTTTTGATGGACGGTACGAAGTATACAGAAGAGATCGAACTCTATCTTCGAGTGTTTCTAGAGGAGGTGGTGTCATGATCGCAGTTTCATCAACCTATGCCAGCAAAGAAGTTCTTCTTCCAAGACATACAAACAGCATAGAACAATTATGCGTCTCTGTCAGGCTTAACCGTTTCGGGACGACAGGGATGTTTTTATCCCAGAAAAATTTGAAAAATCATATCTCTGAAAATTCTCACACGATTTGGTTGAAAACCGTCCCAAATCATTATTTATATTCTTCTCTACAAAAAATTTAATATAGCTGTCAATATAACACATCAAGCTTATGTCAAAAGTCATAAATCAGTTCGCGCGGTTTGAGTTGCTAATAAGACCATCGACAAAAGCTCAAAAAACAAGTGTTTTAATTGTGGAAAAAAGTGTCATTTAGTAAAGTTTTACTCAAACAGTTGTTATTTCATAGAAAATATAATCGAAAACCAATAAAAAGATATTTTTCTGAATTTGCGGCTAAGGTAAGTTTCGTGGGATAAAATCATCCCAAAACTGTTTATTTGTGGGACGTTAACATCCCAACCGTACTCATTCACATTATTTTTCTTAGAAAGATATGGACGGAAAACGTAAACTGGCGACTCCAGAAATTGAGGATTTTCTTAATAATTCAAGCAATGATGAGGATGATCCATTTGCTGCTAGTGATTCTTCTTATAGTCCCAGTCAGGAAGGCAGTAGTGCTTTAGAAGAGGAAGAAGACACGGATCATAGTAATGAAGGAATGGAAATTGTTGATGCGAATGAAACTGCAAATGATATTTCCGATGACTCTGACGAAGAAATATTTGAAGTGGAACGTCTGGATGAAGAAATTGTTTCTGATTGGCCAAACAATGTTATAATTTGGTCAAACCCCCTACCAACATTCACACCACGATTTACAGTTAGTGAAGATCGCACCGTTAGCCATGGAGGAATACCTCGAGGATTGAAGCCTGTGGAAATATTTTTCAAGCTGCTGCCTAGAAGTTTTGTTCATCACATTATTCATTCTACTAATGAAAGGATTGATATTTTCAATAGCAGCCATCCTAAAAACAAACGTGCAAAAACCGATTTCGGCGAAATACTTATATTGCTTGGATGTACCTTTGTTATGTCATATAATCGAGTGCCATCTTTGAAGGACTATTGGTCGAATAGCACGTCATTGGGTAATGCATACATAAAAAAAGCAATGTCCAGAGACCGGTTTTTACACGTTATGTCAAAACTTTATTTTTCTTCCTTATCATTCCAACCTGATCCAAAACCAAAAACTTATTTCGTTGATGATTTGGTAGATTGTCTAAAAAAAAACTTTCAAAAATATAGATCAGACTCTCCGTTCCAAAGCATTGATGAATCTATGACAAAATTTCTAGGCCGCTCTACGTTGAAGCAGTATATGCCACTAAAACCTGTAAAGACAGGCATAAAACTATGGATGCGATGCGACAGTTTGACAGGCTATACGTACGATTTTAATATATATTCCGGAAAAGAAGACCATTCCTATCAATCATCCACATTAGGCGAACGCGTTGTCATGAAATTGTCAGGGACTATCAGACACCCTGACACAACGTTGTGCTTTGATCGCTTTTTCACGTCAGCAAAATTAATTAATAATATACCGTTTCCAGCCTTAGGTACTTGTATATCTAACAGAAAAAAATTTACCAACTTTTACTGAGAAACTAAGCAGAGGAGAATATGTCTTCAAGAGCAATTCGTCTGGTACTTTGGCAGTGGTTTGGCAAGACACAAAACAGGTTATGCTGCTTAGCAACTGCCATAAAGCTTCAGTGGACACTGTTACAAGAAAACAGAAGGATGGCAAAAAAATAGATATAACATGTCCGGATATTGTAAAAACGTACAGAAATCTAATGGGTGGCGTAGATTTGGCGGACAAAATGAGTACGTTGTATGAACTTGACCGGAAGTCAACGAAATGGTGGCGAAAAGTTTTCTTTCGGCTTATGATGACATGCGCTGTCAATGCGTGGATAATCCATGCGGAAACAAATCATCCACGGCAAAAAAGAGAACCATTTTTGGGATTTTTAGTGGAGCTTTCCGAATCTCTCATTGACGAAGGAAGCAAGCAAGCGAAAATACGACGCAAAGTTCGAACAGGACCCCTCAGCACTATGAAAAAACGTATGAAACAAAATCTGGGGGACCATTTACCAACACGAACAAACAAGCGACAACGGTGCGTAAATTGTACTAAAAACGGAAAAGAAAGTCGCTAACACAAATCAGCTTTGCATTGCCTGAAACTTAGCGTTTTGTAAAAAATGTTTCACACCTTGCCATAGAAACTAATTAAAATAATTTTATGCTACAATAAATATTATAAAAGAATAAAATAAATTGAAATAAAGTAATATATATTCTGATTTTATTATTCAAATTTTGCTTTTCAGGTGTGCTTGGGATGTTTTTGTCCCAGGACGATATCTCCTTTTCGGAACGTCCTAAAAATATATTATGAAATTACTTTTCTTAAAACAACATTAGGAGACTATATCTAAACTCTTTTTTAAGATTGATGGCCACAAAAGTTCTCGTCCCGAAACGGTTAACATAGTCAATTCTCAGAACATAAATGAAATTATATACATAATAAGTTACATTCCGCAAAATAGTGAATTAGATATATACGCTGATCATATTTTCAATATAAATTGCATAATCAACTCGCTAAATCCTCAGCAGACCGTATGTGTCTTAGGCGATTACAATTTAGGAAATATTGAGTGGAAATCTTGTTCAGATGAAAAGATTCTTATTCCTTTCAATTAAAAAACTGATGTAGATTTGCTACTCTGTGACACGCTTTATTCATATAATCTAACTCAAGTTAATTTTTAAAAATGGTATAAATAGAATTTTAGATCTGATTTTTATGAATAATGATTTGTTGCATTCAATATCGAAATGTGATATACCTCTCACAAATGATTCGGTGCATCATTAAGCTATTGCGGTGAACTTTCAATTTTACGAATTTTTCGCTTCTTCAGATAGTGATGATGTCTTGTCTTTTAACTTTTACAATGCAAACTATCAGGCTTTAAATGATTACTTCAATTCCGTGAATTGGAATACTGTTTTGAGCTCTGGAGATGTGCTAAATTTATATTCAAATTTCAAGACAATACTTAATGAAGGCCTTAATATGTGTGTGCCTATAAAAAAACGAAAGCGCAAATTCAACCTGCCTTGGTATAACCGCAGCTTAATTCATCTCAAAAACTTGAGGACAAAAGCTCATTAGAAATTCAAAAAAACTAACCTGCCCGAAGATGAAGCAGTTTTTATTCTTCGCAGAAAAGAATTTGATTTCTTATCGAATTTTTTATATAAAAAATATATGAGTTCTAAAGAGACTAATATAAGGTCAAACCCGAAATCTTTTTGGGTATTTCTTAACTCTAAGCGTAAAAATGTAGGTTTTCCAAAATCAATGAAGTATTCGGAAAGCGAAGCAAATAATATACAAGATATTTGCGAATTGTTTCAATATTCTTCGGATCAGTTTTTGACAGTTGCGATAAGACACATCTAAATATTCATCCACAGGTGGAGCAAATTACTAATATTGGCCACTTAGTAATATCAGAAGATGAAGTATATGATACTCTCAGGACACTTGATTCGAATAAAGAAGCCGGGTTTGATTTGATTCCTCCCTTATTTTTGAAAAAATGCGCTCATTTTGCTATATGCTGCTTTAACAATAATTTTTAATAAATCTCTTTCAAATGGAGTTTTTCTTGAAGAGTGGAAAACTGCTTATATCTCGCCGATTTTCAAATCTGGTCAAAAACATCTAGTTGAAAATTACAGACCGATCGTTAAGCTCTTGGTTATACCAAAGGTTCTGGATAAAATTGTGAATAAACACTTATTTAACTCAGTTAAAAACCATATTGCAATCCAGCAACATGGTTTTTTTGTTGGAAGATCCACAAGCACTAATTTAGCTTTATTTTCTAATTTTTGCATAAACGCTGTAGAAAAGGATAGCAAATCGATGTTTTATATACTGACTTTGTAAAAGCGTTTGATAGTCTAAACCATAAGTCTCTGTTATCTAAACTTCGTCAAATGGGAATTCACTTTAATTTTTTGAGATGGTTAGGCTCATACTTGTCAAATAGGAAATTGATAGTTAAGATCGATCAATCATTTTCGAAAGCAGTAGATGCAAAATTGGGAGTTCCGCAAGGGAGCCACTTAGGCCCTCTTTTGTATATTTTGTTCATAAACGATTTATCTAAAAATTTCACTTAATGTAAGTTTCTGCTTTATGCAGATGATTTGAAAATGTTTAAAATTATAAACAACCTTGAGGACTGTAACAATTTTTAAAATGATATTAACCTACTTATTTCCTGGTGTAGCATAAATGGAATGAATTTAAACTTTTCTAAATGCCATATCTTAACATATTCTCGCAAAGAATTAACCTTATATCACAATTATTTTTATAAGTCCAATATTACTTCACACGCGTCGAATCCATTAAAGACTTGGGTATTTACTTTGATACCAAATTATCATTCGGGTCCCACAGGGAATATGTCATATCAAGAGCTAACTCACAACTCGGTTTTCTAAAGCGAAACTCTAAAGAATTTTTAGACCCATTCACATTAAAATCAATTTTCGTGAGTCTGGTACGATCTATTCTCGAATACGCGAACATAATCTGGGATCCTTGCTATGAATGTGACATAAATCGAATCGAGAAAATTCAAAAGCGGTTTACGAGATTCGCTCTAAGACGATTATTTTCGTGTGAAAATATGCCTGCGTATAGTGACCGTTGTAAACTACTCAGCTTGCAAAGCTTGGCCATTAGACGCAATACGCAGAGTGTCTTATTTATTAAAGATATTGTAGATAACAAGGTTGACAGTCCGGAATCGCTTGCTCTCATTCCAATTTATGCTCCAACAAGATCTCTAAGAGAAACAAGTTTATTTTATGTATAGAAAGAACTATGGTAGCAATGAACCAATATCTAAATGCCTTTCTCGATGTAATATAGTTGCTAAACATGTTGATTTTAGTTCTAATAGACCGATTTTTATGAAGAATTTATTTGAATATTATTTAAAGAATTAGGTTAAGTAATATCTGTTAGGACTGGACCCAGTAGAAAAACATATATGAATAAATAAATAAAATAAAAAAAATGTTGGGATTATATCTTCTTTTGTAGCGGTCATAATCCCAAATTCATTTTGGGAATATGTCGTCTTTTTTTGTGATTATGACCGCTTATTAATCCAATTTATGAGATTATTCCCCCTTTTTTTGAAATTTGGGATTATGTCCCTTGGGGCTATGTCCCGGTACCGATGTGACACTTGTTCGAATAAACTGAAATATATGACGTTAAGATAAAGGGATTTTTATTTTTAGGTCAAGCGTGAAACTCTACCAGGGATTTTGTCTATTCTAGTTGCCTCTTCCTTTTCAATATTCTTATTTGGAATTCAACGAATTTAACGAAATGCACCAATGAATTGTGGAAAGTTTTTGCTTCCGCTAGAAAGCTAAAGTGTTTGACGGAAAACTTTATTATCTTCAAATAGGAAAAACTATTGCAGGATGCGTTCTAAATTGACAAGCTGCGCCAATTCTGTTTCACAAAGACAATACGCCGTCTTACACCTCAGCCTTCAACCCTCAACCCTCGCCATGGCAACCATGAATTACGGTTTGAACTGCTTGACCATCCTCCTTACTCACGAGATCTAGCCCCAAGCGATTTCTCTTTGTTTCCTTTCATAAAAATTGATCTCGGAGGAAAGAGATTCTCGTTAAATAAGTAGGCCAACAGTGTTGTAAGCAATTCTTTATCGATAAGCAATAAAAGCTTCAGTTGACTTAAAACAAAACGGAGTTATTTGTTTAGCTGTGTTCCTGTTAAAAATTGTGAAGCAAGTTTTATCGAAGAATTGAAATAAGACCTATGCTTGGTTTTCATTATGTCATTTTTGGAATGACACTGAAATATCACTGAAATATCACCTTAATAAAACTATAGAACATTTTTTGCATAGCTCCAGTTAATAATTTATTTGTTCTCAGAAAAAGATTGCCAAAGTTAGAAAAAATGTCAACATGTTGTTATTTTCAATTTGATTGACAACAACTGACCACTGAAAATGACATAGTGAAAACCAAGCATTAAGCTGTTATTCCCTTCGACACAGAAATTTTTTACAATGAAAAACGCTGAGTACTATTTGGACGTGTTAATGAGATGGGTGCATTGCTGGGAGACTATGAAAAGTAAAAATAAATTTAAATTAAAAATGTCTTGTATCTTCATTAGATCAAAACCTTTTTAAACCACTCTCGTCAAGATGCCAATATTGAGTTAAGGCGCTTGACTTTGCTTGTCCCAAAACCACATATTAAACGATATCAAATCGATTCCTCTTAGATCAGTTTAAAACTTCCTTTCATTACTCAAGCTAATAAATCTAATCCTCAATTCGATTAACTGATTAAAAAAAAACAGCATTTATTTAAGCAAATAACATCAATGTAAGCTGAAATGGAAAAAAAGAGATAAAGAGCCTCTTTAGCTTGTAATCAATGCTTGATTGCTTAATACATATACGTCAACAGGAACACCCCTCATAGAAATTTATCATTCATACCGAACAACCTTAAAAGTCAGCAAGTCAGACACCTAAAGAGCAGGGATACAGTGCCTATTCAAAACAACGAAAGCAACAACGACAAGATTAGCAAATGAACTGCAAAAGAAAAACCCAAAGAATATGTCCCAACCAAAGCGACATGCAGTCAGAAGACAGACAGTCAAAAGAAAGAAGTAGATAGATAGCATTGAGTATTTTTAGAAAAAATACGGTGGGCAAAATTTTTTGCTGATCTTTACAGAGCAAAAGTGAAGAACATAGGTCATAAGGGCGCTGATCTTTGAGGATGCCAACCAGTCAGTCAGTCAGCCAGTCAGCCAAACAGGCAAAGTTGGCTGTTATGATACTTCGACATTTAAGTCGAAGACAAAAGAGCGAACGACTAAGAAACGAAATGAATGAAGACAAAAAAAGAATAAAAAAAGAGACAATCTTCTACGGGGACGAATGCAGGTATTCATTCTGCTGCAGCAGCCAAAGGCACTTCAGACACTTTCAGTAGGTTGCGATCTGCCCAGAATAGGTTTAATACATGCACCATCGATAGATGATTAGTTCATGCGAGTGTCGCGAGTATGTGTGTGTGTGTGCCTGCTTCTGAGTGGGCATGTGCCATGAGGTAGTGTGTCCCGGGTTACGTCTATTAAAAGCGTCGTCTGCGCTGGCGTTGATGAGCCAGGCAAACATTGCGAATACGAATGCGACACGAAAAGCGGTGACAAAACGAAAAATGTCTGCGAATAAATAGATGATGAGCACCGGCAGAGCAAAGCATGGATAACCTCAAAAACAAACGGACAAAAAGCGAAGGCGAGAGGTTCTTTTTGTTTTTGTTCTTTCTTGGGCCCACTTTTGCAGAGCAAATGACTCGTTTGTTTAAAAGTGTTGGGAAGCAAGATAACTGAATAACTTAAGGATGTTTCTCTCGTCTGATCTAATACTGAATTATAATCCACTGTTGCGAACTTAAGCTATGTACAGCTAACTGCAAT
The DNA here is from genome assembly GCA_963920525.1 of Dichetophora obliterata. Taxonomy (NCBI): domain Eukaryota; kingdom Metazoa; phylum Arthropoda; class Insecta; order Diptera; family Sciomyzidae; genus Dichetophora; species Dichetophora obliterata. Next base: position 232,071,481 of record OY986436.1, on the reverse strand, counting down.
GGAAATGACAACGGTAACGCAGTGGGTAGGGACGCACGTTCGCGTCGAAATTTGCACCTCCGGTCGCTTAGTTCACATTTTGTTAGTGTCGCCGGGCGTAAAACGACGAGATCAACAGCGCTGCGGAATTTCGTCTCGGGGCACAGATTCAACTCGCATCAACTCTGCTCCAAAATGCCAAACATTTGATGATCGCCTCGTTGCTATTAGTAGTTTATTCAGTTTCTTTCAGTCCGTTTATTTTTAGCTGCCGCAAGTAGAGGCGTTGTGTCGCGATCGCTTGCGTCTCTTACAGTTCGAAAGAGGCGGGGGGGGGGTGGGAATGGCCAAGTATCGTTCGTGCAAAGTTGTACATTTTGCTAAGGTGACTGACAGTCAGGCGTACTGGCAGTTAGTCATATCGTACGTATGTTTACCGTTTGCACGGATTTGACTCTGTTCTAGCCTAGTCTGGTCGGTACGGGTTGGGAGCGAATTGTTGGTTGGGTCGCCTTTACGCGCTACGCTGACGTAGCTGACAAACTGTGATACATTTTTCGATGATTTCTTCTTTGGCCTGGCCTAGTAGGTCGGTATCAGAGTGTTTGTGTGTGCACATATGTGCTTGTGTTCTCGCTGTTCGAAATCGTATTGAAATAGTCGCGTCTAGCCTAACTCTGCCCCGGCAAGAAGGCGTTGTGTTCTGTAAATGCGACCGAGGTGATCGCGCGCTATGAATAAATTTTTGAACTGCATACATTTAGTAAATTTGTGTTTGTTTTTTTCTCTATCGTCTATTTGTCGCAAGCATTTTAATTATTTTTTTACAGAATAGATATAAATGAAATTGTAAGTGAAATGATGGTGGCAATATTACAGAAAAGTTATTTTTACAAGGATTTAGAAATGATGGAAATTGCTGGAAAATAATAAAAAACTGATTCACTTGCAGTTTTTACCTTCCCCTCTCTTGGCCAAAAAGGAGACACCTTACAATAAAAACTGAGATGAGATGATTTTTTCAAAACTTAAGGGTGGTTTTAGACAAACAATTTTTTGAAAATCGAATTTTTCAAATTGATTATTGTTGTAAAACTATTTTATTATAAGAAAAAAAAAATACAAAACGATTTCGCTTATAAAACAGATTCAACAGCGCTTAAAACCTAGTGCTCCAGAGCAGCGATGTCCACGAAAATTATTTGAAGAGTGCAAAAACAAAAAAAAAAAAAAAAAAAAATAAAAAAAATTTTTTAAATCTGGATGCAATGACGAATTACCAACAACACGAGTGCTGGCAGAGCCCTCGACAGCGAACTTATGCACACTGTAAAAATGATGAATCCAGTAATTACAAATGTTTCAGTTTTTTGCTAGTCAGAATATATTCTGAACCGCGAGAAGGTTTTCAGATATCCTTTTTTTATTTTGTTGTTGTATAGTTCTTAATTTTTTTGTTTTGAATTTTTTTTTTACTTTCTTTTTTAAATATTTTTTGTGTGCATTTTTATTATTATACATTTTTTTTTTAATTTTTTAATCTTATAAAAATTTTTATTTGCTTTAAACGTAATTTTTATATTTCTATTATCTTACTGTTTTATTATTAACTAAACTGTTACATTATTAAGATTAAAATCATTTTTATCTATTTTTATCTATGAAAAAATAGGCAAACTCCCATTTTTCAATGGTATAATAAGCCCTATAAAAATTATTTTTTCTGATGCAATATAAAAAAGTACCAGCCTGCAAATATTCAATAACTTTTTTCAGTTTGTATTCGCACAACGAGAAATATAAAGAATACGACGCATACTGTTAACGTCTTCAATGCGAATGCCAAAAAGAGTGCAAAACAGCTGCAATCGATGGTGCCCAAAGAACAAAAACAATAACATTAAGAAGCGAGGCTGAAATTTGCAAACTGAATTCGGCGAATTACAGCAATAGGGCTGTTCACATTTCAAATCGCTCATCAAATCGATCATCAAATGATTTGACAATTGATTTGACCAACAGAATTTGTATGGATGTGATGGCGATTTGATGAGTGTTGGTCAAATCGTTTGATTAAAATCATATTTTTTTGATTTTTCTGCTGGTTTGACGAGCGATTTGACCAGTGTGAACACTCGTCAAATTTTGTAGTACGATTTTGTCAGTTCAAAAAAGTTTTCAACCTGAGCACATCGTGGCAAAAAAGGGAGCGGAAGAAAATAATTACAAAATAATAATAAGAAACTGTTGCAAATAATTTATAATAATTTATTAAATAACTTTTCTTCTTCCAATACGATTTTAATAACAAGTGGTATTAAAACTTTTTCGTCATCGCGATGTGCTTACTTCGGTGTTCAAGATAAAATTAAATTTGACGAAAAATTTGACGAGTCTGAACACTTGTGGTCAAACGATTTGACAAATGATTTGATGAGCGGTTTGAAATGTGAACAGCCCTAATCATGAAAACTTTGAAGTTGTTGTAAAAGAGTGAAAAGAGAGGAAAGAGTTAGGCGCTGGGCATCGCTGCTTAACTGCCTTATCTTACCTTAACTGCCCAAAACTCTATAGTGCGTTAGGTCGGTCGGTCTTTGACAGCTAGACTAGAAACAATGAATTCTTATGAAGTAACACTGAATTTGACCTCATACTTTGCTTCGACCTCATACCTTGCTTTGACCTCATCCCGTAAAAATGTATAGCAGAGTAAAGTACGATCAAAGCTATGAGTAGAGAATCGTTCTGCTAGCTCGTGCCTTTGCCATTCCATGCCAATGCTGGTTTGCATTTTTATTTCGACATTTTAATGTGTGGGTTAGGGCGGGTCGATTTATTTTTCGACAATTTCCCTATGATTTCCGTATTCTATGGGTTATTCCATGAAAATTTGCCAAAGGAACCATACCTCTATCGTTAAAATCGAGTCCCCTACTTTTTGTTGGTAGATTTTTTCCCAAATTGACGTTCGTATGAAATATTACCTACACGTTCACATCCATAACTCAAAAACTATCCATCGGGTTTAATCGCCAGTAGATTTTGTCTTTTACTACACTCAAATTAAATATTTTTATTGATAATAGGTTGATAGATACTTTATTATCTCTTAATTTGAATTTTTGTAGAAAAAAAAAATAAAAAGGGAAAAAAAATCAAAAAGTTGGTTTTATGTGTTATTTTGTTTTAGCAATATCGCATGACTTAATCAACCGTATTCGATAAATTTGGGCTTAAACTCTTCGTTTTGAATTGTAAATTGAATTAAATAATGGATTGAGCCAAAAAAATGGCCATGCAAGTAATATTCTTGGACAAAATCATGAAAAACAATTCGATTTCCATCGATTAAACCCGATTGATAGTTTTTGAGTTATGGATGTGAACGTGTAGGTAATATTTCATACGAACGTCAATTTGGGAAAAAATCTACCAACAAAAAGTAGGGGACTCGATTTTAACGATAACGGTATGGTTCCTTCGGCAAATTTTCATGAAATAACCCATAGAATACGGAAATCATAGGGAAATTGGTGAATTTTTTCACTCCCTACAAATCGACCCGCCCTAATGTGGGTATTTCTTGTGTTTTGATGGTAACAAACTTTTTCATGGGATAATCGTGGAATTTTATAATTGGTAAGACTTTTTTAAAAAATTGTGCTGTTAAAGTAATAAAATAATGATTTTGAAGAATTTAAAATTATATAAATATAATTTAATTAAACATCCTATTAAAATTGATGTATATTAGGTCGGGTCGATTTGTGGGGAGGCAAAAAAATCGTACATTGCTCAGTAAAAATCGTATTCTAGGGGTCGAAAGAAGAAACTTTGCCCGAGGAACTATACCTCTAAAACGAATTCGTTATAATATAATAATATATACATTGAAAATCGTATTCTAGGGATCAAAATAAGAAACATTGCCCGAGGAACTGTACCTCTAAAACGAATTCTAATGCCCCAACTTTTGACTTTTGTCCCGTAGGGTCAAATTTTGAAAAAATCCCTCTTTGACCCATTTAGAATGCCCCAATCGAGTCCAAATGTATGACCGACCCCCACTACCTTTGAAGGGCTGATCCACTCATGCCTGTGGCACACCTCCTGGAACCCCCTGGGGTTCCAAACATTTCAAAAATCACCCTTTTTGGCACTTTACATGAAAAAATCAGCGAAATGGGGTAGCTACTGGCATGGGTGGATCGGCCCTCCAAAGTTAGTGGGGGTCGGTCACACATTTGGACTCGATTGGGGCACTCTAAATGGGTCAAAGAGGGATTTTTCAAAATTTGACCCTACGGGACAAAAGTCAAAAGTTGGGGCATTAGAATTCGTTTTAGAGGTATAGTTCCTCGGGCAAAGTTTCTTATTTTGATCCCTAGAATACGATTTTCAATGTATATATTATTATATTATAAATAATCTATATGAATATATAATAAAAACTAAGTTCAAAAAACTAAAACCCTCTACTAAAAAGCGCTCTCTAATAAATATGAAACAAGAAAATATTCTCACCTGAAATTGTTATGTGCATATTTTAGGTGCATATTTTATTGCATATAATCTCAATAAACCAAACGAATTCGAAACGAATTCGCATTCTCGGACATTTTAATCGTTAACGATTATCGTTTTCGAATCGTTTTCGAATACGCGACCGGGAGAAAATCACCATTTGTTAACGAGTCCGAAAATACGATTCATTAACGAGCCCGAGAAAACGATTCGTTAACGAGTCCGAGAATGCGATTCGTTAACGAGTCCGAGAATACGATTCGAGAAAGATTCGTTACTTAAAAATATCGAATGCTTCTCGAACTGCATGAAACATAAGATATTTGCCAATAACTTTTTTGCGAAAAACCCAAGTTCTTAAGATTTTAAACAACATCTTATGAGAATTATGATTTTAATACTGGCAAAAAACTGCAAACATTATTATTATTAACATTAAATTAAATTGAAAAATCTCCACTACCTGGAGATTTTAACCTTGGCCGCGTGATTGTAAATCCATCAGATTATCCATTCGACCATCGCAGTTGTTAAGTAATCGTCGCTTAATTTACTTCATTAAGAATGAGAGCTAGCCTATGGTCGTGGTTGGAAGTTATGGTAGTTTAGAAGTTAAAGATTTAGTTGACTTTTTGTCCTCTAGAGAGCGCCATATTAAACTTAATGTGACAAAAAATATTTTTTTGGGACACCCTAATACATACATACATACTGGTCAAACAAATATACCTCTCCTTTTGCTTTGCCGTAGTCGGGTAAAAAGAAATGTACATTTTGATGTCACTACTAACTGCGAAAACGGGTCGACCGATTTCAACCAAAATTTCAGGGTACTTTGGAAATGGTCTGTAGATGTTGTTTGTGTCAAGTTTTCACAAAATCGGCCTAGTGGTTCCAGAGATATGGCCTTTTAAAGATTTTTCCACATACTCCCATACAAATATGGGCATTTCTAAACTGGCGTTACGGACGATTTGTACGAAGAATTATTTAAAAAAAGAATGAAAATGTCTAATTTTTAAAAAGGATTTTTTATATTTTCGTAGTAATTAAGTAGCACCATGTTAAGTGAAAACAATGACAACAATCGACCCTACGTCACGTTACAAAAAACGAAAGTGATTTTTGACTTGGATTACAAAATTGGCAAAAATATCTGTATTGGGTTAGACTTCTGTATTGGGTAAGAAGTTAGTTTTCAACGTGATCAATTTAAAAAATATATCCCTTGCCTTCCATTTTTACTAAAACAAAAACATTTACGAAACATTTTCGAAAATGAAAAACTACATTTTTCAAACAGTGCAGACGATTTGATCATCATGGTTAATAAATTTATGTAGAAACTGCTTAAATTAATAAAATTAAAATGCTTCTCATAATAAATATCATAAAATAATAAGTTTTTAAGAAGTTTTAATTTTTTGATCACGGTAGACTTTTCTGTGGAAATGCCCATATCAAAATACTGTGGGTTATTCTGTGTGATGCCTATAAACTACTGGACCGATTAACCTAAAATTTTCCAAATACGCATTTTTTATTGTCAGTTGAAAAGTTACCAAACCATGTATCGTAATGTCAAATATGTACAATGACATTCGGTCTTTAAAAAATTTTGCCACATCCCCTTTTGCCGCCCCTAAATCAATAAAAATGCTTTATTTTAGACGTTTTGGTCGTAAATGACTTAAATTTAGTGATTCAGTTTGTATGGTTACTGTCGGCAACTGTACTAAAAATGGGCGTGGTTGCAGTATAGATACGTCCAATTTTTTAGAAATCATTAAAATTGGCTTCTGGGTCGATTGAGCTAAAATTTTGGCTTAGTTTGTATGGTTACTGTCAGCAACTGTGCTAATAATTTATTTCCACGCACACTGTTATCGCTGCCACCGATAATATATAATAATCGAAATATTGAAATATTAGTTTCAAATATATCAAAATAAAATATATCAAAATATAACATATCAAAATATAACTTGTACGCTTTAGCAAAATAATATTTTGCGATAATATTAAATATCTTAAATAAAATATAGTAATTTTTAAATTTTATTTCTGAATTTCATTGTACTAAGCTCGTTTAATTTTAACCAAATCACTTTAAGTACAAACAAGTCATGACTGAATATTAATTGATTCCAAAATAAAAGAATAAAAGCAACAAACAATTAAAAGTTTCACGCAAGCATCATACGAAAATGACCCTGGATCATAGCGATCATGCTTTTTGGTGTTGGGGCTAAGCACACATTTATGCCACAGAGAGAAAAAAAAAACAACTTAATAACTTATCTATAAATACTCAATGACAAAAAATAACAAACAAAAAAACAACTACATTTAATACGAATCGCGACCGATCGACGTTGGCGAGTGGGTGTTGAATAACCACAATAGGTTTAAAGATCAAAACTTGAAGACAATCACGGCTACATTGAATATGAACAGGGCAAAATAGATGCAAAATACAAAGATCACAAATTTTTGCCGCCACCAATACAACTCTCGAACTCGTAGAAGATCATCGATATGAGTAGCGAGTAGAGAGCAAGTTGAGTAAACCTAGATAATTACGCGGTAATCGTGGTCGCCCTGCATCGGCAAATAATAAAATCATCAATAAGTAAGTGGTCACCACCGTAATAAAGTGTAATATAAGAGTATCCGGAGCAATGTGCTGACAGTAGCAGTATCTGAGTGGGAGGAAGATTGCAGGACAGAGCGCTGGTGGAGATGAACAAACAACGATTGCGAATAAACAAGCGAGCGATTGCGACCGCGATCTTTGATCTTTTAGCTGTCAAAAGATCAAATTTTAAAAACGAAACAAACACTCGACAAAAACGACGACGACGACGACGATGACGATGGCGGGTAGCAAGAAAAATATTCAAGTAGAGCCATCAATAGTAAAACTGAGTATATTGATGAGTTTCAGATTACTCAAGTTGAGATAACAAAAAACGAAAAAAAAAACAAAAAAATAAAGACAAAATAAATAAATAAAATATAATGCTATTAAGTGGAGTTAAGTTGAAGAAAAACTTTAGTTTGTGTGATCAGCAAAAAAGACGATTTAATTTCATATACAGTTGCGTTGCGTTGACATTAAAACAAACGGTCGAAAAGAGGGTAACCTCCTCTCTTGGCCCTTTTTCACAACTTAATGTAAACAAAGAGCGAATGAATGAAGGCATGAATGAAGGCATGAATGAAGGCATGAATGTCATAACGTATACCATATAAAAATAGGCGCTCATTTAGTAACAATAGAAAAGCGAATTTGCTGACTTGACAAATAACACTAGGCAACACAAACAAATGTGCCATTATAAATTTCTGATGTGTAATGGGGCAATTCTAGACTGTGCCGGCTGCAGCCTTCTGGGTAGAACGTGTGGCCCATAAGTTAAAAAACCACGGTAGCTTGGGCTCAATATCCAGCTTAGACAAAATTTTTTTTTTTCAGTTGAATTAATAATTTTGTTCGGCCGCCATCTTTCTGCAGACAAAGGCAATTCTCAGAGTGTAGAAATTGTCATGTTAAGCTTCTTGAAAACATAAGCCATTTGAAGTTAGCTTTTTACGCGTAGGTACTCTTGTTCTCGATCCTTTGTGTTCAAACATTTAATTACACTCAGAACACTACTGATTAATACAAGCTCGGTCAAAGTTCTTTCAGGAGCTGAAATTGCCAATTAATTTTTTAATATACCTTGACACTTGTACATCCACTGTTCGACCCTTATTCGACCACTGTTCGGCCAACAAGTTCTGCAAATGGCCGCTCTTTGAACCTTGTTCAGCTTTAGTTCAACATTTTTTTTTTATTCGGGTGAATTTTCGAGTAGAGTTCAATGGTCCACTGACTAAAAAATAAATTTTGTTTTTGTATGGATGAGTTCAAAAATTTTTTTCTTAAATCCATTGTCAAAAAGATAAAAAATACATTCGAAAAGGTAAAAAATACATTTTCGACGGTAGGTTCATCTATTTTTGATCAGAACTCAAAACTGGATTGTTGGATTTGGTTATCAGTTTCCATCTCTCCGTGCGTCTGTCAGCTTGTGATTGCTGTAATTGTAAAGCTATCGTAATGAAATCCGATATATAAGTTTTTATTTCAGAAATACAGACCAAGTTTAGTCTAAGTCCAAGTCTTTCTGGAAAAAATAATATTTTGTATTTCGATTCAAGTTTTCTCTGAAATAATGGAAAATTGGAGAAACTGTGTCAGAAATTTATGTATTAGATACTAATGTTGAATTAAAAAGTTAAACTTCTTCAGATTTAAAGCTTCGAATTTCGCAAAAAACTGCTAGGTTCAGTTCTCGATCATTCGGCAGAATCAATCATAAGAACTCAGCCAAAGTTCTTTTAAGGGGCAGAAATGGCCAATTCGTCTTATATAAAGACCTTTCATAAAGAAATTAATTGTTTAGTGACTAATGACACATCCAAAAATTCTTAACCTACATTTTTTTTATACCTTATTGTTCCAAGAATATATAAAAAATATGCAAACGTATATAAAAATTTTTTTTCGAAAAAATATAATGAATTGAAAAAAAAAATTGCGAAAATTTTCTGAATTTTTTGATTTCTAGAGGCTACAGAAAGTAAACGGCTCAATAATTTTCACTTTTTGAATTTTTTCTTATTTGCTTGACCATTTAGCTCAAAGATTGCGCTTTTAGATATTTCTTATATTTACTAATAAATTATTTAAAATTTTGTTTGTACGTATACCTTTAAAATTTTCGAAAATTGCCAAAATCCTGACTTCAACCGCGTTGAGCAACTTTTTGGCAAAAGTTTTTCAAAATCTTTTTTCACAGTTCTTATTTCAATCATTGAGAGATTCTTAAACTGTAAGTGCTCATAAAAAAATGTGAGTTTTGAAAAATCTCATACATTTCGTGGACAGGTCTAATATACATATATAGTTCGACACTTTTACATCCACTGTTGGGTCCATGTTCGACCGCTGTTCGAACAAAAATTCTGCAAACGCCCGTATACGAACGCTGTTCGAACCTTGTTTAACCGCTGCTCGGCTTTATTTAAAAGCTTTTAAAAAGATTTGGGCATAGTTTTTGATTTTTGTTATTGAAGACTATATTCGTAATATATAAGAAATTTATTGTGGCTAGGGGAAACAGGTTTTTCTTCAATTTTATACAATTTATTGCCTACTGTATTGTTAAAAGGCTCTACATACATACGAACAGTAGTCAAGATAATGAGCCGCATTGAATGGAAACAACGAATACCTACCATACAAAGAAATTTTATAAACTTAATACTGAAAAATCAATTTAATATTTGTAAATTTGGTACATAAGCTTTGGTCCAAAATATGGATCACAATGTTGCATTCTCAGAATTTTGAAAATCGGATAACAACTACTCCTACCTCATATAACATATAAAAAAGTGTATTTTTATTACAATTTTTTATATGTTATAATATATTTGTATGGGAGATTGGCGTAGTTATCATCTGAATTTGGTATGATTAAAACTCGTGATGCATATTTGCATTGAAGCTTTTAAGTGATTTATTTCAAGGCATTGGTAAATTTTTGTGGAGTTTCAAGATGTTAAATTGTTTTCATACTCTCATTTTGTATTGGAGGTTTCCATTCGATATGACTAATTTGTAAACATGATCCTTACTTTTTAAATAGAATCTTATGTACAGAATTTTTTACACGACTGTTATAGTGATTATAAACGGACGGACGAACAGATGGATAGACGTACTGACAAACTGATATGGCTAAATCAACTTTGGGGGTTGATGATGGTGAATAGCTTATATATTTTTATGCCTTCCACGCCTTTTTAAGGGCATCTGCTATAAATTAATGAATAACAAAAATATTCGAAACTTTTGTCAAAAATTTTGATTATTAAATTTTGACAAAAGTAATCATCAATTTCATCAACAATGGCTGGATTTATTTAAAAATAAAAAAATTTTAAAATTTTATGTATCTTTTTTACAATCAAGCTGCTAGACTAGACATTTCTTGTTATATTATATTCTAAATGATACACTTGTTGAATTTGTTTGCTTTGTTTGTTTTATGATATTTTATTTAATGATATTTTTTCTAAAAAATTTCGACTGTTTTTTTGGAAAAAATAATATTTTTTATTTTCACTCAAGTTTGCTCTGAAATAATGGCAAATTAGAGAAACTGTCCCAGAACTTTATGTACACTCAGCTCTTTTTTAAACAGTCTGTTTTTGCACGATTTTGAAATAGCACGGTTTACCAACAATTTTTTAACAGTAGTTTTTTAACACTAGTTTACTTATTACTTATTTTTTTCTTTTGGATTTTATAAAAATGAATTGTTTTTGTTTAATTAAATTCTATGTTCTAGTGAAATCATTACTTTTTTGCACGGTTTTGTTGGCAAAAATTTTAAAGTTTTTCAACTTACACGATTTTTTAAAGTTTTAAAACATATCCCTAAATTTAATATATGTCGCTTGCATTTTTTTACACGAATTTTTTACACGTTTTTCTTAGGAACGTATGTACCGTGTAAAATAGAGTTGAGTATTTGATATTAAATTTGAAATTCCAATCTCAGAGAGTAAAAACTGCCATTTTAAACTTCTTCAGATTTAAGGCGTTCGAAATTGGCAAAAACCTGGTAGGTCCAGTTCTCGATCATTCCGCACAATCAATAATAAGATCTCTGCCAAAGTCCTTTTAAGGGACAGAAATGGCCAATTCGTTTTATATATACATATATTTATATAGGTACAATGTACCTTGTACATACATAATTCGACCCTTGTACAGCCACTGTTCGGTCCTTGTTCAATCGCTGTTCGACCAAAAAATCCTGCAAACGTAAGATGTACGAACGCTGTTCGTATCTTGTTTAGCCGCTGTTCGGCCTTAGTTAAAAGCTTTTAAAAGGAATTGGCCATATTTTTTTTGTTAGTGAAAACTATATTCGTAATACAAGATATTTATTGTGGCTAAGGAAAGCAGGTTTTTCTTCAATTTTATACAATTTGTTGCCTAGTGTATTGTTATAAGGCGTAGAGAGACATACTAACAGTAGTCAAGAGCGTCACTGTAACAGATCGGAAAACTTCGTACTAAAAGATGGAAAGTAAAAAAATTGAGTTGTACTAAGTTTCCACTTACAAATTAAAATATTTAACCCTTTATAGGGCAAGTGCTTAATTTTTTAAAAGTGTTATTTAAACTGATAAAGATAGTGAGTTTAATATAAAAAAAACAAATTGAAAACATATTTGTTCAATTTTTTCGGATTTTATTTAAAAAACAAAACGAGTGACACAACAAAATTTCTGAACACACTTTGGGCTTGTTTCGCAGTTTTTTTGTAAATTGTGAACATTATGTTGATTTTATATGATTTAAATACAAATTTTAAATGTTTGATAGTTTAAATCATACTTAATTTTGATCAGAATTTGTATTTAAATCATATAAAATCAACATAATAAATAACAAGGCCATTTAGAAAAAACTTTTATTGTGAACATTTTAAACAATATTCAATTTTTGTAGCACTTTACTCAGTATTTTTTTTTAATTTTCTGTTTTTTTTGCACATAATTTTTTGAACACTTATTGTTTTACGAATACGAACTTTATATGATTAGTAAAACAAACTGCAATTATTTTTCCCTTTTTGTTTTAGAATCATATTTTTCAATTTGTGACTGTTATGCAAAAATAATTTATTTGGTGTAAATGGACCATGAAGTGTTTAACTAGGAACTTATTCGGTTTGTTACAGTTTTGTTACACGGCCATACAAAGGGTTAAAAGGCTTTATTTCTAGAAAAACCAAAATCTTTTTTAATTTCTACTTAGCCGTTTATTACGCCCTTAAATAGTTTTAGGTTCGTTAAGTAAACGGCCCTGTCTTTCAACCACTTATTAAACAAAACAAAATGTTAAAGTTGAAAAAATAAATAAATAAATAAACGGGAAAGTTCTCAGTTCATGTGACAAAAATGTCGCATTCAGCAATGACGAATAAATATCAAGTTTATTATTTGTTTGTAGATAAACAATCACTTGGTTACGCGAGCGTGTACAGTTTTGAAAAGCAGCATGATATTGCAAAAATAAATTTGTTGTCAGAGATGGTCTCGTCTTCATAAAATATTTTGTATTCAGTAATGTTGAACCTTTAATGAGCTGTACCCCAAAAATGTTTTTGAATTTTCATTTTTTCATAAACCAGCGCCTCATACACTAGAAAAAAAAAATAATTGTACGATGCAAATGTAAAGTGTCACGTTCTTATCTCATTGTCAGTAGAATTGTACAGTGGCAAATTAAATAGTACCATTTCCGTTATTTTTTTTGCATTCTTTTTCTTTTTAATTTTACTTTCCTTTTAACTACATAAGATTTTCAGTTGATTGCTGATTTTTTCTTTAAAAATTATACTTTTCCAAAAATTGTTTTTACAAAGTGAAATGTTCAACAAAGAAAAGTTCAACGAAATCAGCAGAATCCATCGTTCACATCAAGTTTTCAGAATTTTACAGATACTTAACAAATTTATTTCTAGTGAATAAGAATTTGTTGACAAGAAATTGTTTTTAAGGTAAAAAATTCTATTGCGGGTGCCATTATGACAAAATCTTAGTGTCAGCAAGTTTTATTTTCAGAAATAATCATGTTATTTTATGAAGTTAACATTTCTTTTCCAGCTTAGAATACAGCAAAGCATGAAATTCGAAAAAAATTAAATAATTTTTAGGAATTCTCAGTAGATAGCAAGAAGATCAACAGTTGTTTTGCACAAGATTATAGTGCAATTATCGTGTAACCCGTATTTCAATTATTCTCTTATTTGATTTCTTGTACAGAATCTTAGCCACACTTAGATAAGAGTTTGGTTTCTGTTTTGCTTTGCCATGTACTATAATTCACTTTTTCAGCTTTGATAATATTTAAAAAGAAATTAATAATAAATATAAAAGTATATCTTAAGTCAGTAAATGATTATGATATCTGTAATTTAGGTAATTAAGACGTTGTGTTTCGAGGTAAGTTTTACGTTTAAGGGTAAATAAATATATTTTTGAAAGCATGATATAATAAAGAACGTGTTAACAGATCTATTTAATAAACTACATTGAAAATAGTGTGGCATACTAGAAAAATCGTAAAATAGAAAAAACAAAGAAAGATATAAAAGATAATAAAAAAATGGAAAGTTGTTTAGTTTTTTCAATTCAAGAGAGTGTTTTAAATTTTGTGATTTGGTAACTCTAACCGAAAAAAACATGAACTTACTCTTAACGTCATACAATAGAGGCTCAAATGTTTTATTTATTTTCAAAAACAAACTATTTATTTCCGTATGTTAACTATAACCAAATCTTTATAGAATAAAACTATGTTCTCTGAAAACTCCTACGGTCAAAAACGAAAAAAAATGATATTTTTACTATTGTCTATATAACTTTTTACTAACATCGAAAGCAAGACAACTACTTTATTTAAAACTAGCTGATATATCCGGTGTTACTCAAGAGTCATTTATATAAACATTTTAACATACACTTCTCGATTAAATGTTTTTTAAATTCTGGAATAATGAAAAAACATGTTGAATTTCATTTGCAAGCTACCGTTAGAAAGGTAATTGAACGAACTTTAATCCAAAAAAGTTTTGGAAAATTTTTGTTGTTGGTGGTTCCATCTCTTGCGGTCAGCTCATTGAATTCAAAGAAGGGGTGCGAAAAACATATTTTGAAAAATCAAAATAATTTTTATATTTGCTTAATTTTAAAGCTAGCAAAATTTCCTTTTCAACAATATAAAAATTATGGTGGGACTCAATGCGTCCTTGAGATATAGATATTTTAACATCTAAACAATGATTTATATAAAAAAAATATATTGAATTTTAAACAAAAAACATTTTAATGAAATATATTAAAAACAGCGAAGTTATTGGCATTAAAAGTAAAAATTTTGATTTTCATATAATTTTTTTCTCATTATTAGCTATCAATATTTTATTACAAAATCGTTGCACTAAAAATGATTGTACTAAAATTTATATTAGCTGCGTTTTTTTCATGGGAGATCAGGATCATATCATCGCATTTGCAAGCAAAGCAAAAACAACAAAAAATCCAGCAAGTGAGCTGGACATTTAAATTGATCCAATTCTATGTTTTTAAGTGTTGAGGGCGCAACTGTAAAAGTAGACAACACTTAGCCGTTATTGACGGCTAGATGACGCTGCGACTGAAAAAACCAGCAGTATTGCATTATTTGACATTTTGAAAGTTTGCAATACACGGAAAAATATAATTCATAAACTTTTAATGAAAGCTGTTCATTAAATTTTTCTTGACCATTTTATGAATAAATTCATTATTTTTAATGGTTTTTTCATTAACTTAACGAAAATTTTCTTTAAAGTTTATGAACGATTTAATAAATTTTAATGAAACCAGTTCATGAATATTTCTTCAGAGCAAGTCTGAAATATGAATTTATGAATAAGTTAATGAATAGTCTTCATTAAAATTGCGGAAAAATTTCGTTGTCTAACGGAACATTGCTTTATTGTTGTTTGTGCAAAGTAATAAGTTAAAAGTGCTTAGAAATAAATTAAAGATAAATTAAAGTTTATTAACTGGTAAGTGATTAAAATATTTAAAGTAAAGAATAAAAAATGTTTTGTGCTTTCTGCAAAAAAGAATACAAAAATATAGATATCTTTGTAGAACATATAAAAAACTGCATTACTATTATAATTACATCACTGTTACGTTGACAGTTTTGTGCACAATTGTTTGGTGGTGCTAATATTTATAAAATATATTTTAAAAGAAAGCATTCTGATTTAGAGTCTTATAACACAAAAACTATTGGCAAATGTTTCCAGCAATCAAAAACAAAAAGAAGCGCTATCGCTCCGAACTGTGCAGCCGACGAGTGTGTTGCCAACGAGTGTATTACCAATGAAGCCAATCGCATTGCAGACGAGTCGGTCAATTTTTGCTTGAAATACTTCTTAATTTTGCGAATCAATTTCTTCTTTAAATTTTCATTGTATGTAATAAAATATCACTTATTATTTGCCATTTTTACTCAAGACTGTAAATATATTAATGAAATAATTAAAATGTTTAAAATATATACTTTTGAATATTAACCCTCATCGGTCCCCTGTATGCGCACGCATACAATTTTGATCTTTAACCTTGAATAAAATAAAAACGGTTCAGCGGAATGACCTTGTATTTTGCAAAGTCATTCTTATTTAATTATTTTGCCTGAACAACCAAAAAACCCGTTTTTGAATTTGTACCCTTACTGTATTTGCCTGTGCTGTTATAGTTACGAATCGGTCCCTGTGTATATGCGCGCATACACATAAGCAGGTACCTGGAATTGCCGCTGTGTGGATTTATAGCACGCTCTTATTTTTTCATTTTATGAAATTCAGTTTGTTCTGGAACACACATAAGTGAAGTTTGCTTGCGCATTTATTTGAATTTTGGTAGTGTTTCAAAGTATTTGATAAAAAAAGGATAGAGTTTTACGTGAAAGAAGGCAGCGAGATGAACTAGAAATGGATTTTGATTTGGAAAGCGAAGCGGGCGAATCTCCGTGCAATAGTGACGATGATTTTGCATTATCAGATGAGGAGAATGATGAAAGTGAAGTTAGCGTGCATTCGGATGCACGCCACTTGAGCAAAATTTAGCAGAAGAAAATGGAGCAAATCTGAAAATAAATATTTTTCAAAAAATAAGAAAATTGAATATTCATCGCAACCATTTGAAATAAATCGAAGAATATCATTTCGATGTACAGAATATTTCACTTCAGATAAAAACCTACCCTCTTTGCTATGGGTTCATGTACATTATATGTTTCATTTTTGTTTTAATTCAGTTCCAAAAGCATTAGCAGCTGCTACTATAGTTGATGTTTCGTCTGCATTTCACATGTTCCTTGAACCGGTTGAGAATATTATTTTGAACATGACGAATTTATATGGTGTGCGAAAGTACAAAGACGATTGGAAAAACATTGATTTGGACACTCTGCACGCATCCTTTGGATTGTTGCTGCTTTCTGGTGTGTATCGGTCATACGGTGAATGTGTCATTAAACTGTGGAATGACGAAACTAGTCGGCCAATATTTAGAGCAACAATGTCTTTGAAAATGTTCAAGCGTATCCATGGTTGCATTCGATTTGATGACCGCGAACAACGTATGGCCAACACTGCATCTACAAGTACTTCTGTAAGTGACAAATTGGCACCGATTCGAAATGTATACGATAAATGGAATAATAATTTGAAAGTTGTATACACACCAGGAAAAAACATTACCGTAGATGAACAGATAGTTCCGTATTCTGGAGAAGGCACCAATGCACCCATGTCAACACGCGTATAGGGCGGGTAGATCTACAGAATCTGCTCTATACCAGTTGGCTAGTAACATCCAGTCAGCTTTCAAAAACAAAGAAACCGTACTCTGTGCCTTTCTAGATATAGAGGGAGCCTTTGATAATACTTCTCACGAGGCTGTGAAGAAGTCTTTACACAAAAAAGAAGTAAATGATATGCTCAGCGGATGGATATGCCAAATGCTTAGCACAAAAATTGCAGAAACAAAAGTGGGCAACACCACTATAAGTATCAAAACAACAAAAGGCTGCCCACAAGGCGGAGTCCTCTCTCCACTACTGTGGAGTCTTGTTGTAGACGAATTATTATCGATGCTAACCGAGAATGGCATAAAATGTCAGGGTTACGCAGACGACATCACCTTAATAGCGAGAGGAAAGTTCGAGGATACACTCTGTAACCTGATACAGAGAGGACTGCCAGTAACAAAGGAGTGGTGCAACACAGTGGGATTAAGTATCAACCCAGCGAAAACCACCATAGTACCTTTTACTAACAAAAGAAGCCTGCCAAACCTCCGAACAATGAGAATGGATGGCAGTGCAATTCCCTTCAAAGGAGAAGTCAAGTACCTGGGACTTACGCTAGATTCAAAGCTTCTCTGGAGAAGACATGCAGAGGTAACTATAAACAAAGCAACGCGCGCACTCATGGTATGTAGGAGCCTGGCGGGGAAAAGCTGAGGTTGTAACCCAACAATTTTCCGCTGGATGTATACCATGATGGAGAGACCCATCCTCACCTATGGTGCAATAGCATGGGCTGAGAGAACCAAGCTAACCACAATGAGGAATATGCTAACAAAGGTGCAGAGACTGGCCTGTGTATGCATCACAGGGGCCATGAGGACATGCCCTAGAGCAGCACTAGAAGTAATTCTACCCTAACACCTTGTCATAGAGGGAGTAGCCAAGCGAACTCTGTTGGGCATTGCAAAAGAGGGGACAGGTTTAGGTAAAACTATCAGCAGTAGAGAGAAGGAGGATATTGCAAAGCACACTCCCTACATCGATCTACCAAGAGACGACATAGTAAAAAGGTATAACTTCGAAAAACACTTCGGAATTAAGCTTAGTACCAAGAAAGAGTGGGACAGCGAGATGATATCGCAAGTTAAGAAACCACATAGTATAGCATGGTATACAGATGGGTCCAAGACATTGGAAGGTATAGGCGCAGGGGTGTACGGGCCAAGAACCAAGCACTTTGAACCTATGGGGACAACACCCAGTATCTTCCAAGCGGAAATCCTAGCAATACAGCTGTGTGCACAATTCAATCTGGACCGTAAATACAAAGGTCAGGATATAGTTGTGATGTCAGGCAGCCAAGCAGCAATCAAAGCATTAGTTTCCTGTGAGATATCATCGAGAATAACATGGGAATGCCTAACAAAACTCAACGAGCTAGGCAAGAATAACACTGTTACTATACTTTGGGTCCCAGGACACAAAGGAATACAGGGTAACGAAGAAGCCGATGGTCTAGCGCGACAGGGTGCAGCCACAAAATTTATAGGACCGGAACCATTCTGCGGATTGGGCACACATTCTATAAAAGAAGAACTAAGAAGGGAGGAGAGGCATAAACGTTCAAACCTTTGGAAAAGCCTCCCAAAGCTAAGACAATCCAAATTCCTCCTCAGAGATTTTAACACTCGGAGAGCAAAATTGTGCATAAGATAAGGCAAACCGAATCTTAGGATTCTAACGGGGTTCCTTACAGGACACTGTAAACTGAAATACCACCTGATGAAATTGAGCATAGAGACCGATAGTAACTGCCGTTTCTGTGAAGAAGCAGAGGAGACTCCAATACACCTACTTACAAACTGCGACGCCGTGGCTCGCAGACGTAAACTAGCACTGGGGAATTATGAGCTGAGTCTAGAGCAGGTTTCATCCCTTGAACCTAAGAATATTCTCAAATTCATTAGAGAAATAGGGCTGGATGAAATTCTGCAATCCGCAAACCCAGCGAAGCTTTGAGAAGGAGGTACAATAGATCTCATTTAGGTCGCAGTACGCATCTCCACCACACAACATTAACATTAACATTAATATCGTGGGTGATGTCCGTTTCGTCAGTATATTCCATCCAAGCCGGCGAAATATGGCATCAAAATTTTGGTGCTATGCGACTCAAAAAGCTGGTATGCATACAACACACAAATTTATGTTGGTCGGAATCGTAATGCCACTCCTGAACGTAATCTCGGACGGCGTGTTGTTTTGGATTTGCTGGAAGGACTTTCTGACAGAAATGTGACGTGTGACAACTTTTTCACTTCGTATGAATTGGCAGAAGATTAACATAAGAATCGCATGACTATTTTGGGAACAATAAGGAAAAATAGTACTGAAATTCCTTCAGTTCTACTCGACATGCGTCAAAAGATAATTTATCATACAGAAGTTGTATATGAACATAAATTGCAAGCAGTTATGTTGTCATATGTTCCTCGCCGATACCGATTTGTGACATTGCGATTGTGACAATTGGAAAAATGCTAAAACGAACCATAATATTCGTCGTCGCCTTTTTATCGAGGAGCTTGGATTGAATCTCGTGGAAAAACAGATCACTAAACGTAAAAAAAAATCTCAAAGTAATGATGCTTCCAGTGTTATTCAAAGAATTCGGGAGATTCGCCATTTACCAAGTACATCAAAACGAGGTCGATGCTACATCTGCACATATAAAAATAACAAAATTCTTTTTGCTACACGCTGTGAAAACTGTAGAAGTTTCATTTGTGCTGAACATAATTTCAATTTATGCTAAAAAAGTACAAATAATTGACAAAAGTTAAAAATTCAATTTTTCTTTTCTAATATATGTAATATTCTAATTAATTTCATTCTAAATCTACCTTTATGAAG
Source organism: Dichetophora obliterata (assembly GCA_963920525.1). Classification (NCBI taxonomy): domain Eukaryota; kingdom Metazoa; phylum Arthropoda; class Insecta; order Diptera; family Sciomyzidae; genus Dichetophora; species Dichetophora obliterata. The sequence goes on along the minus strand of OY986436.1, from coordinate 232,051,620 downwards.
TTACAATGTATTAATATGATAGTAAACAATGTAATAAACATAAAAAATCACAAAGCATAAATGGTTGTTAATTTTTTTTAGCTTTTTTACAATTACAAATATATGTGTATGCGCGCGCATACAATGGGACCGATTAGATGTATTTCTCGAAGGACCGATGAGGGTTAAAACAAAACATTTTCATTAAAATTTATTAGGTAAAGTGTGTAAATATTCCACCATTTCTTTCAACAATTTCATAAAAAAAAAATTTACTCAAATTTTCATTAAAATTTAATAAAATTTTAATGAACTTCTTCATTAATTTTATGACTTTTTCATTAACTTTAATGAAATTGTTCATTTAATTTTTTTTAATTAGTTTAATGAAATTCCTCATTAAATTTTAACGAACTTATTCATAAAGTTTAATGATTTTTTCATTTATTTTAATGATTTTTTCATTAAACTTTAATGAAATTTTTCACTAAATTATACGTAATCATTAATATTGTTCATTAAATTTCAAATTTATGAATACCGTTCATTAAATTTTAACGAACGTGTGCGTTGGTTCAAAAAGAACGAATACTTTCATTAAAACAACGCACAAAATCACTAATTTTTTGCACATTTTCCGTTCCGTGCAGCATTTTCGCAAAATATTTTGCAAAACTTATCTGCTAGCTATATAAGAACATCAAATATTCTTCTGTAAACAGAAAAGAGCGCCACCTGTCTGTAATCCCAAACGTGTGGGGTTAAATTTGAAGAAACTTTTGGTAGACATCATTCGGCTATTCACCGCAAGGTGTATAGTTTGTACCCACAGTACTTACAAATGCGGCGCCATCTATCTGTGAATTTAAAGCACAGATCAAAACCAATGAAATAATTGTGCTAACCAGACGCGCATTTGTTTTATTATATCGCCATATAGCTGAAACTGATTACATGAAAATATTAACTTTTACAGCATTCTTATTCACAGTCATCTTTTCGATAAAATGGTGATATATATACAACATATAAAGTATTATTGATAAAGAACTGAGTGACAACGGTGACACAATAGTGAGAAAAAGTAGAACCATCACAACAAAACGAATTAATCAGGTGGGGGCGGGGTGTGGGGAGGCAAAAAACTAAGTAGATTACTATAAGAAAGATTTTATAGAAACCAAAATGTTCGTAATTACTCTAGACACACAACTGCATTCTTAGAGATAAATGGGGACGTTCAAATTATGTAGAGAATTTTAAAACAAAACTCAGTTTTATTTATTAATAAGTCTTTTGTCTGGTATGAAAAAATAGATTTCACATAAATTATTTTTGAAACTTGACTTTTTTGTTGCGCGAAGTAATCTTTTGTTTTAGCGGAGCTGTAATCGTCCAAATTTAAAATGCCTTTTTTCATGTAAAAATACACTTAATCGACAGTATTTTTTAAAATTGTAACTGTGGATAGTAACAGCTCCACTAAAACAAAAGATAGAAATTTTGTTGATATTTCGTTGGATAATCTCAAAATTTTTGCTCCGCTACAACACATGACACGACAGTGATTGATATACTGATAAAAAATTTGATATTTTTTCTTAAATACATAATATTATTTTTTATTTTATGGTGAGTAGTTTAGATTCTAGATCAATAATACTAAACACGTACCAAAACCGTTAAACATCCTGTATCTTGAAAGTTTTACAATGTGGGAGAAACCTCCATAAAGTTTTATACTCGCCTTATCAGGAGAAACCACCACCCGACAGATTTAATGCCATATCTGTTGCACCTTGTATGTAATCCATGCAGCTTTAAATATAAAAATACAGGTGTCCCTACTTATTTTCACATGACTGTATGTATATTTACAAGTCGCTTTTTCTCATTCTTAAGTTACGATGTTTTGTGAAAAATTTGTTGTACTAAATATTGCTACACATTTCTGAAGGTTTAACTTCTGCTGTGCGTTGCAGCCACACACATACTTACGATACGATATTTTAAAAGTTTCTACGTCCAGCTAAAGCCAATTTATATCTTTGGCGTTAGATACAAAGGGCTTAAGTCAAAAAATTGGAATTTGGGTTCTAATAAGTTATTTTTCCTATTTCGATTGCTGTTAACAACTTTGGTGTAGTACAACTGTATCACATTTAATTATTAAATTAAAAAAATTACTTCACCCGGATTTGCAATTAAAAAAACAATCATAAATTTCAATTAACAAAAAACCATATTGTTTGACTTAAGTTCTTTGTACCTAACGCCAAAGATATATCTAAAGAATCTTTTTCAGTTTTTGTCCTGAGATGATCCATGTGAATGGTTTGCTGTCAGCGCCACTGAGGCCAGATTGAAGAGGCGTTATTTTCAAACGACCGTTATCCAAAAATATGCTAATGAAAAAAAGAATGAAAAAGTTTTTTTAAGTACCTATTAATATTCTAAAAATGGGTACAAAGTTTGATATAAATCCATCAAACCGATATCTTTTTATAAAAAAAAAAACAAAAAAACATCTAAAATTCTAACGATTTCACTGTACATACCCCTTAAGTCTAGTTTTGTAAGATTATTTATAATTATGCACTTTGGGAGATTGTTGTCTTGAATTAAAAACTAGTCCCATTTTTAGGACACTACAATATACAAACTCTTTCCTTTCTCCCTGTGTATTATTTATTGAGTCTGTTTGTTTGCAACTTTATCTCCTAATTTCACTCTGTTGTTTTGGTTTAGTGTTAAGTCAATTTTTGTATTCACTTGAGAGGTGTTTAGGATTTATTTTCTCTTGTTGGTGTTATTTTAGTATGATATTGAGTTTTTTTTTTTTGTAATATTGTACATATGCTATATATGTAAGTCTCGTCTCAGATCTCAAAGGCTTGATGGTGGTAAATGGGTACCACACACATGCATAAGCTCATAAATGCTGACACATTTCCATACACAGCCAGCCACCACACACTAAATACAGACAGACAGATTATGTGCTCATTGTCATTCTTCTGACATTCCCCACACCATTCCATACACAGTCAGAATGTGAATTATTCTCCAAACAGTTCAAGTCAAAGTACATCTGAGTCCCGTGCCCACATGAGTCGATCTCGGTGCCATGGTGTACGTACGTTCATATGTCATGTGGGCAATGTGTGTACAAAAGTACAAAACACACCTTTGGCAAACAGTACAAATAAAATCCGTCGTCCAAATAACACAATCGTGTCTATCGACAACAGCAACAACAATTACAACAACAACAACAACAGGGTGACGGGGACGACGTCGTTGACGCTTTGACGTTAAGGTGAGCACAGGTTGATGCTTTGACGTGCAAGATTTGGGGCGACATCAACATGTTGTTAATGTGTAACGATGAAAATGATCACTTTTGACGCGTTTGACTTTTCATCAGAGATTTTTTTTTTTTTGCTATATGCATGTGTATTTATTTGCCTTATTTAGGTTTTTTACAAATAGTTGGTTTTTAAGCTTAATTTTTCGTTTGAAAAGTTATTGATTTTTGCTTAAGTATCTTAACCTTAATAGTTTGCTTGATATTGAATAAGTATGCATTTTATAGACTCTATGTGTCACAATATTCAGTTAAATGACTGTCATAATTAACCATCGGGAAAAAAGCACTCCGAAAGACCTTTTTGAGTGCTTACAAGTCAGCTGAAAGCGTGAAAGCGCTGACCCGACGTATGACACACCATTGTAATTTGAACATTGCATGTCATAGGAAAAAAGCACTCCAATTAAGCTTAGTTAGAGTTGCTTTAAAAGGCGTCTCTTGGAAAGTTTTGGGCCAGCAGTTGATTTTTGTTTTAAAGCTTCTTGAACTGTTCGCTTGAACAACAAAAAATAAAGTGCTGATGTTTTGCTCCTGGAGGAAGCTGCTGACATGCCGGCCCGTTGGGTATTGAAATAACTCTCTTAAGCCTGCTGATATGTTCTTTAAAAAAACCGTTGTAAATTGTTTTTTCCAAAATTTTAAGATTTTTTCATTAATAAATTACAGCACAAACTGTCCATCTATCATCAGTATGCGATAGTATTTTGTTGCTCTCAGTTGGACATGCATTGGTAAGTAAGATAACCCAATAAACATTTACCTTGGAGATCGGCTTGACCTCAAGTGGAGCTCGTTTCTCCAATCTCGTTGTGTTGGATATTAACTTGACCACCACTTGAGATCCAAGCCATTCTCCAGGGAAATGGACCTTCGATCTTCAGTTGAGATAAGGCTAGATCTTCAATCGATCTTCAAGGTCTCGAGACCGATCGAGACCGATCCCCAACCCAAAATGAAAACAAATAGTTCTTAAAAGATAGCTTTTCCAATTATTTTTGTAATTGAAACAATGAAAAGAGTTTTAAACCTAATATTACACATTTTCCCAAAGTTATTTAAAATAAATTATATTATTATTCAAATGCTAAATTGAAACGTTTTGGTTGCATGCATTCATTATGTTCTTTAAAAGAAGACTTGTTTACACAATTTTATAAAAAAATGAAAATATTTCATTTGACTTTTTCGCTTATTTTTAAAATAATATAAAATAAATATATGTATATGTTAGGGCGGGTCAATTTGTATGGACGAATTTTTTGGAGGTCTGCCTCAGCGAAATTCGTAAAATACATGTAATTTCAAGACTTTTTCTCCACTACAGCATATACAAATTCTGAAAAAAAGCTGTGCGGACTTTCGTAAATAGATTTTGTTCTCAATTATAAAATATGAATGTATGAATGTATGTGTATGAATCTATTTACGAAAGTCCGCACAGCTTTTTTTCAGAATTTGTATATGCTGTAGTGGAGAAAAAGTCTTGAAATTACATGTATTTTACGAATTTCGCTGAGCCAGAATTTGACCCGCCCTAATATATGTATTTCAGTTCCGCTATTTCCTTCCGCTGAATGCAACCATTGTTTATTTTCGGCTTTATTCCCCGAACTTTATTTTTTGCACTGAATTTTGAAACTTTCGCGAATTTTATCTCCTAAGCCATTCGAGGCTGATATTTTAGTTTTGCATTTTTGGACTATAAAAATACGTTTAATAAAAGTAAAAAAATAATTATTTACGCGTGGGCCGTAAACTGCACTTATGCCACCAAAACAACCTAGTGCTGCCAGGTACAAAAAAAAATTTTTTTTTACACTTCAACAGTATTGCCACTTTAAGAACTAATGCATCTCAAGCCAATTTCCAGCTCAACTCCAAGATGTTTTAGTTGACTTGTAGAAATGAGCTTTAGATCAAGTGGAGATTGAAGACGACTTTTTTCCAAGCTTGGAGAAAAAATTATTCTTGCTTGTTGGGAAGTATCACTTTAGTATCAGTTCCGCTAAGTTTGACTCGCAGTTTTTCTATAAACTAATTTGAGTCTATTTTAGTATTGAATATTTTGAGAAATAGGTATTTATGATGTTATTAATGGGAAATGCGAAATATTTGAATTAACGACCACATTCTACCAATTTTGCAATATATCTCAAAAAACAAAAGATTTTATAAAATTTCATTGCCTAATTTAGTTTTTATTGCATTTTACTTAAGTTACACTTATAGTATTCTGTGCCACACTGTAGATTTCCAAAGTTCTTTTAAACCTTTTCCATCTGTTTGAGAGGATAAAAAGAAAAATTGAATAGAACTCGTATTAATAACCAAATCAAGCAAATACTGTCTATTAGGGACTTTTCACTATAACTGACAGATTTTGACAATCACTGTTCATAAAACTTTTTGCCATGCTAAGGATATTATACAACATTCGAAGTGCCAGCGCAAAAAAAATCCAAGAATAAATACATGTGAAGATGAACTTATTATTATAATTATTATTATAAAATAGTTTAAATAAAATTTTGGACTTAGTTTTTTCTGATCGTGATCTTAATGCTAATTGTAACGAAGCTGATTTCCTTTTGTCAAATAACTCTTTGCATCATAAGGCGCTTTTAATTCGGCAGAAGAACACCAAGCCGGAATGGTTTAGTAGAGATCTCTTCAAACTAAAAAACCGTATGAATAAATTATACAAAAAGAGTAAATTGAACATGTCCTTTCGTGAAAACAATCTTGTGGCTCGTAAACAGTATGAAACTCTGAAGATCTCCCTTTATAGAAGTAATGTCCGGGCGTTGGAATCGGATATTAAATGCAATCCTAGAGCTTTCTGGAAATTTTTTAATAAAAAGAGAAATACTAAGGGTCTTCCTAAAAATATGTATTTTAAAGATAAAACATCGAACAATATTGAGGATGCATGTAATATGTTTGCTGACTACTTCCAATCAAATTTTGTTTTAGATAATGTTCCTATACATCAAGTTCGATCGCTATATAATGGAGAGCGAATCACTGATTTGGGCAGTTTAGTTCTTTCGGTAGAAGATGTTTTTAACGATGTTTTGTCACTCGATATTAATAAGGGTGCTGGCCCCGATAATATCCCACCAATCGTCCTTAAAAAATGTGCTGCTGCACTTGCTCAGCCTCTTTCACTAATTTTTAATTTGTCCCTTGAGAAAGGTATATTTTTGGATATTTGGAAGGTTTCAATTATAGTTCCTATTCATAAATCTGGATCAAGACAAGACATTGGAAACTATAGACCAATATCTAAGTTACCATCAATTCCCAAATTGTTTGAAGCCTTGGTTAAAAAGCAGATCTATCAAGGCATTAAAAATTCGATATCTGAAAGCCAGCATGGTTTTGTCTCTGGAAAATCAACCTCTATAAACCTGGTTCTATTCACTCACTTAATAAAAAATGAATTGGAGAATGAAAAAATAAAAACTCACTTAATAAAAAATGAATTGGAGTAAACAAATAGACGTTATTTTCACAGATTTCGCTAAAGCATTTGATAGAGTTCAGCACTCTATTCTAATTAATAAGCTCAGTCTAATGGGTTTTCATTCTTCACTCTTGTCTTGGCTTAGTGAGTACCTTTTAGGTCGTAGCCAAAATGTATGCATCGGAAAGACGATCTCAAAAGCAATAATTAATCATTCAGGTGTGCCACAGGGTAGCCACCTTGGGCCGTTATTATTTATTCTTTTCATCAATGATCTTCCTAATTTTATACAGTACTCAGAATGCCTTATGTATGCTGATGATGTTAAGATTTTTAAATCTGTAAGCTCTCTCAGTGATCAATGGAGTTTACAAAGTGATTTAAATAGTCTGCACTCATGGTGTATGCTAAATAAACTGAATTTAAATTTGTCAAAATGCAACATAATGTCATTTTATATGATAAGATATCCAATGTTCTTTGATTACTCAATTTTATGCAACGCCTTGATTAGAGTAGATTCTAAATCTGATCTAGGTGTACTCTGTGATAAAAAGATGTCATTTTCAGGTCATTATGACAACATAATCAGCAGGGCTAATGCTATGATGGGATTCGTTAGACGCAACACTAGAGAGTTTGCTGACCCGTATACCTTAAAGACTCTTTTCATTTCCATTATAAGATCAATACTTGAGTATGGGTGTGTAATATGGGACCAATTTTATGAGTCGCATAGTACAAGATTGGAAAAAGTCCAAAAACGTTTTACTCGTTTTGTTGTGAAAAAACTAAATTGGAATTTTATGCCAGAGTATAGCTCCCGATGTGCACTTATTGGGCTTAAATCGTTGAGTTCTAGAAGAAAATATTTTCTTATAACTTTTGTTCGAGATCTTTTAATGAATAATATTAACTGTGCGCCAATCCTCGCCCGTCTAAATATTTATGCTCCGGAAAGACACTTTAGGCAAAGAGATTTTTTTTACATTCCGCACCATAGAACTAACTATGGCCGGAGTGATCCGATTTTTAACATGTGCACTGTCTATAGCAGTGTAAAGTGCTCGTATAGATTTCACTCAAAATAGAGAGGCATTTAAGCAAACTGTATTGAGTATTGTATAAATCCTTAATTTTATATTCTTATAATAATTCCATTATAATTATTGTTTTAGTGTAATTTAAGATGCAATAAATAGACTGTTCAACATTTTTGTCGATTGTTTATAAATAAATAAATAAATGAATAAATAAATTATAATCTTTTATTTAACTTGATTCGTTCGTATGTCCTCAAAACTGGAAAGCCATTTTTCTAAAACTTGTTGGTATCCGATTAAGCTGAAATTTAGCATACATATGTAAGTCCGGTGACAATGCAATATTATGATAAAATTGTTTGCCACACCCCCTTTTACCGCCCAAAAATCCATAAAAATGCTATATGGGCCACCAAAAGGTCTACCGCGACTGAAAAATAAAATGTTACTGAAATTTTTTTAAACCTTTATAACAGAGTAAAAATTTTTAAATTTATATTGTGAGAGTACTGAGAGCTGATCTCAGTTGAAATTTTGAAAAAATGGCAACAAACATGATGAATGGTAACAAAAGTAGAAAAATGGTGACAAAAGTTGAAAAATTTTAACAAAAATGGAAATTTTATAAGTATAATAAATACTCGTATAATACAAAGTTTAATTCAAGTTTTTTTAGTTTTCTTTTTTTAAGGACCTGAATTATACTTTATATGATTTTTAAGTTCAATTAAATAAATAAAACTTAAAAAAATTTTATTTCTTTGAAGGGGAAAATCTGTATCATAACGTATGTATATAACGTATTATGTTATGGCTTGTGCAAAAATAATGACAATAGAATTTTCAACGAAACAATTATGAATATACAGCAACATCATTCCAGAAAACACTAAAATATTATTAACAAAAAAACTCGTGCACACTTCCAAGATTTTTTAATTATATTAATGCAGAGAAAAACCACTTCCATTTTTTGTATCGTAACGCGTCCTCTTTTGATTGCTTATATCTTTGGACAATACTTTCGATCGCTTCCACCTTTTACACTAAATATAGTACTACTAGAATGCTATCCTAAAATTAAAACAGACAAAAAAGTTTAAATATTGCTTTGCTTTTTTGTAATTTTTAACAACAAAAAAGACGTACGAACGTTACGTGCGTGACTATGGAAATGCCTATATCTCTAAAACTACGGGGCTGATTCAGCTGAAATTTAAACAGTAAAGTTTCGTCAAATAAAGCATGGGGTTAATGAAAAACATTTGGCAACACCCCCTTTTACCGCTCACAAATCAATAAAAATGCTATAACTCCAAAACTACGGGGCTGATTCAGCTAAATTTTTGGCAGTTAATTTCCTTCAAGTAGAGGATGGTTCAGGAAAACAATGGTGCCACACTCCCTTTCATCGCCCACAAATAAATAAAAATCCTATATTTTCAAAACTACGCGACTGATTATAAGCTGATTATAACTTGCTTCGTTCGTATATATGTATGTTTGTGTGTACAGTGAATCGAAAAAGTTTAGGCACAAAGCTATTAAAAATGTAAGTTCGTTAGTAAAATTTTTTCCACTTCACTTACAAAAAAAAGTAGTATGAGCGCTTAAAAAAAATATTTTTTACTATGTATTTACAAAGATAATTTTTTCCATTTCATTTCAGATTAAACGTTCGATAAACTAAAAAAACATTTGAACGACGATTTGAACGACTATAGTTTAAATGTTAATAAAATCTATGCCAAGTCCCTTGCGGCAAGTCATTATCAAAAGAGGTTCTTCTAAAGACGATTGATGGTGTTGTATTTTAATTTATAAGAAATTCAATCCTATTTTTTACTTAAATTCCCACTTTGCCTTATCATTATTTCGTTCGACAAAGAAATGTTCCGGTTTCTGTTTTATTTATTAAGCCTTTTCGAGCTTAAAATGATTGTAAGCACTTGCACAATAAACATAAAATTTAATATTATTGATTTGCAATCGCAATATAACAAAAAGGGTGTTCTTTCATTTGAGCTTATAATTTTTTGCTGAGTGGAGTTACATGAATAATTGTCGATTTAATAAACTTCAAGAACATTCTATAGACTCAATTATTCAAGGTTTATAGAAAATAAGTCCATTTTTGTATAATCTTTAATTCTACACAAGTACAAAAAAGTGAATTCGCCAATAAAAAATAAAAAAAATATATTGCAGCGGATATGTTTTCGAATATTTGAATACAAAATATCTTATATTCCAAATTAACTGAGCAATTTTAACATGCTTTTATTACATAGTGAAAACTTAAATATAATTCTTATATGCCACTATATAGAGGTGCAAGTACTACCCCATAAGAGCAAGAGCAGGGTTTTGCGAAGTAAGGCACGGAACATAATTTTTTTTGACATATTAAATTTGGGTGAACAGTGCAATTTAACGCATCCCTAACTTGTCTAGTTAGAGGATTAGCGTGTTACTGACTTTGAAAAAGTTGATGTAAAAAGGTTAAATAGTAATTTTCCAAACATTTCTTACCAAAAATTCACACCAGTTCCGGGTTGAAGGACAAAATACTTAAAAAAATAGTAAACTTTCTTCTTTTTTTAAACAAAACTTTCTACATTAATACACTTGCTCTTGTGTATAAATTAAGGTAGGTCGATTTGATGAAACTATGTTTGTAAAATTTTTCCCTGTTATAGAAAAAATAGGATTCTAGGAGTATATTTTTCTCCTCGAAATAAAACGTTCCCCCTAATTTTCACTTTTTGTTATTTTTCACCATTTTTGTACTGGAACCCAATAAATAATAACTTTCCAGACATTTCCTGTCAAAAATTCACACCAGTTACTATTTAAAGGAAAAAATACTCCAAATAAATAATTTTTTTTTAAACAAAACTTTCTATATTTACCAACTTGCTCTTTTGTATTAGGGAAAACTGATTTGCTGAAATTATATTTATACAATTTTTCCCTGTGAGAGGAAAAAAATAATGGATTCTAGGGGTAAATTTTTTTTCAAAAATTACTTTTTTGTAATTTTCTACCATTTTAGTACTGGAGATCATTTAATGGTTCGGTTTTTGGAAATCTCATGCCAAAAAAAATTCTTCGGTTTATAAAGCCTTGCTTTGCAAAATTTGAACGAAATCGATCGGTCGAAGACGAAGTTACAGCACTCTGAATATTAGCAGAGGAAGTGACTCTGTTAAGTAAATGTTTCTTCTTTCGAACTACTTCATTGTGCTAATTGATATTCAGAGTGCTGTAACTTCGTTTTCAATCGATAGACTTCGTTTAAATTTTGCAAAGCAAGATTTTTTTTAGCTAAGAAATTCTTTTTTGGTATCAGATTTCCACAAAATCGATCCATGTAGTGAGCTCCAGTACTTAAATGGTGGTAAATTAAAAAAAGTAGTTTTTGAGAAAAACAATTTTCCACTAGAATCTCTGTTTTTTGTCCTCTTACAAGGAAAATTGTTAAATTGTTTTATCATCACGGTGAGTATATTTTGAGCCATCTTATACTTATTTAGGCCTTCTTTGGCATGCTTCTCACTACATTTTATGTCTCTACAGGTGTTGTTTTTGAGCATTCGCTGCGAATGGCCTCCTTGACCATATTTTTGATGTTATGTGATAATGTCGGTTTTTTTTTTCTAGTAAGTGCCACATATCTCTATAGGTTCGTAGTAGGTGATTGTGAAGGTGTTTTGAACTGCTTACAATTATACATTAGTTATTCCTGCACAAGATAAGACGAATGTGTTGGATCATTATATTGTTGAAATAAATATTTTTGCCCAGTTTACCCCAACTTTTCAGCACTGGGTGCCAAATTTTCCTTTAAGATATTCAAATTAATTGCTTATCAATTTTCTCATTAATACAAAAAAAAAAAAAATCCCAACTCTAGATGCCACCACACACCCCTAAACTATAACATTGCAGCCACCGTGTTTCACTGTGTTAATTGTATTTTTTTCCTGTGGCTCTTTGTTAGGTTATCTCCATATTTTTTGTGCGCCATCCGAGCCAAATAAAATGTATTTGAATTCAGCACTAAATATAACGCAATCGGAAAATAAATCTGGCTCATTTACGTGGAGTTTTGCGAACTCCAACCTTTTTTTCTTGTTTGTAGCTAATATAAACGGCTTGCGCCGAGGAACTCGTCCATGATATCCAACTTTATGTAGTATATTTCGAATTTTTTAGCATCACCTTTTGTTTTAAACCGTTACTGCATTTCATGGCATAGTTGGAGTGCCGAAATCTTTGGATTTTGAGCAATTGCATTCCTCACAATTCGCTTCTGGTGTGTCGCAAATGTTTTTGGCCGCCCAGATCGGTTCTTACGCACTACTTTATCAACATTTACATAATGGATAATGATGTTACGCATACTTGAATATGACCACTGTACTATTTTACCAATTTCGCTATACGACTTTTTCTGTACGTTAGGATTTATTATTATTTTACGAACGTCAACCGAAATTTCGATACCGCTGCCCATTTTGCTCAATATATCACGAAATAGAGATAAACACTAACTTAAATCAATTGACATTTGAATGATTGTGCAGTCATTATGAGCAGAGAAATGGAAAAAATCAAAGAAAACTAAAATAATAACGTTATATTTGCAAAAACATAGTAGACACACAGCATGTGCCTAAACTTTTTTGATTTCAAAATCATGTCTTGTTTTAGTTTTTCTAAAATTTAATCTGAAATAAAATTAAAATTAATATATATTTCGTTGTAAAAACGTAGTAAAAAGTTTATTTTTTTAAACGCTCTTACTATTTTTTTTTCTGTAAGTGAAGTAGAAAAAACTTTACTAACAAACTAACATTTTTAATTGCTTTGTGCCTAAACTTTTTTGATTCACTGTATGCATAAATGTATGTCCGTCAATTTTGCAAACTTGTTGGTATCTGATTAAGCTGAAATTTAACATACATATGTAAATCCGGTGACAATGCAATATTATAATAAATTTTTTTGCTACACCCCCTTTTACCGCCCACAAATCAATAAAAATGCTATATCTCCATAAGTTTTGAAATTAAAAGATGTTATTAATAAGCTTTTAAGACTAAAAAGTAAAAATAAATAAAAAGTAAAAGAAAATTTTTTAAAAAATAAGCTTTTATTTAAAAAAGACGTAAAGTAAAAAGAAAAAAAGTAAATTTAAGTGACATTTGTCATATATGTATATATGTGTAATAAACCTACATTTTAGGTGCAGAAAAACCCCTCTCTTGGTTACTCATCTATAGTAATAAAACTCATTTTCTGTTTGTTTGTTTGTTTGGCCTTTATACAAATCTAAACGGCTCAACGGATTTTGCTCAAACTAGGTACACATATTAAGTTTATCCCAAATTAAAATGTTACAAACTTAGTTTTTGCCACGCCCCCTCTGAAATTTTTCAACTAACGTTAATTTTGTTATTATAAAACTTTTTAGTATCGGAGATTTTTGTGTATTTAATTTTAAAAAATTTTTGTTATTTTGACATCAAAAACATTCACATATCTTCAAAATTGGAGAAATTTTCAGTACAACGACTTTTTCATAAAACATCGTTGCCTAAGAATTAGAAAAAAACGACATGAAAATCAAAGTTTGGTCTTTCGATGCAAATATCTCCGCTGTCCATTAATCTATTTCATTCAAATTTTTTTTGTTCAAAAGTTCAATAAAATCACTTCACAAAAATAGGTTGAACTGTACCGTTAAGTCAGTGTATATATGTTTTATGATTATGTCAAAAAAGGTCCAAAATATTGACTTTTTACTCAAAAAATGACTCAAAAATTATTGTTGTTGTAAAAATGAAATCAATTAAAAATTTCACATCTGTCTACTTTTCATACGACATAGCATTTATTTGCAAAAATTCTTCCAGCTAAGCGCAAAAATTATTTTACTGTTTTTGTCATCAAAACAACAAGGGTACCCCCTTTCTTTTTTTTCGCGAAATTTATTTTTTCCAAAATGTTGTTTTTATATTTTTTACAAAAAAGTCAAGTCTCAAAAATAATTTCTGTGAAAAAATTACCCCAATATCTCTATCCAATCAAAAGTTATGGCTAAAAATCTATTTTTCATTCCAGACTATTAATAAAATTTAGTTTTTGTGTTAAAATTCTCTGTATAGTTTGAACGTCCCTATTAATCTCTAAGAATGCAGTTGTGTGTCTAAAGTAATTACGAACATTTTGGATTATATAAAATCTTCCTTATAGCAAAATCTACTTAGTTTTTTTTCCTCTCCACCCCCCGCCCCCTTCCTGGTGAATTTGTTTTGTTGTGATGGCTCTATTTTTTCTCTATTGTGTCACCGTTGTCACTAAGTTCTTTATCAATGGTACTTTAAATGTTGTTTATATATCACAATTTTATCGAAAAGATGACTGTGAATAAGAACGCTGTAAAAGTTAATATTTTCATGTAATCAGTTTCAGCTATATGGCGGTATAATAAAACTTATGCGCATCTGGTCAGCACAATTATTTCATTAGTTTTGATCTGTGCGTTAAATTCACAGATAGATGGCGCCACATTTGTAAGAACTGTGTGTACAAACTAAAAACCTTGCGGTGAATAGCTGAATGTTTTTTGAAAAGTTTCTTCAAATTTAACCCCACAAGATTGCAGATAGGTGGTGCTATTTTCTGCTTACAGAAGAATTTCTGATGTTCTTATGCAGCAAGCAGATAAGTTTTGCGAAATATTTTGCGAAAATGCTATTGCTACCAAACTTTTAAAAAGTAATATAATGCAGTACTGCCAGTTTTTTCAGTCGCAGCGTCATCTACTTAGCGTCATCAACACTGAAAAACATAGAATTGGATCAATTTAAATGTCCAGCTCACTTGCTAGATTTTTTGTTGTTTTTGCTTTGCTTGCAAATGCGATTATATGATCCTGATCTCCAATGAAAAAACGCAGCTAATAGAAATTTTAGTAGGTACAATCATTTTTAGTACAACGAATTTTCATAAAACATTGATAGCTAATAATGAGAAAAAAATTATATGAAAATCAAAGTTCTTACTTTTAATGCCAATAACTCCGCTGTTTTTAATATATTTCTTTAAAGTTTTGTTTGTTAAAAAGTTCAATATATTTTTTAATATAAATGTTTGTTTAGACGTTAAAATGTCCATATCTCAAGGACGCATTGAGTCCCACCATAATTTTTATTTTGTTGAAAAGGTAATTGTGCTTGCTTTAAGAAAAAGTATATATAAAAATCCTTTTTAATTTTTAAAATATGTTTTTCGTACCCCTTCTTTGAATTCAATTAGCTCACCGCAAGAGATGGAACCACCAAAAACCAAAATTTTCCAAAACTTTTTTGTATTAATGTTCGTTCAATTACCTTTCTAACGGTAGCTTACAAATAAAATTCAACATGTTTTTCATTATTCCAGATTTTAAATAACATTTAATCGAGAAATGTATGTTAAAATGTTTATATAAATGACTCTCGAGAAACACCGGGTATATCAGCTAGTCATCATAATAAAAGCGTACGTAAATTGGTAAGTTCTAAGGACTTATATAAATTTAGAAGTTTTCAAATACATTTATATTTAAAAGCTTGAGGCACCGATGTCCGCGATGTGTTAAACAGGTTTACTACACATTATCAGTGGAATTAAATCTTTTAGTAAGCTTACCTGTATATAAACTACGATCCATTATACAGGTTTACTACACAATATCAGTGCCTTAAGCTTTTAAATATAGGCCAAATATAGCCAAAGTAGGTTTTAGTAGAAACGTAACGTAATTTTAGGATTTAATTTTGAGTGAACGTAAATCTTTTGTGGCATTTATTAGTGTATATTTCAAGAAAATTATACAATTTTTTAGATGACAAATAATTCAAAATGGAAGCTGAAGGTCTCGCTGATCAAAGACGTGCGCGGCGATAGTGCGCTGTACACTCGAAACAAAAAAACTAAAAAAATTATTAACCTAGATGAAATAATGATAACAAATTTGATTGAAAAAAAACGCTTTCTGAAGGCCCCCTTATTTGAATAAGCTTTAATTTGAGCCATCAAACATCGAAATCGGTCAAGTCGTTGAAGCGGAATCGTGTACAGCGCGGAAAAAAGGTGTTTTGAGAAAAACATTTATGCCTGTTTTTCGGCCGACGCACTCTCTCGTCCAATACGCTGACTCGTAAAATAAATTATACAGGAAAAAATCCTTTTGACTACATATTTTCAGGATCCTAAAGATGAAAATAAAGCAAAAAATAAAAGTTTTCCGTCGATTTATACTAGAACCCCCTAGATTTGTGTTCTGGTTAAACAAGCAAACAAAAATAAAATATTGAAATAAAATAAAGAAGTAACTATAACAGACGGCAACCCTTGATAGAGTTGATGGCGGTGATCTATAAATAGCCTATTGCTTTGAAATGTCATATGATTAGCAGCCATACAATTCAAAAGAATGAATTCCAAAATCTGCTTACTCACATTAAACTAGTATTTAAAAAGTGAGTTGATCACAGCTTAATCACTCAAAGACTACTGAAGAGGAATATGTAGCGATTTCCGAAACAGACTGTCTAGTCAGCTGAGTGATTGACTCTATACAGAGTTGTTTTTGTTGTTGTTGCCTTCTTTAAAAAATTACTTGATCTAAAGCTCACAGTTTAATTCATGTAAAAATAAAATACAGTGAAACACAAAAATGTTCATAAAAACACGCCTTTGTAGTTAACATTTAATATTTATACTTGTAAAAAAGTGTGAAGCAAAAAACTTTACATAAAACTTTAAAATGTCTTGTTAAAGCTTTTTACAGCAAAATTAAGATATTTATTACTTTTTTTAAATTTATTATGGTTTCTATAAAAATTTTAGGTGAACAATTATTTGATTTAAACATGAAACCATTTTTGAATATTTCATTTCAACTCATTTCATTAATATTTTATGGGCTCTCCTTTGGCTTTAATGCTGAGCTGCATCGTCTTTGGCATACTTGCTAAGAAGTTTTCCAATATTTCGATACTTATCTTATACCACTCTTCATTAACAGCAACCCATAGCTGCTCCAGATTTTGTGGTGTTGGTTACCGAACAATTATTTTTTTTCTTTAAAATAATCCACATATTTTCAATGGGATTTATATCAGGGGATTGTTCTGGCTAATCCACGCAGGTAATACCTCCGTCGCGGAGCCAATTTATTGTAATTTTGCCCTTTGTTTGGGGTCATTGTCCTGCATAAATATTGTGTCTCCTGGTTCGCAGCCAAATTTTTCGAGACTGGGCAGGTAGGAGTCTTCAAGAATGTCAATGTAATCTATAGCTGTCATTTTTCCTTCAATCTTACGAAGAAAACCTAGTTTATTTCTCTGAAAACAGCTCCAGATCATTAGAGAGCCTCCTCCGAACTTCAAGGTTTCCTGTATATTGCGTGATGTTATGCCATTTCTTTTGTCAAACCATGATCATACGCGCCTATCTGATCCGAAACGATTTATTTTCGACTCGTCAGAGTCGAACTTAACTCTGTTAACTCTTGGGTCAGACCAAGTTACTAACTTCCACTGCTTCACATCCCAATCAGCATGTCACTTTGCAAAATCCAATCGCGAGGCCTTGTGCTTTGCTGTAAGTAGGGGCTTCTTTATTTTAGTTTTGGCTTTCATACCACTCTCTTTAAGACATCTTCGAATCGTTTCTGAGCAGACTCGAGTGTTTAAAGATTCGGCGATGACATTTCTGGCCTCTACAGCATTGTCGACCGCTCCTGATACCAACAGCCTCCTTATCGCCCTCTTTGTTTGTGAACACAATTTTTGTGGACGCCCAGCTTTATAAGTGTTTGGAACGAAATTCATATTTTTTCTTATCTTCGTGATAAATCCCAGCGAAACATAGCACTTTTCCGCGATTTCACGCACACTTTTCCCTTCTAGAAGATATTTTTCAATGATAGAAATTGTATTTGAGTTAATAACTTTCGGCATGATTTGAAGTAAAGATTAATTTTTTTTACTCAAAACCCGATTAAATATGCATTGCGAAAGAACTAATAAAAACGGCGAAGTAAATTAATTTTTTTTATAAAGAGATAACCGCACGCCATTAAATCTGAACACCTATTAAAAAAACCACGTGAGTCGCAAAATTGTTCACAAAAATTTTACAGTACCGTTAGTTATTGCAAAATCAATCAAACAGCAACAACAAAATTAATATGCAGTGTGGATTGTCAATGTGTAAGTTGATAAGAATACAAGAAAATTTGCAATTATTACCTTCTCAGTTTAAATACGTTAAAGATTTGAAATAAAGTTTTATATGAACATTTTTGTGGCTCACTGTATGTTCTATTGACAAAGATAGTATATCGAGGGCTTAATATAGAAAAGGTGTAACTCGTTTTTTTCGAAATCGCGTTTTTAACATATTCTAATAGATCACTCTCAAATAAACCTACCTTAAAAAAATTCCAAATTGTAGCCTATTTTAAAACCAAAGTTTTTCAGATGTTATTAGGTTTTTTCCTTTTTCTGTAAAGAAATTCAAAATTGAGTTACGCCTGTTCTATATTTAGCCCTCGATATACTATCTTTGTCAATAGAACTTATTTTATTTTTGTTTGCTTGTTTGGACAGAACACAAATCTAAACAGCTGGATGGGCCACGCGTTAATTTTGTACGCATTCTAGATTATATTGTTACTTTGATCACGTGCCTTTCGTTTTTTTCAATTGACGTAAATTTTGTTTAAAAATATTTTTTACCTTCGGAGTTTTTCGCTAAACTAATTAAAATGTCTGTTATTCTGGCACCAAAACATTTACACACTTTCAAATTGTAGAAATTCTTAGTACAACAAAGTTTTAATAAAACATCATTACCTAAGAATGAGAAAAAAAAACGAGATAAAAAATAAAAGTTTTAACTGTCGCACAGTGCACATTTATCTATAGTAATAAAACTAATTTTCTGTTTGTTTGTTTGTTTGTTTGTTTGTTTGACCTTTATACAAATCTAAACGGCTCATCGGATTTTGCTCGAACTAGGTATACATATTAGGTGCATCCCAACTTAAAATCTAACATACTTAGTTTTTGCCACGCCCCCTTTGAAATTTTTCAACTAACGGTAGTTTGGTTATTATAAAACTTTTTACCATCGGAGATTTTTGTGCATTTACTTTATAAAATTTTTTGTTATTTTGACATCAAAAACACTCATATATCTTCAAAATTGGAGAAATTTTCAGTACAACGACTTTTTCATAAAACATCGTTACCTAAGAATGAGAAAAAACGACATGAAAATCATAGTTTGGTCTTTCGATGCAAATATCTCCGCTGTCCATTGATATATTTCATTCAAATTTTTTTTGTTCAAAAGTTCAATAAAACCACTTCACAAAAATAGGTTTAACTGTACCGTTAAGTCAGTGTATATATCTTTTATGATTATGTCAAAAAAGGTCCAAAATATTGATTTTTACTCTAAAAATTACTCAAAAATTGTTGTTGTTGTAAAAATGAAATCAATTAAAAATTGCATATCTGGCTACCTTTCATATGAAAAAGCATTTATTTGCAAAAATACTTCCAGCTAAGCGCAAAAATTATTTTAATGTTTTTGTCATCAAAACAACAACAACCCCCTTTGATTTTTTTCGCGAAATTTATTTTTTCCAAAATGTTGTTTTTATATTTTTTACAAAAAAGTGAAGTCTCAAAAATAATTTATGTGAAAAAATTACCCCAATATCTCTTTCCAATCAAAAGTTATGGCTAAAAATCTATTTTTTCATACAACTGACTATAGTAATAAAACTCATTTTCTGTTTGTTTGTTTGTTTGTTTGTTTGGCCTTTATACAAATCTAAACGGCTCAACGGATTTTGCTCAAACTAGGTATACATATTAGGTGCATCCCAACTTAAAATCTTACATACTTAGTTTTTGCCACGCCCCCTTTGAAATTTTTCAACTAACGGTAATTTTGTTATTATAAAACTTTTTAGTATCGGAGATTTTTGTGTATTTAATTTTAAAATTTTTTTGTTGTTCTGACATCAAAAATACTCACATATCTTTGAAACTGGAGAAATTTTCAGTACAACGACTTTTTCATTAAACATCGTTGCCTAAGAATGAGAAAAAAACGACATGAAAATCAAAGTTTGATCTTTCGATGCAAATATCTCCGCTGTCCATTACTATATTTTATTCAAATTTTTTTTGTTCAGAAGTTCAATAAAATCACTTCACAAAAATAGGTTGAACTGAACCGTTAAGTCAGTGTATATATGTTGTATGGTTATGTCAAAAAAGGTCAAAAATATTGACTTTTTACTCAAAAAATGACTCGAAAATTGTTGTTGTTTTAAAAATGAAATCAATTAAAAATTGCACATCTGGCTAACTTTCATATGACATAGCATGTGTTTGCAAAAATTCTTCCAGCTAAGCGCAAAAATTATTTTACTGTTTTTGTCATCAAAACAACAAGGGTACCCTTTGACTTTTTGATTTTTTTCGCGAAATTTATTTTTTCCAAAATGTTGTTTTTATATTTTTTACAAAAAAGTGAAGTCGCAAAAATAATTTATGTGAAAAAATTTCCCCAATATCTCTTTCCAATGAAAAGTTATGGCTTAAATCTAGTTTTTCATAGCAGTCTTTTAATAAAACTGAGTTTTGTTTTCAAATTCTCTAAATAATTTGAGCGTCTTCATTTATCTCTAAGAACGAAGTTGTGTGTCTAGAGTTTATAAACTTTTTGTTTTATATAAAATCTTCTTTACTTTGCCTCCCCACCCCCCTCCTGTTAAATTTGTTTTGTTATGATTTGTCATTTTTCTCGCTATTGTTTCACCGTTGCCACTCAGTTCTTTATCAATGGTACTTTAAATGTTCTATATATGCCACTATAACATCGAAAAGATGACTGTGAATAAGAATGCTGTAAAAGTTAATTTTTTCATGTTTAATGTGTTATTTGAACTATATTGTTGAAAGTCAAATTTCCACGCCAATTAAATGTACCGACTTATAAAAGAGCGAAATTTCGACATTTTAACTCTCAATCATTGTTGTAAGCTTGGCTGCATTGAACAAATTTTATGGTTCAATTGCGTACTAACCGAAAGTAGGTTGAAAAGTATGCTGGAAAATATTTTAAATTAGAAATAAGTACTGCATTACCGACACGATTCCAATATTTTAGAAAAGTCGGTATCTGTTACTCAATTTAGGCTGTGTGCGAATTGATCTAAATGCGACCTAAACTAAATAGTGTCGATAAGGCAGTGCTTCCTAATTTAGGAAGCATTTAGGTAGCTAGAGACTTTCCTAAATTATTTAGGAAGCACTGCCTTATCGACCCAATTTAGTTTAGGTCGCATTTAGATCAATTCGCACACAGCCTTAGTTCTTTTCGCACACAGCGTAAACTTGCAGCAAATAACATAATGGCACTTCTTGCAGATTTTTCAGCTGGATTTATGTCGATTAACTGTTAACGTCGATAATATTGTTACAGGTTGCTGTTTATACTATAATAAAAATTAAAAAGCGGCTGCTTTCTTAACTTACACCTTTTTGCATTACAATTTACATTAAAAAACGACTGTACAATTTTTCGTATAAAATAGGAATTCAGAAGATTTAAGAAATTGCATCAACTATCAGACTCAATTTATATTAATTTTTAATTAAGAGACTATCCAATTGTTATTTTCCAACTGTAAAAACTACTAAAAAATTTTAGGAAGATTTTTATAAATATGATTTTCGTTAGCGAAGTGCAAGTAACAAAAAACAGTTTTTGATTGTGAAAAAACAGTGATAAAATTATTTCTTCGTTAAAAAAGCTTGGTAAATTTTTTAACTTATATTTTTATAGTGGTCTTAAACTTAAATTCAACATGTTTTTACAAAATTCCAAAATTTGCAAAAACATTTAATCGAAAAGTGTATATTAAAATGTTTATATAAATGACTCTCGAGTAACACCGGGTATATCAGCTAGTCCCATATAAAATTGAAACAAGAAATAGAAGGAGTGCTCCGATAATCATTAAACTTTGTATGCTTGGTAAGTTCCTTTGAGATTCCTATTAATTTTTTACATTAGGGGTATTCACACTGAGTTGGGTAGATTGGCAAATGCCGTACATTTTGTTTTTGTAAAGTGCCATTCTACCCAAGTACCCATCTACCAATCTACTCTAGCTGATCCCCTGACTTGTTTGGGGAGATTATTTTCTTGCCAAATTGAGTACTTTTTCCATTTACCACCTTTTGCAAGAATAGGCAATAATTGATCTAAGGGCATCAAATTTACAATATTTGTTGTCAAGGCTAATATCTCGAAAAATACACAAAAAACCAGTTAATAAAAACGCTTTATTTCAGATAAATTCATTTGTATTGGACTAAAATTTTGTAATTTAGTTCGTATGGCTACTATTGAAAATTCAACAAAAAATGGACGTGGTCGAATTATAACTACGCCTACTTTTCAGAAATCATAATTTCTGAGTTGTTTATGTTTTTAGAATGAAACTTGGTTTATATTAGCTATGAGACAAAGTAGTGGTCACTAGATATATAAATTTTGCCACGCCTACTCTTACCGCCCTTCTATATATATAAAATCGTTCGTGCGGTGTCTCTTAAGATCAACCAAGGCAACCAAATTTACAATATCTGTTAATATCTCGGTTAAAAAAGTTAATATATCGCTTAATAAAAAAAAGCCACACCCCTTTTACCGCCTACAAATCAATAAAAATGCTATATTTAAGATGGTTTTGGTCGTATTAGACTAAAATTTTGGTAAATTAGTGCATAAAGTTACTTTCGGAAACTGAACCAAAAATGGGCGTAGTCGCACTACAGTTATGCCAGTTCAGATACACAAAAAATTAAGATTTGTTTCCGATTGGCATGAAAATTCTTATTTCAGCCGGTCCGTGACAGGAAAACATTTTCCCCTGGATTACTAGCATGATAAGATGCTGCGAAGTTCACGTTAACAATTACTCGTATATGAAATAAGTTTTTTTACGCCCAATTAATGGCCTAAATTTTTCGCGCATAAAATGACAAAAAAAATTTGGTGGCAACCCTCTTCCAGCTGTCACTCATCTTTCGCCAGCTACATAAGCCGGGGAGATCAAACAAACACGCAGCACTGCCCAAAACTATTCTACAAAGTACTCAATTGCAATTTAGGGTGCTCGCAATAACCAAAAGTACTCAATCTACCCATACCCAACTACCCAAGTCAGTGTGAATACCCCTATTATTTTTTATGTAAGGTACATCTGTAGCTTCGTAAATATTCCCACTTCAATGAATTAATATTAAGGCTGTGTGCGAATTGATCTAAATGCGACCTAAAATAAATTGGGTCGATAAGGCAGTGCTTCCTAAATAATTTAGGAAATTATCGAGCTACCTAAATGCTTCCTAAATTAGGAAGCGCTGCCTTATCGACACTATTTAGTTTAGGTCGCATTTAGATCAATTCGCACACAGCCTAAGTCCACTTTCAGGCACATTTTATTTTATTTACAATAGGAAAATAAAATTGGGCTCTATTTGTTATTATTACCAACATGTACAATATAAACCAGCGATGCCCAGCGCCTAACTCTTTCCACTCTTTCCACTCTTCTACAACAACTTCAATATTTTCTTTATTGTTATAATTCGCCGAATTTAGTTTGCAATTTCAGCCTCGCTTCTTAATGTTATTGTTTTTGTTCTTTCGAACTATCGATAGCTGTTCTGCTAAAAACAATAGTATGAATCGAGGTCATAAAATAACAATTAACCCCGTAACGCCGAAGGGTGTGAAAATAGACCCCCCCTCCCACACGATTTTTTGCTAAACTTGACCTCCTCTTTCACCTCCGTAAATATTCGCACACTTACACGGGACACCCTGTATATTAGAAATCAAAAGTTTATACTTAAAATAAAATTTAAAAAAGTTGCATCCAAATCAAAGAATCCTTTTTTTATTATAACTGGGGCTGGGATTTCGATGACGTATGCTATTTTTTCTGCTGCTTCTAAGACATTTCCTAGTTATTTAGAACGTCCATTTATGTTTCTTAAATTCCAAATATGAAAAGTTTTTTAATGTATTTTTTTCGTAATTTTTCATAGTTTCTTATCGGTTTAAGTTTTTAGATAATTTTTACTAGATTTAGGGCAATTAAAAAAAAAAAATTTTTTAGTTTTTTTTTTTGTAAAAATGCAATTTTAACATATTACTTTAACAATAAAGTTCCTTCAATCAAATACATTACCTCTCGAAAAAGGAGTAGCTATGTTTATTGACGTCAATGAAAAAAAATCTCTGCACGTGGTGAGACTGGCAAAAGGGTATACAGACAGATGAAACAAGTGTCAGATAAAAACTCAGAATATGCTTATTTTAATTAACTAAATTTTACGCTCTTTTGCTGAAATATTAGGGGGTAGAAAATTTTAATGCTATGAAATTAGAAGAACTTGCATCCGATGATATATCGTCTTTTAAATATGTTCCTCTCGTCAGTGCAGATCGATATTTTTTTTTGTCATTTTTTAGGTAATTTTGTGCAATTTCTAAGGTCATCATAAACCGAGCCCTAGTTATACCTTATCTTAATTCTAAAATTTTAAGGTGTTTTTAAAAAAAAAATCATTTTTTTACAAAAAAATATTAGCTAAAAAAAAACAAAAAAAAGTTACATGAGCAAAATACAATTTAAAAAATGATCTTTTTTATAAGTGAATAATATGGTTCTATATTGCATACCAAAAAAAACCTGTAGAAGATACGAGTATTTTTCCCTAAATGTGTCGATGGTGATATGAAATAGTTTTTTTTAAAAATTAATTAATTTATATGGTGTACTTTTTGTAAAAGAGGAGAATTTTAAGCATATTGATGTAGCTTAAACTCTTCTTTCAAAAACTTTGTCTTAAGATATCAAGGTCTTGAGAGCATTCTTATTTCATAGAAATTCATCTGATTTCTTTTAATGCCTACTCATTAGTTCGTAAAGATCCATATGTCTATATCAACTGTTTTAGAAAAGTGCTCGTTTCTTATGACATTTCTCGGAAGTTCGCGAATCTTTTTCTAATGCAGATGAATGAATTTTCTAGCTAATTACTATTGAGTGATTCAGAGTTTTTCGCAATTGTTTTTGCGCATAAGTGATCGATTTTGAGAAGCAGAATGTAGATTAATAATGTAAACAAATATTGAGACAGTAGAAATCTTTTAATAAGTTTCAAAACAAATTCAAATGAAAAAACACATGCGGTGATGACGATGTCGACGCCAACTACGGTGATAATGATAACAAAGCGTCATACCGCATGTAACTGGCTATCGAACGGGCTGTTCTTAGCTGGGCTATAAGCAACGCAATAGATAGGTATTTCATATGTAGGGGAGGGTTGGTTTACTCGAGCAAAAAAAATATTGAATTTTTTAATTTTCTCTGGGGATTTCTGAATGTCTAAGAGCTTTCCAAATTTCTTAATTGATTTCAACAATCGAAGTTAAAAGAGTTAATAAAAGTTTATTTATTCTAAGTTTATTTATCCTCAAGTCCAATAGGACACGAATAATGCTTAGTTGTTGTCTACTGCAAAGTATTATTAACTGAATAAGAGGTACAAGTTTAGCTCAATAATCCTAAATTAATTGTTTATGTTGGGAGTACATTTTTTGACAACATCATGATATGATAATAATTTTGAAAACTAATCTGAGTAAACAATTTAATTTTTGTGGTATTTGTTTTATTCGTAAAGATACTTTTTTTGCATCTTTGTTATTTATTAGTGGCTTTGTAACTAGCTACCCAATTTCTGGCCAACTCTACTCCAACCTGCTTACCAAAAAAAAAAACACATACTAAGCAAAACGCTCCAACTTCATCTTTTGACTACGCAAGCCATCGGTTCTCGCTAAACCAGTTCTTCTGAAAAGATAACTTCCTATTTTTCGTTTCCGAAACAGGAAACTTGTTAGTTGATATGTCAGACAGATTTTGCTTAAAAATTACCAACGTCTTTTTAACGAGCTTAATACAATGAGGATGATGATGTGGGAAGGCCATCCAAGCCTCGAAATAGTAATTCTTATAATTCTTTCACAACTTGCAAATCAGCCGTTAAGTCTTTTAAGTTAAACCGAAAAAATCAATTAGATTATTATTCTATTACTTATCCACATAAGCGACATTACAGTAATTGAAAAATATGGACGGGTTCAGGGCTAACTTTAACATGACCTCCTAGATCTAAATAAAGATTTTTTTTTTCAATACAAACGATCTCTCTTTGGCGCCTGTTACACGTTCAATATTTATTGTGATACTTGGATCACGATCCAAATTCATGGATTGATGGATCGCGGTTGAATGCTACATGTTCAATATTTATCGCGTCAGTTTTCATACAATTTTTGCTAAGTGTGCTCACGAAAACCTAACTGCACAAGCACTTAAATGCACAGGCAAATGAATACCGTGAATACCGGTAATTTTTATTTTACCGCCTACTGCCATATCACGTATTGATGACACAAAATATGCTACACGTTCAATATTTATTGACAGTTTTGCGATCCGCGATCTAGATTTCAAAATATTTAAATATTTTGCGATCTGGAGCACGATCCGTCAATATTGCATGCTACACGCTCAATAAATATAACGATACTGTATATTGATCAATATATATTGAACGTGTAACAGGCGCCTTTAATTTAAGACTTTAAAATACAAATAATTCCCTCCTATTCCTCGAATTAAAAATACACCAAAAACCAACAAATTTATTTTCACCACTTGGATCACCACTTCATGAATTGGTTTCTGATCGGATTTTGGACATATTGGTCTTGTTGGAATGGTGAAAAAAAGATAATTCACAAGTTGCAGTGCTGAAAATTAATTTTGTTGGTTTTTGGGGTTTCTTAAATATTTTTGATGTAAAACTTCTTTACGCACGCTTGACACTTGGGAGTAAGCTGGTGAATGCGTTACGGAAAAAGGCGAACGGAAGTTGCTGCAAGCTTTTTAGCTTGTGGCTGGGGTTTGCGCCTTGTGTGCTTTACTCTGTGCTGCAACCACATTGGTTGTTGGTGCTGCTAGCATATTTTTGCTTAATTATAGGATTACCCAACTTTAGGAGTTCTTTGTGGTGATCTCACGGGATTCCACTTTTGTCCGATTTCGTTTGGGGATTTTTAACAAATCCCCACTTTACCCCATTTTCCCCGACTTCCCGCAATTTTCGTGAGATTTTATTTTCCGGAGTCCCGTGACGTGGAATTTTTATTTTTTTAGTAATACTTCTTTACGCACGCTTGACACTTGGGAGCAAGCGTTACGGAAAAAGGCGAACGGAAGTTACTGCAAGCTCTTTAGCTTGTGGCTGGGGTTTGCGCCTTGTGTGCTTTACTCTGTGCTGCAACCACATTGGTTGTTGGTGCTGCTAGCATATTTTTGCTTAATTTTAGGGTTACCCAACTTTAGGAGTTCTTTGTGGTGATCTCACGGGATTCCACTTTTGTCCGATTTCGGTTGGGATTTTTAATAAATTCCCACTTTACCCTATTTTCCCCGACTTCCCGCAATTTTCGTGGGATTTTATTTTCCGGAGTCCCGTGACGTGGAATTTTTATTTTTGTAGTAATACTTCTTTACGCACGCTTGACTTGGGGAGTAACCCAGTGGGCATTTTAGCGAGTGCTCCGCAAAAGAAGGCATGCTAGCAATGCTATTATTGGCGTCAATACTCCTTCCATGATCACTGCATTGCTGAGTACTTCTGTAAGGCCTACCTTGTGAAGGTTCTGAATTCTTATCATATTATTTTATATGAAAAAATTTACAAAAAAAAATTACTAAAAAATTTTAAATACACAGAACAGTTTGTAAAAAATGAAGTTTAAAAAAAAAAAAAAAATTTTTTTGTCCGAGTTGGGTCACGAACCCGAAAACTAACACATTTCATGTTGTATTATATGAATATATTTATGTGGAAAAATTCCAGGTCTTTTCTTATATTTTTGTATGAAGAAAATTTATAAAGAAATTAAAAAAAAAATGTTAAATACACAGAACAGTTTGGGTCTCGAACCCGGGCTCCCAAAAGCTTACTTAGATTTGTATTTATGCAAAATAAGCTATTGATTCTTAGCAACCACGATAGATGAGTGGGTAAGATGTCGGACCGCCACATGAGAGGACCATGGAGGACCATGGAGGACCATCTGAAATTGTTAGTCTTTTTTATTTCAAGTTGATATTTTTATTGCTTTTCCTTCTGACGTGACTTCTCGAAAGAGCGCTTCTGGCTGGTCTCTTTCGAGCAAGGAGAGCGGAAGGCCCGACAAATTTTCCCATTTCATACAAGCAATAAAACGGTGTTTGTAAGGAGTGTGGAATGCCTTTTAAAACCTAACGCAGGCCTGCTAGAAGGCCTTTGGACCAATTGCCCACTGAGAAGCTGGTGAATGCGTGACGAGCGCGTTACGAAGTTACGTTTCGTTTTTGCAAGACACAGTGCAGGCCTGTTGTCTGTATCACACTGTTGGAGCAAGAGAGCAGTGCGCGCACACATTTTCTTTCTCTCTTCCTCTCATAGCCAGTGCCTGAAATATATATATATATATATCCCAGTCAGTTGTTCGTTTGCGAGCTTGCTAGCTTTACGCGAACGGTGATTTCTTGATTAATTCGTAATTTCATTTCGTTCTTGAACAATTTTATAAATTAATATTTTGTTCAATATATTAAATATTCTAAGTTAAAAGTAAATAAAATTGTAAATTCATTTTAAAGTTCATATTATGTGAATTTCCTGGTGAATATTTGTAGAAAATTAATATGTGTACATTAGGGCGGGTCGATTTGTAGGTAGTGAAAAAATTCACCAATTTCCCTATGATTTTCGTATTCTATGGGTTATTCCATGAAAATTTGCCGAAGGAACCATACCTCTATCGTTAAAATCGAGTCCCCTACTTTTTGTTGGTAAAAAGTTCAAAAGTTACGGGTATTTTTGTCCAAATTTTGGACCATTTTTCCATTTTGTTCATGATTTTGTCCAAGAATATTACTTTCATGGCCATTTTTTTGGCTCAATCCATTATTTAATTCAATTAACAATTCAAAACGAAGAGTTTAAGCCCAAATTTATCGAATTCGGTTGATTAATTCATGCGATTTTGCTAAAACAAAATAACACATAAAACCAACTTTTTGATTTTTTTTCCCTTTTTATTTTTTTTTCTACAAAAATTCAAATTAAGATATAATAAAGTATCTATCAACCTATTATCAAAAAAAAATATTCAATTTGAGTGTAGTAAAAGACAAAATGTGAAAAAAAATATATTTTTTCTGAAAGTCTTGTTTGCTTTCAAGTCGTGGTGTTTTCGTACGGCTCTCTAATGTCGTCGCCCTAGCGCCTTCTACATTCTTTCCTGCAACTCGTTTAGCAACTTGTAAGTCAAAAAAATTGAGCCAAAAAAATGGCCATGAAAGTAATATTCTTGGACAAAATCATGAAAAAAATGGAAAAATGCTCCAAAATTTGGACAAAAATGCCCGTAACTTTTGAACCGTTGGACCAATGTTGGAGATTTTTTTTTGTAAATTGATCAAAATGAGCTCACCTTTGCAACGCGCCTGCTTTACGATTAAACCCGATCGATAGTTTTTGAGTTATGGATGTGAACGTGTAGGTAATATTTCATACGAACGTCAATTTGGGAAAAAATCTACCAACAAAAAGTAGGGGACTCGATTTTAACGATAGAGGTATGGTTCCTTTGGCAAATTTTCATGGAATAACCCATAGAATACGGAAATCATAGGAAAATTTTCGAAAAATAAATCGACCCGCCCTAATGTACATGTATATGGGCATTTCCATCGTAACTCACGCGACATGCGTACGACTTAAAGCTTTGTTTTCTCGGAAGCTTTTATTTTTACTAAAACAAAAAGCTTACGAAACATTTACGTAAAAGGAAACTACATTTGTGAAACAGTGCAGACGATTTGATCATCATGTTTAATGAATTTATATAGAAATTTCTTACATTAATAAAATTAAAATGCTTCTCTTAATAATATCATAAAATAAAAAGTTTTTAATAATATACATACATAAAGATGGAGCTAAGGAAGTTTTACTTCAGTTGTTTGGTCTAAAGCACACTCGTTTTTTTAACCCGAAACCTCTAATTTTTTGGCATCCCTGGAATTCCAACATTTTTTCTACTAAGATCAGAAATATTTTCTTATAATTACACAAGTCATTTTAAATAGGAAACATAAGTTTATCGAATTTTTATGATTACGTTTGTGTGTGAAATGCAAAAACAGGCACTTTGAGCATTTTTGAAAAAAAGTCAAGTTTCAACAGCTATAACTTTGTTATCCGAATCTTTGTTTTTGTAAATTTTTCCACAAAATAGCTTAAGACTTCTTATAGCACCGTGTAAAGTCGTTTTTAACAATTGTGCATTTTTTAATTTTAAGCGATTTTTTCGTAAAAATAACCAAAGCCGAAATATTAAAAATGTTACATTTCTTGAAAAATTTCATAGCAATTTTCAAAGAAACATCGTTACCTAAGAATGTGAAAAAAACGAAATGAAATTCTAAGTTTGGTTTCAAACTTTTCATTGGTCTTTCGATGCAAATATCTCCGCTGTTCATTTATATATTTCATTGAAATTTTTTTTGTTCAAAAGTTCAATAATAGCACTTGACAAAAATAGGTTGAACTGTACCGTTACGTCAGTGTAAATAAGGGTAAATTTTATGATTATGTCAAAAATTGTCCAAAATATTGACTTTTTACTAAAAAAATGACACAAAAATTGTTTTCGTTGAAAAAATGAAATTAATTAAAAATTGCACATCGGCTGCCTTTCATATGACATAGCATTTATTTGCAAAAATTCTTCCAGCTAAGTGCAAAAATTATTTTACTGTTTTTGTCATCAAAACAACCCTTTGATTTTTTTCGCGAAATATATTTTTTCCAAAATGATGTTTTTAAATTTTTTACAAAAAAGTCAAGTCTCAAAAAAAATTTATGTGAAAATATTACCCTAATATATATAAGCACAAACAGAAACTTAAGAACACAACACGCACACTGATAGATATCTCTTTCCAATCAAAAGTTATGGCTAAAAATCTATTTTTTCATACCAGCTATATAGTATAATATATATTAAAATTCTCTATCCCAAATATCTTCCTTATATTAGTACTTCTGTATTTTCCACATAATCACAGAATGTTTTGTAGTTGTTTTAAGTGTTGTTTTCAAAAGCATTTCAACAACATTTCACAGCAATTTTTTAAATTTGAATTTTTAAGATTTTTAGTTATTACAAGGAAGAAAATTAATTTTTTTTCCAAAGAGTAAAATATTACAACCCTAGTACTTTTAATCTCATTTTTAAAATTTTATAGCTCATTTTAAGAAACAATGAAATAAAAACGAAATACTTAACAGCACAAAATTATGTTTTATGAGCAAAAAATTGACAAATATGTAGAAAGTCAATACATTTTTTAATGTTTTTCCATTTACAACAAAATGATCAACTCGTGGTCACTCAGCGTACTACTATGGAACTCATATTAATAGATGCCTGTTTTTATCCCAAACCTTATGTTTTCAACTAGTCATATATTTGATTTTCGTAATTCGCAAAATAGATGGAAAATATTCATTTGAAAGGCGGCATACAAAACATAATATTGTTTCAATTAATCAGAAAGTGTTTGTAAAAGCTTATCAAAGTGAATGGTACTGCAGAAACCACAGAAGACTACTGAAGATTTGCTGTAGCGATCAACGAAATAGCCCTGAACTTGTTGTTCTTGAAACGTGTTGCTGCTAATTTGACATTAAATTCAAATATAATTCCAAAAAAATGTTATTTTTTAGAATTGAAGGGCTTATTTCAATAACGTGATAAGCATGACATGATCTAAAAAAATCGATTTTTTACGCTCGCTACAACAACCACTGAAGAGATTTTGGCTATTTCTTATAAAATTTCAAACCTTTTTGTAAAAGCTGACGTATTCATCCATTTCTACATACAAAAATTAATTTTTTCAAAAATTTACAGTCGATTATTTCCAAATATGTTTTATGTGGCTTATCATGTTCTTGCAATAAGCCCTTCAATTATAAAAAAACAATATAGTAGTTTGGAATATTTATGTTTTTATTTAATACATAAAAATATTCAGGATTGCTAAGGGGGGCTTTGAACACCTTGAAACTCCCTTATCTACGGCGTTGGCTATAAGATTGTGTATGTGTGTGTGTGTGTGTGTGTGTGTGTGTCATTTTTGTATGAATGTATGTGTGTATGAATAACCCTCCAGGAAAAATTGGAAGGCTTCCATCTAAAAGTGATAAAGAAACATTCCCCACAGTATCTTTTGAAAGCTTAAGGGTAGTTTTGTATTTATATTGTTTCCAAACCGTATCTTTTGGAAGCTTAAGGGAAGTTTTGTGTTTATATTGTTTCCTAACCGCTTCTTTAAGAATGCATTTGGAAACTTTTATTGTCAAGGAATGACAATAGGAAATATTAATATCATTGTTTTCTAGCCGCTTATTGTAGAATTCGATAGTCTAGTGGTAGCGCGCTCGACTGTCGCTCAGGGGTCCCGGGTTCGAATCCTGGCCGAATCAATTTTCATAACAAGGGAGAGGAATGTTTCCACATTAATTCTTAAAACAGGGGAGAGGACTGCTTCCAATTCACTTTTGAAGACAGCGGAGAGGAATGTTTCCACATGACTTTTTAACACAGCGGGGAGGAATGTTTCCCTCTAATGACATGCTATGTAAAAAAAGCAATGGAGTGTGCAACAAAGGGGAATGCTTCCTACATTCCATGGAATGTTTTCTGGTAACATCCGGGAATGCTCACATTTCCTGGAGGGTAAAGTTTTGAGCCTTATCAGCAGTAGTGTTGACGCCGCTGCAGCCGCCGGATATGATCGCCATGTTAGACGCCATTTTTAATTTTTGGCACACAAACAGAAGCTTAAGAACACAACACAGCACATTGTACTAAATTGTGTGAAGCAAACACAATGCTAATAATAATTGAAAATGATCATAATAACTAATAACAAAAATTTCAACAAAAAGTAGAAAACATCATCAATTTTGTGTCGATAAGCAATAATAGCTTAAACAGACAAAACTGAATTATTGATGTAGCTGTAATCCTTGTATACTCGTACAGGACTTTAAAAACACAAAATCTAGAGCTACTAGCATGACCTTAGCCAAAGTGATGACAAAAAACCCAAAGACCTTGTCATATAACTTATGTATTTTGCTATAAAAAAATTTTGAAGCGAGATTTCTTGAAACTTTGTACTCAGACTTAAGCTGTTATTGCTTATCGACACAGAACTATCATCAAAACTGTAACAATAACAAAGTTAATGCAATGAAACACCTGTTTTTGTTTTAGAAAAAACAGACACTTTTTAAAAATTGTTGCTTATATTTGTTTGTAGGTGTTTTTATTGTAGGTTGTATGTAAGTCAGTTGTTGTGGTTGTTAGCTAGTTAGTTCTACCGCTTTTGTTGTTGTTTTTGTTGTGTGTTTTTGCAACAATTAATAAATACATATTTTGTTGCAATAGTCATCAAAATGTCATGACGCTAATGAGTTAGTGTGACGTTTGGTCGCTTAGACGCAATGTTTGATGGAACTGTCGCGATCTCAATCGCACAAGTGTTTTTGCCCGGCCTGCCGCTGTGTTGAGTGTGAGATGTTGTTGTTGTTGTTTTTTCATTTTTTGTTTTCTTTTAAATGCTCACCGGTGATTCACTTACTTTATATTTAGTTGCTGCGCGAAAACAAAAACTAATAATAATTATGAATTCTTTTTGATTACATTTTTGTTTAGCCGCTTTTCTTTCTACCTCTGCTGCTTTCTTTTACTCCGACGTATGCAGTTTTGCTGCAGCCACAAAATATATATACGTTTAATTTTTTTTCCAACTTTAACAAGTAATCAGTGAAGTTCTTATGAATAGAAAACTTTAGCAATGCATACAGAATGCTGGAGAAATATAACTTTATGTTTTAAAAAGAATTAGTTAACAAAACACTTGTTTGAAAAAATTGAAGTTTCAAATGTCACTTTGACGTTTCACCAGTTCATGCTGTTTTTTGTCGTGCGGTGATTTTTTTTTTTAATTTTTCTGTTTTGTAGTGCTTTGTTTATTTTTATTGCATGCTTTTTTTTCTTTTTTTTTATGTTGTGTTCCAAAAACTTTTTCCGTTCACTATATTTGATCGTATGAACGCAAACGTTGCGAACGCGTCACGTACCGCAGGCGTAAACGTTGCCAAAACAACTGATTTAAACGTAAAACTGTGCTGCTCGGCGCAGCTCCAATGCCGCAGCGAATGAGCTAAGAATGAACAAATTAGCGATTGGATGGATGGGGAACTTGGGTTGGCTGAAGTTGGAGCACATGTTAACACTACTCAGAGAGCGACAGGTAGTCAGAGAGCGAGAGAGAGAGAGAGAGTGAGGCAGAGAGAAAGACAGAGAGCAAGAGAAATAGCTCGTCTTTTGGTCAGGT
Organism: Dichetophora obliterata; assembly: GCA_963920525.1. NCBI lineage: Eukaryota > Metazoa > Arthropoda > Insecta > Diptera > Sciomyzidae > Dichetophora > Dichetophora obliterata. The sequence continues at coordinate 232,017,049 of OY986436.1, read as the reverse complement.
GCAGATCATGATAAAAAATCGCAATAAAAGTGAGCTTCTGTTCTATCTATGCACTAGTTTTCTGCTCTCAGTTTTGACCTTTGGTTTTGGAATTGAATTTGAAAATTTTTCACATTAAAGTTACGATTTGCGGAAATTTTAATGGGTTATCAGGTTTTATTGCACTATTAAATTTTAGGGGGAGGTTGAGGAGAGAAATTGAAGTGACATGTAGATGGCGGAGGATTAAAGCTGACTTTTACGGAGTAATTTTTTGAGTTGTGATCTAAGAGATTAAGGGGAAATTACAAGTTTTCCCATTTGGCTGTAAAACACTTTCATATTATCAAAACATACATAAAAGTCAAAACGAATTGCCCCTTTCAGCCCTTAAAAGGACTTTGCCTGAGCTTGTATTGATCCACTGTGTTGTGCGTGTTATAAGAGGTTTAAACAGAAATGATCGAGAAGTGGACCAAAGGCTCATTTATAAGGTTGTGGCACTTGAGCGCGAGCTCGGTCGAACTGTCAGAATGGATGAAAAAAAAAAGCAAGAAAGTGAATGCATAAATTAAAGAAAAGCCCAGTGACAGTTCAAGCAAAGGCCGAAAAAGAGTGCATTTCTCTCAAGTGCCACAACCTTATAACTGAACCTTGATTGGACCTAAGATTTTTATGCCAACTCCGAACGACTTATGTTCTCAAGAAGCTTTACTCTCTGAGATTTGCCATTGTATGCATAGAAGTTGCCGAACATAAATATTAAATCAATTGAAAATACATTCTGTCTGAGCTGTGAATTGAAACTGGGCTACCGCGGTTTCTTATGCCCCTTTTCCACATGGCAATTTTTCCTGCTAGAAAGTCGAAAATACAAGGGAAAGAAAACGCACAGCATCAAAAAAAGAACAACCAGCATCAAAGAAAGAACAGCACAGAAGAAAAACTTGCCAGTTCAGACTTGCCTGTACCGCAGACTTGCTGGCAAGAAAACTTTCCGTGTGGAAAAGGGGTATTACTTGATAGTTCACGCACTCTACCTAGTAGGCTATGAACGCCACACAGAAGAAAAAAATAAATTGATATTTAAAAATTTCAATGTATCCGTTAATTGATACTGAAAATTACATTTGTGGTAATATGTATTGGTGAATCCGGCCAACATTTTCTCTTCCCAAAATTCAAATTATCACTTCTAGTCACCCGTTTTCAGTCCAAAGAAAACATATAATATATATCGGGGAGAAAACTGAATTAAATTAATTTTTTTCAGTATTGCTGCTATTTGCTGAATTTTAGCAGATGTTTCCTGAATTTTAATTAATAATTTCTAAATTTTTGTTGATGTGTTTTGTAAAAATGTCTTAAGCTCTTAACCTTACGATTTCTTTCGATAACGATTCACCCTCCGAAGAGCTAACTTTTGAATAAATATTACAAAACTTCTTTGTAGTGATGATAATGCTAGTTATTCCGTGATAAATTTTTTTAACATTTTTTTTACACCGACACAAAAGTTATTTTCCGTATACATAATTTTTACTGTGCGATAAATATCTGCACAAGTCAGTTAACAAGATTACATTGACAACTTTTATTATTATGCCACTCATATTTTTTGATAAGCATTACAAAAGTCTGTGATAATGTGTCGTGTCTAGATTTAGTGCAACAACATATTGACACTTATTTTATTGAAATATATATCTCTAGCCTACGTACGGGTATGTAGTATTCACGTTATTTAAATACTAATGTTGACACTGAAAAATTTGTTTTTTTGCAGCAAAAAGTAAGAAATTTTTCAAATTTTTCAAATAAGACATAACAAAGAAAATATTATTATTCCTAAAAATATTATTTGTTACCATAGCTGTTAAATAATGATTTCTAATCGTTGTCATTAGCAATTCGATTATTTTTTTGAAAAGGTGAACTAATTGATTTACTATGATTCTTTTCTGTTTGTAATCGTAATCTAATAATTACGATCACCTTAGTTTACGAAATTAATCAAAAGTAATCAAGAAAATATAATCCGACTACTTTTAGAAATTATTTTTGATTCTTTTTGATTATTTAAATAATTTCTATAAGTTGTCCTATTTTTTTTTTCGATTACTGTTGATTCTTTCTGATCATTTTCGTAATTTCAAGTAATCGTAATTATTTTTTGATTATTTGTAATCGTAATCAATTACTTATCATAAACTTCTCCCTCAAGGATTATATAATGACTACAATTATTTTTAAAATATAATATAACTAGCTGAAACCAGACGCTTACCTGCCACGCCCCGTTTCCAAACGCCCATAAAATGTAATCTTGCTTATTTAAATTGTGGTCGAATACTTAAAAATTTGAAAACTTGAAAAATTCTGACGGAACCAGCATTAAAATTATGTTCGCTTTTAATGTGTGACAAAAAAAATTGCTACAAAAAAAAGTCATCGATCATCCAGAAAGCGTCGTAAAGGAGCTCCATACAAAATGTATGGGAAAATGAATTTTCCTCATATATTTTCTCGGGGATTTTTCGGGAATTTTTTTGGGTATTCTTCTTGTTTGGCCGGAGACCAGTTCGAATTGGTATGAATCATCGCAATCGGTCCAGCCGTTCTTGAGTTATAAATGTAGTAACTTATGCCACTCTCTTTTATATATATATAGATTGATAACTAATCGTAATCGCAATTTTACAGCTATGTTTGTAACTATGAAATTTATTGACTTTTTAAATATGAATAAAGCTAAGAAATTGCTAAAAAATTATACGAATGAAAGATCTTAACCAATTAATGGAACAGCTTGTAAGTTGAATTTTGTTGAGTGATGAGGAATTAGTTTTACATCTTGATGAAGTGAAAAATACTTAATACCTGTTGATAAAGATTAATAGTGCTTCATACTTTTAATATAGCTATGTCTAATATGTTACCTTTTAAAAAGTAACTTTGGTTTCTGATCATGTGACAAATATAATATTGATCTTTGTTTGGGCTCCTTACCACAGTTCAATAGTTTGACTTCAGCAGATAAGGGAGAGAAAATTATAAATAACCCCAGCAAAAAAAGTGATTCCAAAAAAAGCTAAAGAGGAACAGAAAGTCTTGAATTTCATCCCTTTCACTTTCATGCCTAAAAGGCATTTTTTTAACATTTGCATTAGAGAACTGACATTCCGACATTCTAGCGACATTTAGCTTTAGCCAGCTTGTAAAAATGCCAAACAGATACAAGTCATATTCATGCTTGCTCATTGGCTTGGCTTGTTTAGACTTACTTCGTCGGGCAGAAACTTGAAAAGCTTGAAACGATCGGCAAAAGCTTGTAAGCTCGCAAGTATTCAATTAATTGAATTTAAAGCAAGTATCCAAAAAATTCAATGAGCTTGTGTAGATAGAGCTTAAGCGTAAAAGGACTTTAAAGCATTCTGTGGACTTCGTGGTTGAAAGTTTTAGGGGTAGATGATTTCGAATCTGATGTTAAAATTTAAAATTTAAGAAGGCGGGTAGAGTTGGAAATATATAATAAACAAAAAATGCAAGTTAGCATTTTTGGTGTGACGTGTCTTAAGTGTGACTGGACAGCCATCCGAAACCTATGTTTCGAATTGCTGATAAGCCTTACAGGAATTTAGCTTAAATATAATATGTACAATAATGGGCATAAGCAAAGTTCATATAATTTGAATACAATAAAAACTGGGCTTATATAATAAAAACAGGGTTCTCCTCGAACATTCCGCCCCCCAAGGACGATAGTTCTTTAAGTAGACGAGTTGCCAAGAGAATGTGTAGGTATTTATCAATGCGTAAAAGTAAGGCCGTTGGAGGTAATTGTTGTGTCGCCCGGTTGACTGGCTGCGCCTCGACTCGCAGCCGAAGAGCCATTACTTCTTTGGGTTTCTCCAATGGCATCGTGGGGATCTAAATTTGGAAGAAAACAAATTTTTCTTATTGATCTTTTGAAAAATTTACCATTGCATTTTAAGGTAACCACGCGAACCAAGTCATCCTTGCCTGGATGAACTTCTATAATGCGGGCGAGAGGCCATTTTCCAGGTGGACATCTTTCATCATAGATTAATACAAGATCAACGATCTTTGCGTTCGCGCGTGTAGTTGCCCATTTTGGTCTTGATTGCATTCGGCTTAAGTATTCCGAGTGCCATCTCGACCAAAAATGTTGCTTCATCTGTTCTACCATTCGCCAGCGGTTGTTGCCAGTTGTTTTCAAATCTAGTAGATCCTCATCTGGTATACTAACTGTAGGCTCATCTATTAGAAAATGAGCAGGTGCGAGTGCGTCGCAGTTTTCAACATCTGCGTTCAGTGGACTCAGTGGTCGTGAATTTAAGCAGGCTTCAATTTCAGCCAGCAACGTAGCTAGTTCCTCATAGTTTAGAAGACGGTCTTGCATAATTCTTTTCAAATGATGCTTGGTAGATTTGACGCCTGCCTCCCACAAACCACCAAAATGCGGGGATGCAGGAGGAATAAAATTCCAGGTGTACCTTCTTCCACCATATGTGCTCTCAGATCATTCGTAGCTGAAGAACTATTTCTTACATGCATTTTTTGCAATGCAGTATTAGCACCTACAAAGTTAGTACCACAATCTGAATAAATTTGAGTACATTTGCCTCTTCTTGAGACAAATCTGCGGAAGGCAGCAAGGAAAGCCTCGGTTGAAAGGCTCGATACAGCTTCTAAGTGTATGGCTTTAGTTACCATAAACAAAAAAATACATATGTACCCTTTTGAAGTCTTCGAGTTTCGAAGTAATGACTGCCGAACATCAATTGGACCAGCATAATCCACACCGCTATGTAGGAAGGGTTGAGCTGGCTTAAGTCGAATTGAAGGTAAACTTCCCATGAGTTGCTCTGCGGTTTTAGCGGTATACTTGAAACAGACTAAACAACGACTTTGAAATTCTGACAACGGGTTCGGATTCAGCGACCCATTTTTGGTATACCATTTTTTTTGCCAGCCCAAATTCATAAAACTACAAAATTTCAAGGTGGCAACCCTTTCCAACATCTTGAATTTAAAAATTCTGACTTAAGATTCGAAATCAGCGACCCCTTAACACTGATAAATGACGTTTAAAACTCTTGAAAAGATATAATAATAGGTGGCAACCCTATTATGTCAAAATTTTATAATTTGGAAATTCTGACAACGGATTCGGATTCAGCGACCCATTTTTGGTGTACCATTTTTTTTTTGCCAGCCCCGAATTCATAAAACTACAAAAAATTAAGGTGGCAGCCCTATCCATCATCTTGAATTTTAAAATTATGAATTTAGATTCGAAATCAGCGACCCCTTAACACTGTTAAATGATGTTTAAAACTCTTAAAAACACATATTATTAGGTGGCAATACTGTGGTTAAAATGTAGGTGGTAACCCTAACCTGCATCTTAAATTTTAAAACTGTGACATTATATTCGAAATAAAATCCGTTGTCAGAATTTCAAAATTAAAAGAATTCGCAAAAATACCCAAAAATCTAAGTGGCAACTCTATCCGCCATCTTGAATTTTAAATTCTGACATCAGATCCGAAATCATCTACCCCCTAAAACTGCCAACCCTTAAAAGTCATAATACCCTTAAGCTTTTCCGACACAAGCTCATTGAATTTTTTGGATACTTGCTTTAATTGGATACTTGCCTTCAATTTCAAGCTTTTTGCCTTCAATTTCAAGCTATTCAAGCTTTTTGCTTAAGGAATCAAGCTTTCCTTTACTTGAAACTTCGTGCCGTTCGCTTGTAAGCTAGTATACTTGCAAGTCGCAAGCTGTAGTGGGCTTATTATATTCAATTACAAGCTATACTTGATTCAAAATTATCAAGCTCAAGCTAGCTTGAACTTGTATTTTAAGCAAGTACTTGAAATAGACTTCAAGTAGGCTTGTGCAGTTCTCTGATATGCTTGTCATTGGGAAGAATTCTTTCGTTAGTCTTCTTTAGAAGTGCCTCTAGGACTTTTTCAATGGAAGATTTCTTTGAGCACTTCAATCAAAAGATTTTAGTACGAAACTATTTTTCAGGAGAACTTTAGGAAGGCATTCCATGAAATGACACGGGAACCTTTTTGTGGTTTGGGGTAAAAAAATTCGTGGAAAAATATCCCTTTTTCCGACATTCTAGCGATTTTAGTGTTGGAAATGAGAAGTGTTTGGGTTTTGTGGGGGGTTTAAAAAATTTCCACGTAAAATATCCTTTTTCCCGATTTTCAAAGCATTTTGGTGTTGGAAGTAGTAAGTTGCTGGATTTTATTGGGGCTTTCCAATTAAAAAATTCCACGGAAAATATCTAAAACATATATTATAATTATATATATTTTTTATACTTTAACTGTATTTAAATGCCATTTGAATGCCTTCCAGAAGTAGTTTATAAAAATGCCTCTTGAAAGAACGTCTTTATCAGGCTAAGAAGAAGCACATTTTAATCTTTAGAATGTCTTCTGGGTACAGTGTCCCTAAGAATGCATGTCACATTTGCAGCACTATGAAAAATCGCCAAAAAAAAAAATAAAATCGCCTGAATGAAAAATGGCCCAAAAAATAAAATGAAAAATCGCAAAAAAAAATTTAAAATCGATCAAAAAAAAAAAGAAAAATCACCCAAAACGTTTTTAAAGAAAATGAAAAATCACCCAAATGAAATATGATCCAAAAATTAAATAAAAATCACCCAAAAAAATGAAAAATGATCCAATTTTAAAATAATTTTTCAAAATCAAAAAATCGCTAGAGATAGAAAAGATAATTATATCCAGAAGTACTGTAGACAGCGAAGCCGGTGTTGGACTTATTGAGGGTTGTTATCCCTAAGCAGCGGTCGAAGACCTCCTATTAAATAGAGAAAACTAAAAACATTTAGCTTAATTTTTAAGTTCATTTATAATTTCATATATAAAAAATTAAAAATTGCCCAAAAGAAATGAAAAACTACCCAAAAGTAAAATGAAAAATCGCCCAAAAAAAAAAGAAAAATGAAAAATCTGCAAAAAAAAAAAAAATGAAAAATCGCCCAAAAAAATGAAAAATCACCCAAGTTTTTTTCATATGATAAATCACCCAATTTTGTATGAAGAAATTTTGGGTGATTTTTCATTTTACTTTTTGGGCGACTTTTTTTTATTAGGCGATTTTTCATAGTGCCCACATTTGCATCAAAAATTTTGCTAGGACACTGTGCAAATTTTTCTAGGTTGTTGAAAGTATATAACTGCATATGTTTAAATGTTTTTCAGTAGATGGTGGCTCATAAAACATGCACATCAATTTCTTTTTTCCAATCTAAGGGTGGTTTTAGGCACAAGCTATTAAAACTAAGGCATACTTTAGAAGATGTTTTCTAATAAAATATATTATAGCTTCTTTTTTTTCTAAGCGAGTTGTAAAAAACGACCGTTTTTATGAAAAGTCGCTTCATACTCGCTTAATTAAGCGACTTTTCATACAATAAGTGGTCGGTTTTTGCAAAAACAATCAATAATTTTATAACATCCGTTTAGATAAAATTAATTTTTTTATTTGTAACATAGTTTTTGTATATATACATGGCGCTGAAGTTAGTGTGCTTTAAAAAAGCTGAAGGAGCAACAAATCTCGTCTCCAGATGGTCTGAGAAAAATTGCATTCGAAATTAGACCCTTGAAAGCACATCATTTACGTAAATGGAATAGAAATATGAAAAATTAAGAAATTTATGAAGCGTGGAAACAAAAATCAAAAAATTTACGTGATTTTTGACCATATTGTTTTATGTAAAAACTAGAAAAATTTACCAAAGTCACTTATTTTGGTAAATGATGTGTAGAATTATATAATAAATAATTTGAAAAAAGAGTATTAAAATCGGTCAGCTAGTTTGTTTGCAGAAATGCGGCCCGTTTTTAAAAATTATGTTTCGAGAAAAACACTTTTAAAGTTACCGGTTACCGGCTTACCGGGTTTGAAGCGCTGTAGAATCTGTATTATAAGAGGGATTGATTTGAATTGTCTTATCAACTAAAAAAAATTTAATTTTAAAAAAATTGTTTGTCTAAAACCTTTCTTAATCAATATAAGCGATTTTTTAAATTCAAAATTATGATTTTGACACATTCAATTTCCTTTATTTTTAACACTATATGAAATTGCGACTTGAGAGCTGCAAAAAACTCGTTGCAAATTTCTCGACCTACAAAATTAAGCTAGATTGGATCCTTCTTAAATTATTCTTGGTAGTCAAATACTCTTTTTTAATTCTCCCTCAGTCATTGAATCAGAAACGCCAAGTGGTAATCTCTACTTAAAACGGTGATTAGAAAATTTTAAAATACAGAGTACTTATACATACTTCTACTATATGAGAAATAAATTTCATTCCTGATTCTTCGATATTTTCAAATATTGGGGGTTGGAATTAGTTTTAAAGGTTTTCTAAGAGATGGCCTAACTATCAATAGATCGCATCGGGCACACCTGTGACTATATTCATTTCAAAGCACATTGTCTAAGCTTCATTTTTCAGTATGTGTCATTCCACTGAAGTGTAAACAACATATATTTTTTTCTCTGTGAACATGTCGACTTTCGTTCCAACAAAACGCAATTTGCGGGAAGGTTTACTTTTGTGCTTCCATTTGAAGAAAAAAGCGGTTGAAGCACAACGCACGCTTACTGAGGCTTACGGGGTCTATGCTCCATCGATTTCTACTTGTGAGTACTGGTTCCGTCGGTTTAAAAGTGGTGATTTTGATACGGAAGACAAAGAGCGTCCGGGCCAGCCGAAAAAGTTTGAAGATGAGGAATTGGAGGCTTTGCTCGATGAAGACCCGTGTCAAACCCTTCAAGAATTGTCAGAATCATTGGGAGTCGACTTATCAACGGTCGGCAAACGCTTGAAGGCCATGGGAATGATTCAAAAGCAAGGAAATTGGGTGCCGTACCAGTTGAAGCCGAGAGACGTTGAACGGCGATTTTGCATGTGCGAACAACTGCTTCAACGGCATAAAAGGAAGAGCTTTTTGCATCGTATTGTCACTGGCGATGAAAAGTGGATCCATTACGATAATCCTAAGCGAAAAAAATCGTGGGGACCACCCGGCCATGCATCAACATCGAGGGCCAAGCCGAATATTCATGGCGCCAAGCTTATGCTGTGTATTTGGTGGGATCAGAAGGGTGTCGTGTATTATGAGCTGCTAAAACCTAACGAAACCATCACTGGGGAACGCTACCAACAACAATTGATGCAATTGAGCCGAGCATTAAAGGTTAAACGGCCGGAATATGCCAAAAGACACGACAAAGTGGTTTTTCAACATGACAACGCACGGCCACATGTTGCAAGAACCGTCAAGGAAACGTTGGAGGCGCTGAATTGGGATGTGCTACCCCACCCGCCTTATAGCCCAGACATAGCCCCTTCCGACTACCACCTATTCAGATCGATGACGCATGGCTTGGCTGAGCAGCGCTTCACTTCTTACGAGGATACCAAAAAATGGGTCGATTCGTGGATTGCCTCAAAAGACGAATCGCTCTTCCGGCGCGGAATCCATATGCTGCCAGAAAGATGGGAAAATGTTGTAGCTAACGATGGACAATACTTTGAATAATATACATTGTACCGTTGTTTCTAAATAAATGCTCAAAAACCGAAAAAAAACCTTTAAAATTAATTCCAACCCCCAATATATGACAGTTTTTATTTAAAAATAATGACTACTTTGTGTGCTTTTTTGTAAACTTTTGTCCCTGTATTTTATGATTTCATCGTTTTTCAGCAAAATTGTTCTTATTATTCTGATCAAAAACTTTTCTAAGCAAATAAACACGAAAAAATCGTTTGAAATTGTATTAAAAACTGTTACAAGTCACATATTTCTTGCCCGCTTTCAACGCTTCAAAGCAATTAAAATAACTCATACGCTACGATGATCTATGTTTTTCGTTGCAACTTATGCTGACCTTAGCTAGACTTTTCTTAAGACCTACTCGGTCTATTTGTTAAGCAAAGTTCTATACATAAAAACCTTATAATATGATCCATCCCACGAGCAGAGGCGTAACTAGCAGGGGGATTAAAGGGGTAGACTACCCTCCCTTCTCTTTTAGAGTCGGCCTCATTGTTATTTTTTACTAAAATTTTTTAAAATATTGATTTTTATAAACAATAATTATGAACGCATTAAAGCCAGTCGTATCTTTTATTGCCATTTTCATAACAAAAACCAACTTTAGTCGGCTATTTCATTTTAATTCATATCCAAAACTATCTTCAGTCAGTCAATTCACTTATAGTCGTACCTTAAACAAACTTCACTCGGATTACTCACTTTCAGTCGTACCTTAAACGAGCTTCAGTCGGCCAACACATTTTAAGTCGTTGAATTGTTGTAAACGAATCCAGTGTTCCTTTGTAACAATATGCAGAAAAAGTTCAAAAAATAGTAGTATAAATTTTGTTGAAAAAGTACGGATATAGTAATACACAGTAATGTTAAAGAGAGCAGCGGGCAAAATGGAAAAAATGGACCGTTTTTAGTCCAATTGTGCAACCGTGTCCTTGAACAAAAATAAAAACTGAAAATGATATTTTTGTTTGACCAAAATAATATTAATGATTTTTATTAAAGATTTATAAGATAAAATAAGATAACTATTTTTATATCTGAGCAAAAACTTGAAAATCATAAAATAATGATGAATGCTTAAGTTTTTGGATATAGCTTAATGACAACCCTGTCCCTGATACAAATACCTTGTCAAAAAATTGAAAAAATAAGTGGAATAAAACAAGCCCAAAAGAACAAAGGTTTACTCAGTAGCCACACATAGTCCCCTTTTTAAAACCCAATTAATACATTTTGGTTGAACTTTCTGAGATTTAAATTTTTATCCAGAAATACCCAACATTTGTAATAAAAAATTTAATGATCGAAATCGGCCAGCATGTTTTAAGAAATTTTCTGAGCTCAAGAACTGTGATGTAAAATCTTTAATTTCATAGACTTAACATTTTAATTTAAATACAACTATAATAAATAAATAAATAATGAATTTAAAGAATTTAGTCAAACTATTGAAAAAAGTTCCGTTTTAACTTTAAAACTCGAGATGATGGCAAACAGACCACCATTTTTAAATCTGCATTCAAAATTCATTTATTATAAAAGCAACGCTTTATGTCATTGGTTACATTATAAACGAAATTTCCCAAAGCTCTAAGAAAATTGACAAGTGGACTCGAAATTCTGCATATTCGCTATCAAACCAACTCAATTTTTGTGAACTTTATTATAAGTATTGTTTTACGAAAAATGTATAAGTAAATATGAAACTCCTGACTAAATCTCTTGAAGCCGTTGAACTGAATATTTTAGATGCAGCTGAAATTTATTGATTACTTTTACCCTTAAAACATTAGAAAAACTAAATTCGGACTCTGAAGGTACGGATAACCTAATTAGTAGTGCTGTTGCATTGTTAAAATTTTTTAATGTTGATGCTGAAAAGGAATTCTCAATTCGCCAACGCCGTCGTCTTGCACCGAAACGTTTGGATAATAACAATGTCAAAGCAGCTTGTTTTTCGATAAACTATTTTTAAAGAAGAGAATTTAAACTTGTATTGGATAAGATAACCTCACTGATGCGAGATAAATAAAGCAGTTGCTTAGAAACAATAAGCCTCTGTATGAACTCTTTAATCCAATTATATCTTTTAACTTGACCCAGAAGCGATTTCTAGAATCAATAAAAATGTTACCTAAAAATTGTTTGTTGGATTCACTTCAATTGAAAGCGGAATTGGAAGTATTCTATGATCTATGCAAAGGCGTAAAAACTCTATTGAATACAGCTAATGTTTCAAAATGCAATAAAAAATCTCTTCCTGCAGTTAACAAATTGTCGCATTTGCTGTGCCAGTGCCTTTTACTGTTTCAGGAAATGAAAGAACGTTCAGAAAATTTAAATTAGTTAAAAGTTTTTTAAGAACCACGCAAAGTGACTCACGTCTTAATGACTTATTAATTCTTTCATCGAAAAAGAACATAGTTAAGTTAATGAGACTTAGATAATATTGCGCAGCAATTGGCTACCTTAAAAAAAAGAAGAATTAATATTTAAATGTTACACTTAAAAATTAAGTTTGTATTTTTTATTTAAAACACTATTTTTTTAATTAATTTAAAAAATTAAAAGAAAAAATGTTAAAGAAATTGAAAGCCCTGTTTACACATATAAACTATGAATTTTTAAAACAAAAACGAAAATAAATTTTAAAATGCTGATTCGATTATGTTGAAATACTTTTATTTGATAGAGAAAATGGTATGAAAATTGGCTTTAAGAGATCATCTTCACTTGAAAAAGATCGAAAGATTGAAAAATGTCACTATATGTGGGTTAAAAATTTCAGGATTTCTTTAAACGGTACCAAAGATTAACGAAAAAGTCCGTTTTAGCTGAAACTGTTTTGCATTATATATATTATTGTAAAATCTCTACGATTATTACCTACTATCTATTAAATCGATTAATTATCTATTAAAACCTAAAACTCAAATTTTTAGAGCGTTAGAAATGTAAAAAAATACGGTAATTTTTCAATTTTTCTTTTGAAAATGGCGCCAAAAATAGGTATGAGGTTTAGTTGGCTGATTATACGTAATCTTATAGTTTCAAGTATTGTCGTTTAGATGAACTAAAAAATTTTCAGTTACCTGTTGTAAAAGCTGAGAAATTGTTACCACCTTTTTGGATTCAGAAAATGATGTCCAAATTGCAAAAAGCTTAAGAGAGCAGATAAAAGGCCAAATAAAAAAAAAAAAAAACAAAACTCAAAACATACTTAATTATATGTATTTTGATGTACACAAATTTTTTTTCATCATTAAAAATAGGTTTTTAGTAAAAATAATTACAAAGTGTTTTTCTTAGCCGTTCAAATGAAAAAGACCCCTTAAGATTTATTTATATTGTTGGAACGGATGAGTAACTTTATATAATTCAACTATGTTGCATTTAAAAAAAAGTCGGGACTTAAGGATATGCAGTCGGCCGAAATATATTGATACCCCCTCAATCAAAATGGCCTCCGTACGCCCCTGCCCACGAACTCATATTCATTTACATTTGTTTAAGGTTGAAGGAAAGGCCAAACTTGAAGCATCTAAACTATTATAAAAATCATACAAAAATATGGTCACTTATTTTTTACTTTAGCCAACAAGAAATTACATTTTTATATTTGTACAACATTTAAAAAATGTCATGACGCTAAGAAGCCAATAAATCAGATAATTTGCAACCGATTTAAATAAATAATAACCTGCATGATTTAGATATGCATAAGGTTTTTAACTTTTTATCTATTTTAATTTTTTGCACCAAAAATTTATTGAAGAAAAAATAAAAAAAAGCACAATATAAAGAAAAATTTGCAATGTCAATATGAGCTGTTTGCAATAAGCAATATGTGTGTTGCATAACATTTTAAAATATGAGTGCAACTTTAAAAGTGTTTTTAAAATGTTGTGTTTTAAGTGTTTTTATATAAGAAACACATTTTCGTCATTTTAGCCTTTAAATACGTCATATGGGTTCAAAATATGTCAAAAAGACGTATTTAACGTCATTCTGGCAACGCTGGTTGCTGCCATAAAACACTAAATAAACTGCGGAGCGCGCATGTCTTAGAGCAACTGGTAGAGAACTAATGAGAGTAAGAGCACAATAAATTGTTTGCTGCTTCAAGCTTCATTGAAGGTTGCTTAACATCGTTTGTGATTGTCGATAGACAGTCACGATAGCGTTATTGTTTTCCCATTTTCATTCATGTTTGTGAATGTAATGAAAAATTTGAAGATGGATTAATTTTGTTGTGTCCTAATCATTAGGTAGCTTTAAATGGTTGATTTAAATTAAAAAATTGTATTGATCCTTCTAAAATTATTCTTGGTAGTCAAATACTCTCTTTAAATTCTCTCTTAGTCATTGAATCAGAAACGCCAAGTGGTAATCTCTATTTAAAACGCTGTTTAGAAAATTTTAAAATACAGAGTACTTATACATACTTCTACTATATGAGAAATAAATTTCATTCCTGATTCTTCGATGTTTTCAAATATATGACAGTTTTTATTTAAAATTAATGACTACTTTGTGTGCTTTTTTGTAAACTTTTTGCTGTATCTTATGATTTCATCGTTTTTCAGCAAAATTGTTCTTATTATTCTGACCAAAAACTTTTCTAAATATTGGGGATTGGAATTAGTTTTAAAGGTTTTCTAAGAGATGGCGTAACTATCAATAGATCGCATCGGGCACACCTGTGACTATATTCATTTCAAAGCACATTGTGTAAGCTTCATTTTTCAGTATGTGTCATTCCACTGAAGTGTAAACAACATATATTTTTTTCTCTGTGAACATGTCGACTTTCGTTCCAACAAAACGCAATTTGCGGGAAGGTTTACTTTTGTGCTTCCATTTGAAGAAAAAAGCGGTTGAAGCACAACGCACGCTTACTGAGGCTTACGGGGACTATGCTCCATCGATTTCTACTTGTGAGTATTAGTTCCGTCGGTTTAAAAGTGGTGATTTTGATACGGAAGACAAAGAGCGTCCGGGCCAGCCGAAAAAGTTTGAAGATGAGGAATTGGAGGCTTTGCTCGATGAAGACCCGTGTCAAACCCTTCAAGAATTGTCAGAATCATTGGGAGTCGACTTATCAACGGTCGGCAAACGCTTGAAGGCCATGGGAATGATTCAAAAGCAAGGAAATTGGGTGCCGTACCAGTTGAAGCCGAGAGACGTTGAACGGCGATTTTGCATGTGCGAACAACTGCTTCAACGGCATAAAAGGAAGAGTTTTTTGCATCGTATTGTCACTGGCGATGAAAAGTGGATCCATTACGATAATCCTAAGCGAAAAAAATCGTGCGGACCACCCGGCCATGCATCAACATCGAGGGCCAAGCCGAATATTCATGGCGCCAAGCTTATGCTGTGTATTTGGTGGGATCAGAAGGGTGTCGTGTACTATGAGCTGCTAAAACCTAACGAAACCATCACTGGGGAACGCTACCAACAACAATTGATGCAATTGAGCCGAGCATTAAAGGTTAAACGGCCAGAATATGCCAAAAGACACGACAAAGTGGTTTTTCAACATGACAACACACGGCCACATGTTGCAAGAACCGTCAAGGAAACGTTGGAGGCGCTGAATTGGGATGTGCTACCCCACCCGCCTTATAGCCCAGACATAGTCCCTTCCGACTACCACCTATTCAGATCGATGACGCATGGCTTGGCTGAGCAGCGCTTCACTTCTTACGAGGATACCAAAAAATGGGTCGATTCGTGGATTGCCTCAAAAGACGAATCGTTCTTCCGGCGCGGAATCCATATGCTGCCAGAAAGATGGGAAAATGTTGTAGCTAACGATGGACAATACTTTGAATAATATACATTGTACCGTTGTTTCTAAATAAATGCTCAAAAACCGAAAAAAACCTTTAAAATTAATTCCAACCCCCAATAAATAAACACGAAAAAATCGTTTGAAATTGTATTAAAAACTGTTACAAGTCACATATTTCTTGCCCGCTTTCAATGCTTCAAAGCAATTAAAATAACTCATACATACATACAACATGAAAATATAAGTGAATTTTTATAGGTGTTTTCACAATGTTGTGTTTTAAGTGTTTTTATATAAGAAACACATTTTCGTGTGGAAAATACGTCAATTTGGTTTTAAAATATGTCAAACGTCATATGGGTTCAAAATAAGTCAAAAAGTCTTATTGAACGTCATTGAGTCTGTTCTCACGCGCCTTACGTTAGGCGGAGCATCGGATTAATTTTGACGTATACAGGTAAGGTGGGAAGTGGAAGGTGACAAGTTACGTAAGGCAGCATTTTCAAAAATTTTAAAAATTTTGCGATTCATTTTGACGTCTGTTATTTTGAAGTTTCATTGTTTATCAATTTCATTGTTTATACATGTTATTTTGAAGTTTCATTGTTTATCATTTTCCTCTTGGTTCTCTTATGTTTTAGCGCAAATAAATTTTGTTTTGCATTGGTTGGGTTTTCACTTTTACTCATTTCTAATTTTTTGCGTTGCTGTTTCATTTAAGACTTACAAAATAATGAGTTTTCCGAAATTTAACAGCACATTTAATTGATTATTCTCGGAATTCAAAATAAGGCGGTCTTAAAAAAGTCGGTAATAAGAACACCTGACAGATGCATAGTGTCAGAACGTGTGAGAACAGGGTCATTCTGGCAACGCTGGTTGCTGCCATAAAACCAGGGTTGCCATTTAAAAAAAAAATTAGTTACCAAAATATCATCAAAAAGTTACCAAAATTAAATAAACAAATATTTTTTATAGTAAGAAAATCAATAAAATTATAATTTTTGTTAATAAAAAACATTTATTTTACATTAAAATACTTCAAATTAATAAACAGAAATAGTGGTAAAATAAATTTAGTTCATATTATTAAGTATTACATTTTTCTTGTTTAAAATTTCTTATTTTTAATAACTAAGAATCACAAAATAAGTAAAATTCATAAACTCATATACTTATAAAAATCAAACGTATATCTTTTTTATTTGAAGTAAATAAAAAATAAAAACATATATAGAAAAAGTAGAACTTTTTTCATTTAAAAAATTTATTTATTATATCAATATAAAAATCACAAATAAGTATTTAATTCAGGTAAACGAATTTTTTTTCCCAAAACAAAACAAAAAATTATAAATAATGATATAAAAATGAGATCCTTATCTTTTTTATTTGAAATAAGTAGGAAATAAAAAAATATACCGCATTCATTGGCAATGAATATTGATTTTAAGAAAGTAAATTAATAAATACAAAGAGATATGGCATTTAATGCTTTAAAAAAATTATCAGTTTCCTCAAGTTTAAATTTTAATCATTTTTTAAATAACTAAAAATCAGAAACTACACAACTCGTTTGTTTTAAAGGATACTAATTCTAACTACGGGCACTGATTTTAAATATAAGGAAACCTTTTTACCATCACCTCAAGTTAAGGAGTTATGAAAAAATATGATATACAGTTCTTTTTCCAATAACTGCTCCTAAGCGCAAACTATTGCAAAGTATTTTAAGCTTTTGCTGAGATCTTTTTACGTTTAAAAAAAAAACATATTTTGAAGGAAACGAAAATTGTATTAAATTTATTCAAAGCAATTTTAAGCGGCTGGAAAACCCTAATTTTTCAGTAAGTTCCTTTAGAAATTTTTGCTATAAATTTTTCATGTAATCAATTTTCGTTATATTAAAATATATCTGGAATTATCCACAATATTTGCAAAGGTCAAATTAATGCTTAAACTTCAAAGACAATGATTCAGACAATTCACGGTGAAATATTTTTATTATGAAAAAGTTTTAAAATTTATGATTTTCAAGGCCATTATTTTCAAAACAAAAGGTGAAAAAGAATTTGTTTACAAAAATGGTTAGACCTAATCAGCCCTATTATGAATAACTTTTCAAGTGGAATCGAAAAGAGAGTTCTCATTTTTAAGATAAACCTCAAGAACATTCAGGAAACTTAACAAGTAAAAAAACATTCAGGAAAAAATAACTTAAAAATGTCCGAAATGTTCTAGAGCTTTATCTTAAAAATTAAAACTCCCTTTTCCGATTCCGCGTGA
This sequence comes from Dichetophora obliterata, assembly GCA_963920525.1. Classification (NCBI taxonomy): domain Eukaryota; kingdom Metazoa; phylum Arthropoda; class Insecta; order Diptera; family Sciomyzidae; genus Dichetophora; species Dichetophora obliterata. Next base: position 231,999,340 of record OY986436.1, on the reverse strand, counting down.
AAAATTAAGCATGATAGGGCTGAATATTTCCTTATCAAAGCTGTCAAATACGATCGAAATCGACTGATTCAATTTAAAGAAATTATTATGTTAGAACATAACAGGTTTTTACATTTTTGCCTATAACTCTTAAACTAGAGCTGATGGCGAAAAAAAATCTCAATTTTAAATCTAAAAATCTTCTTCTGGTGACACATAATGAGGCTTGTCTCTCATTTCGCAGAGTTCCTTTGAAATCATTATGCTATTTACTGTATTAAAACCCAACTTGTTTCGTAGCTTCGTTTTTATAAGAGACTTCTTTGTTAAAGTTAAATTTCAAGATTGAAATATTTTAAAAATTTTTTTTGACATGATTCGCAATATTTTCAGATGATGCGTTCGGAAAACTTACAAAAATGTTCAATACCAAACATAAAGGTTATGCTGCACTAAAAATATTTAATATAATATTAAATACAATTTTTACATAAATCTTTCAAACATACTGATTATTTTGAATATTTTGGAAAGGAAAAAAATTACCAAAACTATAAAAAAATTACAAAATTACCAAGTCATAAATATTCTACCAAATTTGGTAATTAATTACCAAACTGGCAACCCTGCATATAACACTAAATAAACTGCGGAGCGCGCATGTTTTAGAGCAACTGGTAGAGAGCTAATGAGAGTAAGAGCACAATAGATTGTTTGCTGCTTCAAACTTCATTGAAGGTTGCTTAACATCGTTTGTGATTGTCAATAGACAGTCACGATAGCGTTATTGTTTTCCCATTTTCATTCTTGTTTCTGAATGTAATGAAAAAATTGAAGATGGATTAATTTTGTTGTGTTCTAATCATTAGGTAGCTTTAAAGAGTTGATTAAAATTAAAAAAGTGTTTACGCATTGTAACAAAATTTATGACATAAGCTGAACCAGCTCTGCTATGGAATTTTTTTGATCAGTAAATTTGAGAGCTTACGCAAGATCTTTGCTTATTGAAAAATCATAGATTTTTTTACTATACGAGTGAAAATATGGAAAAAAAGGTACATAAAAAGTTGTTTATTGATCTTTACTATCTGGTTTCGCTGAAATGGAAGAAGGATGTAATTCTTAAAAAATTTGCTGCCTAAGATCTCATGAAATCTAAGATTTGAAATGCTACGCATCATAACCAATGTATGTTGAAAATCTAATTTTTTTTTTTCAACTTTGTTGCGTATCCTTGAACCTGACTCATAAATAAAGAGCTACCAAATTGCTTCATTATCATTGATCGCGAACTCATTTCGCAGTAATCCAATTAGCAACAACCAACTGCGCATTTATTCCATACCAACTAGTAATATATGCCGAGTGCTGAATAAGTAGTAGACGCCTAATGGATGACCCTTCGGCCCGCCTGACTGCCTACCGAGTATTGACCAACAACTAAACACCAGCCGAGATTCTTTCATACATTTCAAGTTTGTGCATTTAAACGTCTCAAACGTGAGAGGAAGCAGGCCGGGAAGGAAGAAGGAAGGAAGGAAGGAAGGAAGGAAGGAAGGAAGGCGTCAATGCGGCAAGCAGCCACCACACAATCGATTCACACAAAATACATTGGGGCACGTTTTGCTAAACTGCCTGCTGCAACCTGCTGCAACCAAGAGAACAAAAACTAATAAATTCATTCTGTCCGTGGAAGTGAAGGTTGTACCAAGTTGTGGCAAGTTGTGGGCGTCGAATGAATCCGGGTGCGCGCTGACTGGAATTGGCCATGATCAATGATGAGTATGGTGCTGTTGCTGTGGGGCGACGGCAAGCGGCAGTAAGTCACAGTTGAATATAAAATAAAGAAGATTGCAAGACAAAGACGCCTGCCTGATCAATGTTCGGATGCGATCGATGCACAAGTGCCAGTGGAGTCCAGCAGGGTCAAACAGCAATCAATAAAGGTCAGCAGCATGCCTCGCGGCATGGATGTGAACGTGGAGCAGAGAAGCGCATCAAATGTAAGAGTTGCAAGTCCAGACATTGGTGGGGTATCGCTGCGGACGTTGAGCCAGACAATCGTTAGTTTCTGGTAAGTAGCTTGTTGTGGCGGAATTGAGAGCTTCTGTGGAGCCATGCTTACATTTGAAGTTAAGCTTTAGAATTGGCGGGCGTTACCACCTGAATGCCCTCCAAGCCTCCCTCTTGCGCTCATCAACTGACTTCTTTAGGTTTCTTCCTTCTTATTTTTTTGTTCGACTGCATCACTTTGGTTTTCTCGTTCTGTGGTAAGCCGGTTGATGTGGTTGTTGTATTTGTTATTGTTGCCTGTACTACTTAGTTGTGTTGCTCCAAATGAAGTTGTGGCGGTCTTGCTGACTCTGAGCAATATTATCGCTGACATCCGCCGCCAACTTTTTTGGTGCAGGAGTCGCTATTAGCTTAATGTCTGGATTAATCTTGTTGCTTCAATGTCACTTGATGATTTGAAGTTTATTTTGTTGTTTCTGTTCGTGAGCCAGATTGATGGATGAGTGAGTGACGTTAAGCTTTTAGCTGAAAAAGCTTTTCATTCATGTATCTTCCGCTTGGAAAAAAAATTCGTTGAACAAACTTGCTGAATGTCATGACATTGCTGAACTTTAGTCTTGATAACTTTTCTGGTTCTAGACATGTTGTGAATTTGAACTGAGTTTAAAATTCAAATTCAGACTGTATTTGGGCCGTTTTTAGTTTGGGGGCGGCTCTGAGACCAGTTGATGGTGAGGCGCTTAACCAAAGGTGAAAGTCGATAGACCCGGTGTCGAGATACTCAAGAAAAAGTTTGTCTTTAGTTTGTTAATTTTTTTAAATCGGCAATTTGTTTTTTCTAAAAACCGGTTATTTTGAGTCTGAGTTATTGCACATTTTAAAACACTTTTTAAATTTTTGGGAATTTTTGGAAAAAAATTTGCTGAGTCATATGATTGATTCCGGATACTTCTTAGGTTCTTTGGAGACAAATTTGTAACACATTTAAAAAAAAAAAAACATTAAAAAAATTAAAAATTCGAAGTAATTCTTTTTTGAATTTTGAAATTTTGCAAAATAGAAGAAAGCACTGCTTTGAAAGGCAAAAAGTACATTCAATTCCGCTTTTATTAAACAAATGCTGTACCTCTTAGCTTGTCAAGGTGAGTAAAATGCATAAGCTGTAGAAGATTACTGGAGAGTTGATGTAGCGATCAATAAAATAGCTGTCTAGTCTGCTTGGTGGTTTGTTCTGTTAATAATTTGTTGTTTCTGCAAACCGTTTGTTTCATAAACTTATTAGGCATAAAGCTCAAATTTTATTGTTTTAAAAAAAAAAATCTTTTGCTCGTATAAAAATTTCTATTTGTCTAGAAAATCCCAGCAAAAAAAAGTGCTTTCAAAAGAAGGTAAAGTGGAAGGGAAAGTTTTGAATTCCATTCCTTCCACTTTTATACACAGAAGCCATTCTTTTAGCATATGCATGTCATTGTGAGGAATGCTTTCCTTAGTCTTCTCTAGAAGTGCTTTCAAAACTTTTTCAATGGAAGATTTCTTTGAGCACTTCAATGACAGGATTCTAGTAGATATTTTCCACAAGAACTTTAACACATTGAGTGCCACGTTGGACGTTTCCGTCCGACACCTAACCCGTCGTGGGGTGCTTTTACTTAGAGCCTGTAGTTCTTTTGTGCACGACACAGAATGAAATTTGTTGCGATTTTTAAATAAAGAATCCCTTACTAAATATTTTTGCAAAAGCATGCATGGGTCTAGGATGATTTTTTGAGGTTTTATTAAGTGAAAAATGTATGATGTATTTTTTGAAATTTACATTAAATTTTCAAGTAATTTAATATTATATTCATTTTTGAAAGGATAAAAGTAAGTATACACATTATAATTTTACATGGGCGTATTTTGGGAAACACTGCAGGCACAAGTGGGGAGTATTGGGGCATTTTGGACAATAAGTACTCGTTTTTTTCAAGTGATTCCTTGCTGTTCCGGTCCAGCTGCTTTTTTGCAGTTGCGTAACACAAAACACAAGAACGTCGAATTGCTTTATTGTTGGCATCTACCCTTTTAGTTATAATGTGTTTGCCGGGGCTTACTGATTGCGGATATGTTAGGTCCAAAAGGTCATTCGCTACACGTTGACGGAATTTGCGTATGTTGATATTTTTCTTTGTAGCTTCCTTATAAACAATATGAGCGTTTACTATTGACAGGCCAAGTAATAATTCAATCGCCAATTTCCTATACCACTTCAAACCTTTGCGTAGGGTGCTACCATACGAGACCATTTGGTCCGATAAATCTATACCAGCTTTTCCTTTGTTATATTCAATGATAGCTAACGGTTTTGACTTAAATATACTTTTGCGTCTATTTGCTCTACTAGTTGATGGCATATTTGGATCATCTTCTTGATTTGAATCGGATATCGTCACTGGAGCATGCTTTGTTGAAAGAATTCTGACATCTCGCTTATCCTTCCATTTTAGTACTACTATTCTGTTTTCATCTTCTTTGGCCACCAATGCACCTTTTTTAAGCGCACAATTCATCACTTATTTTGGCAAATATTTCTTGTTTGCGCGAAGAGTTGTCAAAAAAGTTGTCAACGTTTAATGTACGACCTTCTCCTTTCAATTCAGTGATTAAATATTCACAAACATTTTTTGCTAAGCCAACTTCTCTTACCCCAGTAGCTTATTTATCACAATACATTTTCAATGACCAGGTAAATCCTTCAGTAGAGCAAAGTTTAAACAGTTTTATTCCATACGGATGAGCCTTATTGGGAATATATTTTCGGAAAACAAGTCTGCCTCTCCAAGGAATCAGTGTTTCATCAATAACGATATTTTCTCCTGGTACATAAACTTTTTGGTACCGCATCTGGAGCATATCTAACAATGGTTGGATTTTTCCAAGTCGATCACCTGGAATAATGGTACTATTATCTGCAAAGTGCATGAAGCTCAGTAGCAACTGAAAACGGTTTTGGGACATTCCTTTTCCAGGAATGGTAAAGTTACATAGGTGATTTTTTGACCAATAATCTGAAAGATATCCAACTTTCACTAAACCCATCCATCAAAGAAGTCCCAGATACTTTTTAATTTCAAGGTTTGTTGTCGATACCCATTGTTTTTTTTTTCGAAGATCTACTTACGGCGGTTTCGTCCAAAATCTCATGTGCGTATTGGTTGGTTTCTTTGACAATTAAATCAATGATATCATTGTCAACAAATAGCAAATATGTATCCAAACAAGCAATGCCTGATGAAATATTTTGCTGGATACCAGATTTTCCAGTAAATGTATAGGTCTTTTGACGTGATGAAAATTCAGTCCAATTGACTTCGGTATTCAGCATTTCCGCGCCTGCTATTAAACTGACTTCTTCAGCTTCGACAGCTTTGTCAGCTTCGTCTTCCGTATTGATACCATCTTCAAACAACATGTCATCGATTACCACAGGATGTATGTCAGGCTTAGAGTCAGAATTCGAAACCTCCGGTATCCAATCACAATCATCATCATTAGAAAAATCTTCATCACTCTCCGTCAAGACTTCCAATATTTCCTTTTCTCTTAACGATCGTTTCGACATTGTAGGCATTTGCTTTTTATTTTATTATAATTTTATTTTAACTAAAAAGAAAAGAAAAAAAAATCAAACAAAAATAAAAAACAAGAAAAAAAAAGCGTCGTACGTTTTTGTACGACAGCGACTTTTACAAATGCATACCCGCCGTGCAGTGCCACGTTGTACAGAAATGTACGACACAAAAAAGCCTATATAAAATAAAAAGTAAGGGTCACAATGGACTAGGGATATCTCAGAAATTGTTTGTTATCACTAATACACTCATTTAACAAAAAAAATTGTTTGGCCTCCTGGGAGATTTGCGTCAAAACCGCTTGGCACTCAATGTGTTAAGAAGGCATTCCATGGAATGGAATTTTTCTTGTGGTTTGGGGGTTCCCGGGGAAAATATTCCTTTTTCCGATATTCTCGCGATTTTGGTGTTGGAAATGAGAAGTGTTTGGGTTTTGTTGGGGGTTTCCAAAATTCCACGTAAACTATACTTTTTCCAGAATTTTAAGCGTATTGGTGTTGGTGGTAGTAAGTGGTTGGGTTTAATTGGGGGTTAGAAAAATCCCACGAACAATATTTTATATAATTATATATAATTATTTTACTTTAATTGAATTTAAATCCCTTTTGAATGTCTTCCAGAAGTATGTTATAAGAATGCCTTTTGAAAGAACCTCTTTATAAGGCTAAGAAGAAGCACAGTTTTATCTATAGAATGTCTTCTGGAAGCAATGTCCCTAAGAATGCATGACACTTTTTTAACAAAAATTTTGCTGGGACAGTGCTGCATAAGGCGAAATGTCAAACTTTTTTAATATTAGCTTAATATGGCTACCTGGGTATAAGAGCACACATGGAAATGAAAAAGCAGACGATCTTGCTAGGAAAGCTACATCGGTGTCTTCAATTGTTCGGAACTCACCGAGCATCCCGGTGGCAGCTGTCAAACTGCTGTTCAATGAGTAAACCACATCTAAATCCAATACAGGATGGGCTGAATTCTCAATGTGCAGAACAACAAGGCTTATCTGGCCGACTCTAGACCTAAAGCGATCGAAAGCCCTTCTCTCGTTGGGAAGACTGGAGGTAGCCTCCGTAGTGACCGTTACTACATGGTGCTGCTTAATAGTCAGACATGCCTCTAGACTGGGGTAATAGCAAATGACTTCTGCAGAAGCTGCAGTGACGAGGAGGAAGAAGAAACAATCTCTCACCTTCTATGTTCCTGTCCCGCGCTCGCTAGAAGAAGAAGAGAAGGTCGTCCTTCTTTTCTGAGCTTGACGACCTGTCAAGGACAAGCATCAAGCGTCATATAAACTTTACCAAAAGTTCAATGTGGTTGCATTCGGTCTGAAGTCCAAGTATTCAGCGGTATCACAATGGACCTTATTGGCCGAAGTGAGCTGTGGTACGTGCGGTATGGCTTAAGCACGTACAGCAGCTGCTGTCTTAACCTTACTTAACCTGTGCTACAGCATTTTATAGGGGTATTGTTCTTCAAAAATTTTAATTATAAGTATATACAGTGTGACAAATATGTGTTCATACAAAACTTTACTTGTAGCACTGTATCTTTTGGAAACATAGTAACATTATAAAAATGTGCATAACACATAAAGTCAGTTATATATAAAATTACATTTAAACTGTTTAAGTCACGACAGTAAAAAGTTATTCGGTATGGTTAATTGTAAATAAATACAAAAGTTGTGTAAGTTGTGGAGTGAACCTCAACTTAGAACCTCCGCGTCTGAACGGCACGAGGTTGCTCTTTAGCGACAGCATGAAATACCTAGGAAATACCTTATTCAAGCATGAAATACCTTATTCTGGATAAGAAGCTTATCTGGAATGTTAACATTAAGGAATTTGTTAAAAAGGCAAACATAGCACTATTTGCCTGTAAAAAAGCTATAGGTAAAAAATGGGTTTTCCCCCAAAAATGGTTTTCCCCAAAATAGTATGCTGGATTTATACAGCAATTGTCCGCCCCATACTAATATATAGCTCACTGGTATGGTGGAGGGCCCTTGATAAGCATTTCAGAAGTTTGCAAAGGTGCAAAGAAGCGCAGGTCTATGTATTACTGGGGTACTGTCCTCAACACCAACTAGCGCCCTCAATGCCATGCTTCACCTTCCTCCTCTCAATATCTTTGCCAGGGAATGTGCCAACACAGCAACCCTGAGACTTAGAGAATCTGGTAATTGGATAGGTAACAACTGCGGCCACACAATTATTCTGAACTCGTCTGCACCCGACAAAACAGACTACTGTGTGCCGTGCTTAAATCTTGAAAAGAACTACGTAGTTCTCATTCCTTCAAGGCTAGACTGGGCGAACAAAATCCCCTCAAAACCTTCGGAGAACAAGTAGGGGGAGGTATTTACTCCCAGGATCTTGAAATCGAAGCGTCCCTTAGACTTCCAACCTATTGTAGTATCTACCAAGCGGAAATGATGGCTATTCACGAAACCACTAGGATGCTAGGTCAAAAAGACCTTGAAGGAAAGAGTATTTCCATCTTTTCAGGTAGCCAAGCTGCACTGAACGCACTTAACTCAAATATTGACAACTCTAAAACTCTCACTGAGTGCCGCAGATTTCTTAACGAGATGGCCAGGCTGCTCAGGATTCACCTCATATGGGTGTCCGGACACAGGGATATCGAGGGCAACAATTTGGCCGACGAATTGGCAAGGAAGGGTACGACCTCGAACACCCTCTTAAATGAGGACTTTATTGGTACACCATTTCCTCCTATAAACTCCTCCTAAACTCCTAAATGAAAGCCTTCAAAAAGAAGAAAGTGCATGGCCTTAGTACCGCAACCATGGACAAGCGATCGCAAAGACCGAAACATTTCCTTTCATGGCACGCTGGTGATGATATCGTTTTTTCCGACGAAAAACTTTTCATTCTGGAGGCACCGCACCACACGCAAAATGGCAGATAATGGGCAGTAACATACCAAAACAGTGCCAAGATACCAAAACTCGTCATCCATTATGGTCTGGGGTGGGATATACAGAAAAGGTAAATTGTCTTCATTGACAAAGGTGTAAAAATAAACGCTCAGTTGTACCTAGAAGAAGTCTTGCAAAAAAATCTGAAACCTAAAGTAAAGGCCATGTATGGAAACGAATATTATTGCTTCTAGCAAAATGGCGCACCTGCCCACACCGCTAAAATGGTTCAAGACTGTTGTGAGCTTAGCACATTTTTTACCTAAAGATGAATGGCCTCCTAGCTCACCAGACTGCAATCCCTTGGATTTATGCATATGGGTACAATAGCTTGAGTGATTTATGATATTAACTACAAGTACAATAGCTTGAGGGATTTATGAGTTTTAAAATTGTATTTTTGTAGTTTCATTACGTACACTCCTGAAAAAAAATATTTTGGAGTGTTTTTGGAGTTCTTCAGTTTTGAGCTCTGAAAGAGCTCATATTTAGGAGTGTTTTTTAAAAAACCTTATTATTTTATTATTTTTATTATTTTAGTATATAGTATTTTCTCTATTTAAAAAAAAAACGAGCTCCTAAAAACATCCCGATTGGGAGTATTTTCGGAGTATAAATTTAAAGAAAAAAAACATGCCTAAAATTAAAATATTTGATTCTGTTTGGTAATCGTATATGCATATGCGTACAATTTAATATTTCAGCATAGCAAGAGCGGTACATTTTTTACGGTACGAGTAATCCGCGTACTGTGACACTTTTTTCTTAGAAAAAAAAAATCATAAAAAGTGATTAAATTAAATAAACAAGCTCATTTTCGGCATTTTTATGATTATTTTATAAAGTAAAATATAGAAAAATAGGAATCATAAAAGAGTCTTTTAAGATTCATATTGATGCCTCTTGAGCAATCAGATTCAAAGGAAAACTAGTACTTTTCTGAAACTTTTACAAGTCTTTTATGAATTTTAAAATGCCAATATAAGATTCATAAAAGAGTCTTTTAGGAATTCGAATAAATTAATTTTGAGAGTCAAAAAATATCATTTTGTGCTCTTATTTGAGCTCTTAAAGGGGGACCACTTTTAACGGAAAAACTGCTCTTTTAGGAAACTTATAAGAGCTCATTATGAGGGCTCACGCTCCTACAAATGAGTCATAAAAGAGTCTTTAAAAACTCATATGGTTTGCAGGGGTGTAACAATTTTGATTGCAGACTTCGGCGGGTTGCTGCTAATAAAGGGCTGGCCATCGAGTAATTGTCATATAAATCAAATATTTAAACTTTATTTAATATTTCTGCATTCATATTTCTTGAATAAAATTAAGCTTTATTGAAAAAAACCTACTTAATTTTTGTATCAACACATATTTGTCACACTGTATAATTAAAATGTTAAATTTTTTAAGAAATAATCCCAGGTGCCACGCATTGCTTAATGGTTTTCTTTTCAAACGTTTGTGTTGCGAGAATTTCAAGAAACTCTATGTTTCTCTCTACTATTATCTTTTTGTGCTCAGCTAGCACAGCGCAACAAAAAACAACAGATGTGCCTCGAGCAAGACGTAACGTGAGATACAAACACATGTACTGCTGCGCTTCAAAACAAAATAAAACGAAAGAAGAAAAGTATTTGTTACGCATGACATGTATTGTCTTAGTCTGCAGACAGGGTAAACACTGGTGCGAGCAGGCAGGCGCAGGCAGGTACCTGCTCAGTAAATAAGCCGTGCAGAGTGAATGCGAGCAGGTCAGATCAGATAAGTGCGAGAAAAAGTTTGTTATATATTTTTTTCCCCTATTGATTTCTATTTTTTATTCTCCGCTCATTTTAATTTTTTGTATATATAAATAGCACACTCTCTTTAAAAGAGCTACAACTCAAATAATTTAATTTTCACAAAAATCAATTTTTTTTTCTTTAAGGGACTCCATACAAAGAAAAGAGACAAAACAGTTTTTTTTAAATAAAGACTAAGAATATGTGTACACAATTAAGATAGCCGATGTACAGTGTTGCGCAAAACAATAGCAACATAATAAGTGCGCTGCAACAAAATCGTGTTTATTTATTAATATTGGGGACACACAAAAATGATTATAGGAATCAAAGCATATATTCATACATCATATATAAAACAAATCAAATTCAAATTTGGTTTTGTTTTTTTTTATTAAATTTAAAATTAATGTGACTACTGTCTGTCTGTGAGCAAAACAAAAGCAACAAAACTTGAAAAATGTAAAAAGAGAACAGAAGTTCCAAGAATTATTGGTAAAAGTTCCGTTATTGTAAAGCACGTGTTGTTTGTAAGTCATAAACATTATGTTTAGTTTTTTTTTTGTTCTAGTTGTGACATTGACTGTTCCATTTATAATGGCACGTTTTAAATACTGTGAATCTCTTAAATTACAAATTATTTCCGAATATAAAAACGAAAATTCGCAAATATCTAACGTGAAACAGTTTGATATTAATCGGTCAATAGTTTGCAGATTAATAAAGAAATATACCTTCACAAAAGACGTGACAACGGTACATTAAAGAGGGCGACCGCGGAGGACATCGCTGCGTGATGACAGGAACATTTGTGGTGTATTCAAACAAAATGCATTTGCCACATCCAAAGAGGTTGTTCGGACACTTGACTTAGATATCCACCACAGCACTATTTGAAGACGAGCCGTTGAGAACGATTAAAGAAGTTACAGACCGACAGAGAAACCTTTGCTTACCGCTAAGCATAAAAAACAAGATGAGGTGTTACAATTTAAACAATTCTGTCTGAAATTGTGACAACTAGTTGCAATTTATTGTTCTTTAGACTCAGTCTTCCAAAAGAGCACCTAAATTGGACCGTTTTAAAATCGAAAACCGTTTTTTTAGCGATGATTCAAAGTTCAACTTGATTAATTCAGATGGGATGTGCACGGTACGGCGCCACACAGGTACACGACTTGAAGCCCGAAACTGCAAAATAAATTTTAAACACGGAGGCGATGGCATTATGGTCTGGACTTGTTTTTCCTATAATGACGTTGAACTATTTCAAAAAATCGATGAAATTATGGATCGATTTGTATATAATAACATTTTAGAAAGCAAGATGCGACCACATTCAGAGTGGATTATGTCGCTTCAGTGAATGTTTCAGCCCGATCACGACCCGAAGCACACTTCAAAGCTCATCAAAGATTACATTAGAGGCAATGGGATTCAAGTCCTTGATTAGCCGGCACAGTCACAATGACTTGAATCCCATTGAAAATTTTTTGGGATTTTGAAGGTAAAAGTTTCTGGTCAAAGGTTTTCCAATAAGACTGCACTGTATGAAGCGCTGAAACTTAATTGGGAACATATACTAATACTAACATATATACTTTAATAGAGTCGATGCCGCTCAGATGTGCAGCGGTTATCAAGAATAATGGATCTTACACCAAATATTAATTATGTTGCTTTTGTTTTGCTCTCAGACAAACTGAATGCAGTCACATTAATTTTAAATTTAATAAAGAAAACAAAACCAAATTGGAATATGATTTGTTTTAAATATAATGTATGAATATATGCTTTGGTTCCTATAATCATTTTTGTGTGTTAAAAAGATACACGATTTTGTAGCAGCGTACCGATTTTGTTGCTATTGTTCTGCGCAACACTGTATGTGATCACTACAGATAGTCTTACACGAAAAAGTATATATGTTGTAATGTGTTAAGTTATTTTTGTTTTAATTAAAAAAAAGGACCTGCCTCGAATTTTTTCCGGCGCTTAAAAACGCCACTGGCTTTAAATATTTAATATTTTTTTATAGTGTAAGCCGGCATAAAAATGCACTCAGGCTTTGAATAATTAGGTCAGCTGACTGAAGCTTGTTTAATTAATTATCTTTATTTCGAAACGTCGGTGTTTATAAAGCTAAATAACGGTATTTTTAAGTTTCTAAATCGTATACAAAAATGTGCATAATATTAATACATAGTGTTCAATAATATAATAACTTAAAAGTGCGTGAGTGAAAAGTAAACATTAACTTAATGAGTAAGTGCGTAATGCAAATAAATATAACTAATATAATGACAATAAAAGTGCGCGAGTGAAAGAAACAGAATATTAACTTAGAGCGAAAGTGCGTAATGTAAAATAAATATATAACCACAGGTCATTGTGCGTGGTGAATAACAATATACATATTTACAGTGCAATCAAAAAGTTTGTTTACAGTTAGTTGCTTAACTCGGTGCACTGTAAAAATTGTGATTTGTGTCTCTTTTGAAGAGGGTGTGCGATATGTTGTGCCACTAGGCCAGCCCAGAATTGCATTGAGAATTTGAAACAAGAATTAGCGTTTCCTTCGGGGACTAGAAATGTTCCATTGGCCAATAAGATAACTCTTCAGAAATTTTATCCAAATCGGACACCGATAAAGTAAGGTTCATTGCGATTTAATCTCATTACATTGGTTAAAAGGAAAATGAGGTGTTTCGTCATTAAAATATTTTTTTTTTATTTTATTATTATTTATTTATTTATATTAGTACATTAAGAACTAGGTTCTTTTATAGTACAGAGCTCAAAGACATAATTTGAATTCAACTTAAACGAGAATAAGTTGATATGTATTAAAATTCTGTAAACTGATTAAATAATTCTATGCTTTTAATCAATAGTAGATTAAAATACCTTTACAACGTGTCATCGGTGAGAAAAATCGGATGAAAATTACCCGAGTTGTGATATTTTCCTTTCGAAAAAATTTCATTTTCTTTCTTGTTGCACTAAAAAAAAATCCTAAAAATCCAAATTTTAAAAAAAATTGCAATTGTAAATGTTGTTAAACAATTTTCTGAAACAAAACTTAATACAACTACAAAAAATTGTGTCAGTAATTTGAATAACTTGGTTGTTATGGAATTTTTTATTAAAAGTGTACCCTTTTGAAAATGTCGAATTTGAGTAATTTTACGAAAAAAATTCTCAGAAGTCCAAAAATGCAAAATGTTAACCAATAACAACAATCATGTTTAAAACATAGTCTTAAGCTATTTTGTGCACAAAATTAAAAAAACCAAAATCCTAGGAAAAAAGTTATAGCTGGTGAAACTTCATTTTTTCAAATAGCCGCAAAGTGCCTGTTTCTGGCATTTCGAACAAAAAAAAAAATCATAGAAAAATCATAAAAACGTTATATCTCATTTGAAATGATTTTAAAATTTATGCTTTTTAAATATTTTTGATTTTTGTATTCCAAAAATTTTGGAATTTGAGGGCTGCCAACATATTAGACCCTGGTTTTACTGTTCAAAATATAAAAAAAAAAATGCAAAACCAAGCAACTTCATTTTTATTGTTTGATTTGTTTTATATGTATTACTTTTGTTTCTTACATGCCCAACAATTGCCCATTCGATCAATCAATCTATCATTTTCGCGTGCACAACTTATCACCAACAACAACATAATCTTAATCGACGTCAACCAAATTAGTCAATACCCACCAAAAACAACACTCACACTCACATAAACATGTGCGCGGTCGCTGCTGTTGATGTTTGTTTCGTTCAACGCGTTGTTGTTGAATGTTTTTGTTGTAATTGGTCTTGTATTCTAAAGATAATAAAAAAACGCAGTTTCCTTGAAAAATTACAACAAACAACACAAAAAGAACAAATTCAGTTGCGAGAAAAACTGCGCCAGCCAGGTTTCTCACAAAAACCTGATCTGATCTGATCTGACCTGCCTGCTTCCACTCTGCATACTTCGAGCAGGTTTATATGAAATCGTATGAGACAAGTAAGCAAACCTGCCTGCCTGCCTGCTTCAGCATTTCCTCTGTCCGCAGACTAAGTTTGCAAACAGAGTGAACGCCGTAGCGGACAGGCCGGCAGACTGGCGCAGGCAAACTATGTGAACAAGTGAGACAAAAGTTATCTCTTTCTCGTTTCTTTGCATCTTACTGCCTGCGTCTGTCTGCCTGCCTGTCTGAATCGGCGTTCACTCTGTCCACAACCTAAGACAATTAATGTCATATGTAATAAAAATATTTCTTTTTTCGTTTTGTTGCCATAAAATAAACTACGAAATTCTCTTCTTAAGTCTCTAGTGAAGGTAAAAAAGTAAAGATTTAAATATTCATTATATATCGGTTTAACATATATATATCTTTAAGTGAGAGAATGAAATCTGCTGATATCGCTTACTAACACTAACTCATACCTAGTGTATTCGATTCTCCAGAACTTCTTTCCCTTATAAATTTTAACACTAACCGTAGAAGCAGTAGAAACGCTAACAACTTTATTTATTTACAATTTAGTAGAACAAATTTTTGCGCCATTAAATCGCATAAGTACCTTTGTTAACAAGTGTATCTTTATTTATGTTAACTTGTCGAAAGGTCAACTCAATAAAAGACTTAAAAGTATTATGTAGTTAGATATACGTACATTAATGCATGGTTAGTCGTAACGTCTTGTAATGTCCTTGAGCCCAACTACTTTATTGGTGGGTACATTTTTCTAACATTGGCTTGTTTTGAGCCAATTGTATCAATGGCGTTGAATTTTTTTTCACTTACTATCTGAGTTGTGACTTTAAATGAGCAAGTGTTGTGGAAATGCGAAAAAGCTGTAGTAGCTGTAGTAGTTATTGTATGTCGTACATTTAAAAAAAAATTAATGTTTCAATACTCTTTTATGTTTCGAGGTATGAACTGTATAAAATGGTTTTCTCCGAAAATTAAAATTTTCAGTTGTGACAATCTAGCACGAAATGTGCGATATGGTATATTTTATAAGTATTATGTCAAAATAAATCGAAATACTCTCTAAATGTATTAATATGTATCCTTTAAATTTGTTTTAATACAAGCTATTTCTATGTAGTAAAACAATTGTATGTACTATGTATAAGAGGAAATGCATTTGCAAAACAAATCCTAACAATCATAAATTGTTTTTGAAATTTTTTCTGCGAAAACCTTTGAATAATTGTATAACGACGCTTCTTATTTTACTACAGGTAGAGAAGCTATGATTCGCCGGCTTCGATTTTTGACTATAAAAGTACAGCAAATATTTCTTTCGAAACCACTGTCGAATACCTCTTGTCAGAGGTAGGCAATAGTTAGAGTCACAAATATACACTGAAAAATCTGTTGACGAAAATGAAAGTGTCACAATTAATAATTTTTCTGGTGTTTGGAACAATGTTGGTGTCAGCATTTTCTACTACTTTGGCTGGAAACAACATTGCGAAAGCTAATCTGATGGACAAAGGAAATGGCAAATCCACGCCAACCGAGAGCATGGCAGAGGTTGTTGGAACGGAAAGGACACGTGTTGGTAGACACGCTCGCTTCTTGATGAAAATACCAAAATCTAGTCGTGCCAAGAGACCACCCTATTCGAAGTATTATGGCAGAAAGGGGTAGATTTTTGAAGCTAAACAACAAGTTGTAACGAAATTGGGCAATGTGTTCCAAAAATGAAAAAAATTGTTTTGAATTCATTACAAAAAAAAAAAAAAAAAAAAAATAAGCAAATAATAAATTAAACTAATAAATTATTTGATTTTTTTATACAAAAAAAAAGAATTGCCTTTATGTGTCTGTTTTTTCTATAGTTAATCTGAAATAAAAAGTATTTCTAGCAAAAATAGCTTACCACAAATCAGTTAGCTCTAAACAAAACCATTTTTTAAACTCTTTACACGCACCTAAAATTTGATCAGTTTGCAAATACTATATACAAATCTGATAGACGCACAAAACTTTTCGCACGCACTGAAAATATGTCATCTCGATGCCAACTGGCTTGGGACAAACTACACATATTCACTTTACACGGTTAAAAATCTTAGACTAAATTTTAAACTTTTTTTGGTGTCTTGTATATAGGACAACACCAAAAAGAGAGTAATTTTTAATACAAGGCAAAGTTTAAAATTTTCAAATACAAAAAAGGTTACTTTTAAGTCCGCAAAAGTTAGAAAAGCAATATAAATAACAGCATTAAATATAAAAATTACTCTAACCATTTCATGATATGAGCATATATCTTCGATGTGCTGGTCCAACACCTTATCCACTCGTCCAACTTAGTTGTAAGCAAGGTTTCGCTTATTTTGCATCATTACAAATGCTAGTAAGTTCCTTTCAGAAACGTAGGTTCGAGGCTTAGCTAAACTAATTTAAAATAGAGGGAGAGGGGGCACATTGATACGCGGACAAAAACAGAACATAGTTGATAATCTATTCATGCACAGAACTAAAATAAATGCAAAGAACGGGCTCGGGCGTGGTTCTTTCTTTCTTTGTTCTTTCCTACATTTAAGAATTATCAAAAAACTAAAAATCCACCACTAAATTGTGGAAAATGTGATATTAAAGGACAGGAACAACTAAGGGCTGGAAATACTTGCCGAGGTTAAGGCATAACACTAGCTTCGGTTAAAAGCAATTCAAATTGTCTTTCACGGCTGTTTCGCCTAATCAATTATTCACGTATGGTTCCATCAATTCCTCTAAATAAATCTATCCCTTTCCTTTAAAGTCAAAGACCAAACCTTGTTTGTATAAGGCGCTTGCCTTGGTTCTTTGATCTTTTAAAAATAAACAAATAAATAAAGGCATCGATCGACAGAAAGCATTATCTAAGTTGCGTTTATGTTTAATCATCACTTTATGCTTAAGCTTAGTCTTAGTTCTCAGTAGAAATCTTCCGTAAGAAATGCATTGCGTTTTTGACAGCGAAAAGGTAGCGCAATTTTTTGTTTCGTTGGTTAGTACGTAGTAGCTCGGCCATGGTCGAAGCCTACGAGATGGCATGCCCAATACTTTCAGTAGACGATGGTGATCCAACGCCATGGTGTTGCACGGAAATCGAATCTCTGAAGAAGAAGGTTAGGAAGGCCTTCAACCTGCACATGAGAGGGGGAACCCCAGAAACATGGGCAAATTACAAGGCACGGAAAAGGGAACTGAAGTACCTCATACGACAACGGAAAAGGCAGTCGTGGAGAGACTTCTGTTCTGGGATGGAAACTATATCAGAAGCATGTAGGCTTCAGAAAATGGTTTCAAAAGACCCATTCTCCATAGTGGGACTGATCCGAAAGAAGGATGGAACCATGGCAGAGAACCTAGAGGAGTCCATGGAAGTTCTGATGGAGGTGCACTTTCCTGGAAGTTTTAAGTCTGATGACCCGTGGACACCCTTGAAGAAAGGAATGCACAGGGTTGACAGGCTGGAAGCCGAAAGGATGATCACTATGGACGGGGTGAGGAGTGCTATACGCTCATTTGCTCCGTACAAAACATTAGGGATGGACGGTATATTCCCTGCTATGATGCAGTGGAGGGAAGATCTCATTGCACCTAGGCTGTGGGGTATATTCGTTACTTGCCTAGCGACTGTGTATGTTCCGAGAGTCTGGAGAGAGGCGAAAGTTGTCTTTCTTCCGAAGCCTGGAAAAAAAGATTATGCGGAGGCGAAGTCGTTCAGACCGATCAGCCTAACATCTTTTCTCTTGAAAACGATGGAAAGAGTGATGGTTGACTGTCTTGAGAGCACCTCGCTGATGCAAAATCCTCTGAATAGATGCCAACATGCATATAGAGCAGGTAGGTCTACGGAGAGTGCTCTTCACGAATTGGTAAGAGTGACTGAAAAGGAGGTATTTTCAGGAGGCATTGCGATGGCCACATTTATGGACATCGAGGGTGCTTTCGACAAAATATGCTTTGGAAGGCTGCGGCAAGCCCTGACAGAACGCAATGTAAGCCCAATGATAGCAAATTGGGTGGACAATATGCTCAAACACAGGGCTGTCAACATGCAGAATGGTAGAGTAAGGACTAGAGGTAGAGTAAGTAGAGGATGTCCCCAAGGCGGGGTGTTATCGGCAACCCTGTGGAACATAACTGTGGACTCACTACTGGTTAGACTGGATGAATCGGGCATACACACGATAGGGTATGCAGATGACATTGCGTTGGTGGTCCGCGGCAAGTTCATTGACACCATCTCTGACATCATGAAGGGAGCACTCCGAATGGTGGAGGAGTGGTGTCGAGAACAAGGCCTTACCGTAAACGCAGGCAAGTCAGACAATATTCTCTTTACTAGAAAGAGGGTAGGCCTGAGTACAGAACCACTCAGACTTTTTGGAGCTGAAATCAACATGTCCACGAAAGTTAAATATCTAGGGGTAACCCTTGATAGCAAACTGAACTGGAACGAGCATGTAGAAGATAGGATTCAAAGAGCCAAGAGGGTTCTGTTCCAGTGCAGACGCGTTTGTGGTATCAAATGGGGGCTAAACCCAGAGGCTATGAAATGGGTTTACACTATGATGGTTAGACCTGTCATCACGTATGCTTCGGTGATTTGGTGGACAAAAGTCAGCCAGAAAACCATTAAGAAGAGACTGGACAGAGTCCAAAGGCTGGCGTTTGTTGGAATAACAGGTGCAATACGCACCACTCCAACAAGCGCAATGGAGGTTCTGTTAGGTATGCTGCCGTTGGATTTAGAAATAAAGAAAACAGCGGCGCTGTCAGCCCTCAGGATGTTGCGAAATGCTACGTGGCATGGGGCAACGGCCCTGCATGGTCATATTCGCATCCTTGATATTGTACAGAGAGATGTCAGGGAGGCGTTTATGCCTATGGATGGAAGGCAGAGAGTAAAAATAACAGAAAAATGTTATAAAACTCTTATAACGGATGGAGCCGTTTGTGAAGAAATCGCTGGTAGCGATATCAGTATATTCACAGACGGCTCTCTGATGAATTGCCGGGCCGGGGCAGGCGTGTACTCAAAAGAGTTAAGCCTATCCTGTGTACTGAGATTGGGGAGGTTTGTGTCTGTATACCAGGCAGAAATGCTTGGCGTAGTGCATGCGCTGGACCACCTGATAGATGGCCGGATCAGTGGCAAGAAAATTGTCATCGCTCTCGACAATCAGTCTGTGATTAGGTGTATGCAACGGACAGACATCACTTCCAGGTTGGCCATAGAATGTCTTACAAAACTCAATAGGTGCGCCCAGACGAATGAGCTCACACTTATGTGGGTGAGAGGACACTCTGGCATAGAACAGAATGAAGAAGCTGATTCTTTAGCAAGAGCAGGATCAGCAGAAGAATTCTGTGGACCAGAACCACGTATCGCCATAGGCGACAATATGGTGGCAGGCCTTATTAAACAATGGACGGACTCGGAACACAGTAAAAGGTGGGAAGAAGCTGTTAACTGCAGGCAATCAAAGGCGGCCGTGAAGTGGTCTCGTAGTGAGGCAGCAAAAGTTATCCGATACAATCGAAGGACTTTAAGCTGGCTTACTGCACTGGTCACAGGACACGGTCCCTTCATGTACCATCTCGGGAAGATGACTCTGACCGAGCACGATGCGTGTAGGTTATGCCTAGAGGAGCCGGAAACAGCAGCACACATTCTGTGCCAGTGTCCGGCGCTGGCAAGCATAAGATTGACCACTCTGGGACGCCCATTTATTGGCGAAGCCGAGATTGGTCAACTAACCTATAAGGATATGCTTGAGGTGACAAAGGATGCTTACACGAGGAGCATGCTCACGTACGAGTACTCCGAGCAGTAGTACCCTTTGTCCAATGGGGGACGAAAAGGGACCCACTGTGGTCTGCTTCGGCAAATCCCCAACTTATTATATATATATATAGTACGCTGTTGAACCGAAAAATTGCTCAATGCAGCCAAGTTCACAAACACGATTGGAGAGTTAAAATGTCAAAATTTCGCTGTCTTTTATATGTCCGTACATTTAATTGGCGTGGAAATTTGACATTCAACAATAATGTTCAGCTAACACATTCAAAAAAACACGTTACAGTAAGTATGTGTTAGTGTTGAGTCTACACCAAAATTTCGCGTGTAGAATTGAATGCCTAAGAATTTTCGTTCCTACAGCATACTAAGCTTTAACACGCAAATACCTGGTTCGTGTACGCAAAAGTAAAATTTAGACGTTCTGTTCCGAGAGTGATTTTTGCGTGAAGACTTGGAATTACATAGTTCTAATAAAACTATTTGGTGAGCACATTACCTTTATAATTTAATATGAGTTTTAAATTTTGTAATTTAATGTTGGTTTGGTTTAGTAGTAATTTTTAACTTCATTATTGTTGTTTGTGCATTGATATGCATTGATGGGGCACATTTATGTGTATAAATATGCCCCACTGATCTTCTCGATCTGAAGAACAAATGCAACACTGCAGTTGGGCACTTCCTAATTACACTCAGGGAATTATTAAATTTCATACACGGCTGCCATGAATAAGATGAGGCTGTAGTAGCCATACTTGAGCTATTATATATGAAAAGAAGTCACCTAAGCTGAAAGTTTATTGCAAGCACTATATGAGAGCTCTCATAGCCCCAATTGAATCTGCAATAATCATAAAAAAACAAAAATTTTGTTGAGCGTCTTTTGCAAATAAGAGCTGTGGTTACAGTTGTGATACATTCAGTATTGTGGTTACTGCAACCAACTTTTATATCTTGCGTGTAGAGAAACTCCAATTCGGCTATTATAGCCTCAATATGGTTTTCACGCTTTTACTGAAGATACTAAAACCACAAAAAATAAATTTCTCCATTTTAGTTTTGGCCTTGCAACGTGCTTGTTGGCAAATAAAGAGTGTTTTTATAGAGTAATACAAGTTTAAATTATAATAAAACATTGTAATAAATTTTTAGTATCAATGAAATGGACTTTATTGGATAGAAAATATTATGACATAAACGTTTAAATATGATTTCAGCCATGTGGTTGCCACCGCTGGCGCATACAAGGCGCAATCTGGAACACCAATTTTCACAAACTTTTTGCAGTATTTGCGGCCTTATCTCGCCGATAACTCTTCGAATGTTGATTTCCAGGTGTTCAAGTGTCTGTGGTTTATGGACGTAGACAAGGGACTTTAAATAACCCCAAATAAAATAATGCAATGGTTAAGTCACACGATCTTGGGGGTCAATTAATTGGGCCATTTCGTGAAATTATTTTTTCGTCAAAAGTTTCTTTTAGTAAATCAATTGTAGCGCCCGCTGTGTGGCATGTGGCATCGTCCTGTTGAAACCACATATCAGCAAGATTAATGCCAGCTAATTGAGGTACGAAAAAACTTCGAATCATGTTCCTATACCGTTCACCATTGACAGTAACATTCTGACCATCTTCGTTTTTAAAGACATATGGGCCAATGACTACGCCAGCCCATAAAGCGCACCAAACAGCAATTTTCTGTGGATGTAATGGTGTTTTGACAAAAGCTTGTGAATTCTCCTCACTCCAAATACGACAAATCTGTTTATTTACGTACCCATTCAACCAAAAATAGGCTTTATCGGAAATTAAAATTTTCCATGGAAATTCAAAATCAATATCAATTTGTGTTTCAGCCCATTCGCCGAATTGGCCGTTTGGCTTTAATTCCTGCACAAGTTGAATCTTGAAAGGTTTTAAGCCAAGATATTTTCGGTAAATCTTCCATAAAGTGGAAGGACACAACCCCAGTTGCTGAGAACGGCGACGAATTGATTGATTAGGATCATCTTCAATGCTTTCCTGTACAGCGGCTACAGATTCTTCAGTGCGCACTGTTCGGCGTCTCACGGGATGCACATTATCAGTAACAGTAAATGTGGTCCGAAAACGATCTATTGTTCGAATTAGCAGCTCTTAAAGACGATTATGTACGCCATAAAATGGACGAAGTGCACGATAAGTTTGACGAACAAAACCATTATTTTGGATAAAAAGTTCCACATTTTGCACGCGTTGCACTAGTGTAAGTCGATCCATAATAAAATGTCGAAGCAAACTAAACAAAAAGCAACCATCAGCTGTTAAATGGGTGGCCACATAAAGCAGTGATGCCAACTCAAAGTTGTATCACTCTATAAAAAACACCCTTTGCCACGTCTTAGTTCGAAATGACAAATTTTGCCATATGTTCATTTTTTTTTAATAACACGAGTCTTTGTACAAGTTACCATAAACAAAAGAAAAAAATATTATTTACGCTGACTTTTTTTAAGACTTTACGAAGAATTTTTTTCCTTTTATTGCTTTGTATTCATATTCGGTGTATATTCGTTGTAAATTATTATCTATCCTATCTTATTATCGTTACCTACTTATACACTGAAAAAAAATACCATAGAATCAAATGAAAATGCATTCAAATCAAAAAATATTCGACATAAAACGGCGCCAAAAACAAGTACCCTTAATTCAAAATAAAACGCTTTTAGATTAAAAGTAAATGTTTTAAAATAAAAGTCATTGTTTCAAAAAAATGTTTTTTCAATTAAAAACAATATATATTTCAGTTCAAAGTAATAGCTGTTGATTCAATAACAATTGCTTTAAATTAAAAAACAGGTTGTTTTTTATTGAAAAACAAATGTTTTTAAAACAATGACTAGCACTTTAATGCAATTTTTTTGGAATGAAAGTTTTCCTAATTTGTTTTTTTGATTTGTGTAGATTTCATAAAATCATAAATTCACAATTTCATGTAGATCATAAAATGTTATAAATAAATATCATCCTTTCTAATGTATTTCAGGCTTCTAAACATAACTCCAGCCGCTGATTTGAAACAAACCAAATTACAATTTATTATATACACTTTTAATTTGCACAATTCACATTTAATTTCTTTATAGATAATTTTTAGCTCAAAGCTTTCCAGTAAATTCTGTAGTTTTTTGTCATCACTTTCTTGATGTTCCATTTTATTTTTTTATTTAAAATATCACTTTAATTCTTAGTGCACTCAATTTCTCAGACTGACAGACAGACACGACTTTTACTGAATACTATTATTTCAAGATACATCGAAGATTCAGGGTTACCAACTTCCAAAAATATTTACACCTAAGGTCAAAAAATCTCTAAAATCGTTACCGTTACTTGCAAATACTAGGGGGTATATACAAAAGAAATAAATGCACATTTTCTAGTAATCTTAATTACAAAGTTGTGCTAAGTTTTCGTGTAAAGTATATACATTCTTGATGAGCATTATCTCAGCAGCACGGGGGTTCAATTGCCAGCTCAGACAAACTGATTTCCAATCGAATTAATTCTTCTATTCGGCCGCCACCTCCCTGCAGACAATGTCAAACCTCAAAGAGTAAAAACTGTCATGTAAAGCTTCTTGAGAACATAAGATATTCAAAGTCGACATAAAATTCGTTCTCGATCATTTCTGTTCAAACATTTAAGAACACACACAACACAATTGATCAATTGAAGCTTGGTTAAAGTCCTTTCTAGGACTGAAATGGCCAATTTATTATCTTATTTATATAAAAGTGACGTTATCAAAATAATACAACGTTCAAAATTGCGCCTATACTACACGACAGCTGTGTTGGTATTTTAACTTCGGTCCATTCGTAGATAATTACTTACTTGTTTTTTGTATCTTTAGACATAATTTAATTATGAAAAAAATGTTAAGTAAATGCAAAACAAAATTGCAGTAAATTCAAAAAATTCGAAGTAAATACGTAGGATATGGATTATCTAATGCCTAAGCTTATCAAAAAGTCTCTAAAAATAGCGCAAAATATAAAACTTCTAAAAAATTCCCATTTATCTCTTTTGAAGGGGGGTTTCGGACTATCGTACATGTAAGATGGACATGTAAGCTTAATGAACTCCTTCCAAAATACAGTACGCGAATCACCTGCCATATTTATATTTTCAACTTTGCACTTTGTTTACGTTTTTCTTTATATGTTCACTCCACGATGTTTTTTTTAGAATAAGAAAATGTATAAAGTCGGATGAGCGTACGTTCGCACATGTAGGAAGGGCCAGCACAAAAAATAAAAAAAATTTTGATTTCCATTTTACATGTAGGACGGGCCGCAGTATTTGCTTTCGCACATCCTACATGTCCATCCAATCTGTCAAATCCGTCCTACATGTAAGATAGTCCAAAAACCCCCTTATTAACAGGGAGTTTCAGACCAACGTATATGTCAGTTGAAATGTACGATGACAAACTAACGGGAAAATTTTGCTGAGCTTTCAAACAATTGTATATTTACGACGATTTCATTTCATTGCAGGCTCTCAAATAGAACGCATCGGCGTAATGGCTGAAAAATTTTCATATGACCTTATAATTGAGCAGTAATTTTTCATATTTTAAAAATCTTTTATAAATTTTAATTAACTATATCCAAAATTCAGTGTTAAAAACATTTTCCATATTATTTTTCTCCAATCTCTTGCCGTTTCGTTGCTCTTCACTCGCTGAATGTTTTAATGACATGAAAAAAATGCATCGAAAGTCGAACCAACTTGCGTTCACATGTCCGACATGTCGGTCCGACTGTCTCATTTGCTTTCGAATTATTGTACATGTCATCGAGCATGTCTGAGTCAGCGTACATGTTCGTCTGAAACCCTCTAATGAAATACAAAACGTTGCTTTTGTTTTTGATTCAAGAGCACTTTCCCTTAAACCAAAAACAAAACTCTTTTGAATTTGTAACATTTCGTTAAAATCAAAAACCTATTCCTTTTTAATAGTGTTTTAAAATCAATAGCATTTTCATTTAGTTTAATTGTCAGTTTTTTTTTTTTGAGTGTATATATAAAATTTTACAAGACTTAACAACTATCCAATTTCTTTCGCAAATAAATAAACAAACTATAATTTAAAGAAAATATGTATTTTATATGCTTTCTATTCTATCTTATCTAATCATTATTACCTAATTATTTCATTAAAAATTTTTTATAAAAGATTATATTAGCTATGTTTTTATTCTAAGTGAGTTGCAAAAAGCACAGCTATTATCTTTTCGTCATCATCTTTTTCTTTCGAAAATTTTTACCTTCATATCTAAGGCACCTGAGACACGTTGAATATTTATTGTGGTATTTGGATAGCGATCCGAGATTCCAGATTTCAAAATATATAAATATTATACGATATAAGATCACGATCCATCAATATTGCATGCTAAACGTTCAATAAATGTTGCGATACTGGATCGTGTTCAATATATCTGTGGTCACAACACAGTAAAAAATTTGAGGGTAAATTTTATCTTTTTTATAACATTTGTGTGGTATAAACCTTTTTTATTCCAAATAATTTATAAATTTTATACCACTCAATATTATAAAAATAATAAAACAACTATAATTTAACAATTTCATTTGGATATCA
Source organism: Dichetophora obliterata (assembly GCA_963920525.1). Lineage (NCBI taxonomy): Eukaryota > Metazoa > Arthropoda > Insecta > Diptera > Sciomyzidae > Dichetophora > Dichetophora obliterata. The sequence goes on along the minus strand of OY986436.1, from coordinate 231,973,543 downwards.
TGTTGTTAATCAAAATATATTCTGGTTCGAAAGAAAAAAATTCACCGAAATCGGGAAATTTAAAAATATGGTGGTTTCGATTGGTCTGACGAGAAAAATGGTCTGGAAAAATTTATAAGATTTGATGTTATAACTTTTAAAACATTTTTGGAATTAGTTTGGATTTATATGTATACAAAATAGTATAAAATTTATGCTCATATTTTTTACTGTGAAGGAATAATGACTAAACTCAAAATATCGTAAAAAAGCGATATGGAATTTACTTTATTGCCAATTTTTGGAAGTATGCAGATATCCATTTTTAGCCCAGAATTGATCATCACTTATGTTTGCACATATTTTGTTTGTAACGGTTCATATATTTCAAAAAAATGGGTCGTAGTTCGTGCAATTAAAATATCGTTTTTTACGGTACTTAGAGTTTAGTCGTTATTCCTTGTGACCACAGATATCTTGAACATTTAGCAAGCGCCCAAGAGGTTTCTATTTTGTAGCCTTTTCAAAAACTTATATATCAAATGAAAAAAAAATATGTATAGCTTGTCCCAAATCAGTTGGCATCGAGATGATATATTTTCAGTGCGTGTGAAAATTGTTGAGCGTGTTGATAGATTTGTATATATTTGCCAACTGATCAAACTTTTAGTGCGTGTGAATACTTTAAAAATGATTTTTTAGTGCTAACTGATTTGAGGCAAGTTTCTTTTGCTATAAATACTTCTTATTCTAGATTTATCAAAGAAAACACACACATCAACGCAATCTTTTGTTTTGTTTAAAAAAAGTCATATATTAATTTAATTTTTATTTGTTTTTTTTTTTTGTTTAATGCATTCAAAACAATTTTATTTCGTCATTGGAACACTTGGCCAAATTTCGTTACAGTTATTTCTTCAGCTTCGGATATCTACTTCTTTTTGTCCTAATACTTCGAATAGCGAAGATGCAATTTTCCTCAGGAAGTAGCGAGCGTCTCTACTAACACGTGCCCTTTCCGTTCCAACAACCTCTGCCATGCTCTCAGCTGGCGTGGATTTGCCAATTCCTTTGTCCACCAGATTAGTTTTCGCAATGTTGTTACCAGCCAAAGTAGTAGGAAATGCTGACACTAACATTGTTCCAAACACCAGAAAGATTATTAATTGTGAGAACTTCATTTTCGTTAACTGATTTTTCAGTGTATATTTGTGACTTTAACTATTGCCTACCTCTGACAAAAGATATTCGACAAGTGGTTTCCAAGGAAATTTTTTGTGTACTTTTATAGTCAAAAATCGAAGGCAGAAAATAGCCCCTCTACCTGCAATAAAATATGAAGTGTCGTTGTGTGCGTTAATGGTTTTCGCAGAAAAAAATCACACAGACAATTTATGATTTTTAGGATTAGTTTTGCAAATCTATATCCTTTGACAGTACATACAACTATAATATATATATAAAGACATATAGAATATTAAAACAAATTTAAATGTTAAAAATGAAAATAGAGAGGATTCTGGTTTACAGTACAACCTAAATTGGTTCGTCAGCTTTATGTATCTGTCAAAATTGGTTCATGCACATACATTTTGTATGAAGCCTACCGAAATACGTAACGCACTAGCGCAACTCGATTCGAATTTCCAATTTTGACCATGCGTTCGGTAGTGAAGTAGCCATTGTTTTAACGAATCTAAAACATTTTGTTTTTTTTTTGTTTCAGATAAGCCGTTGCCGATTATGGCGTTCCGTTTAAGTACGAATTTTGTGTAAAAACGCTGAGAAAAATTAATAAAAAATTTTTTGTTTTTGTAAATTTATACTTCATTTCTCATCCCTAACAACTAACATAAATATATCTTTCGTATAAAGCTCACGAGAATTTACCAAAATAGCCTATTGTCTTAGCCGGCGATTTAGACTACATCCTTAAGCAAGAAAATAGAAAATTAGAAAAAAAAATCACTTTTAATAGACTTTAATGATGTAGTCTGGAGCTCCGGCATAATTTTCAAGGTTTTTTCGGGAATTTTTATTTATAACAAAATAAAACACAATCATTTCATTTTTTAATATGTCATTACTGATATCTTTCCAGAACAAAAAGATTTTTTTTTTATTATTTATGATAATTTTTAAAATTTTTTACGTCCAAAGTGGACCGCTATAAAAAAGGTGTGTTGCTGGCACGGGTGATAACGGTACTTAAAGTCACTTGAAAAAAAATGTCAATCTAACAAGTAGTAGAGTTTAAGCTCTATATATTAATACGTAAATACAAAACTTTTGCCCCCCTTTTTCCCGACTTTAAGACAACACACTCGAATAAAACTTATATCATTCGAAAGGTCTGGTTCATACCAAGTGCACAATATAATTTTAATTCAAATGTTTTGTTCTTAAGATGGGAAAAAATTAGAAATTAAAAACACTTTTTCCCCATATAAAATACAGCATCAAAATACAAAGCCACAATTTCGCCCTATTGACCAGCATTGCTATGTGAGAGTAGAATGCGAGAGTTAAAAAAAACAGATGCGTCGCTGGACACACGAGAGAAGCGAAGCTTTTTCGCATTTTTATATGTTTCATAATTTAATGGTTTTTTTAATAAACAAATTTTTAAATTGAAAAATTTTAAATACCTAATGTTAACTAAAAAAATAATCTCCTACCAGTAAATTTTATCACCTTACATTATTATTTTACATTAATTTTGAATTATTTTTGTAAATGTTAATGAAATACAGTAAAATTCGCTTATAACGACCCTGAAGGGACCGGAATATTTCGTCGTTACAACCGAATGTCGTTATATGCACACATAATTTTTTTTTGTTCATTGTTAACTTAATTCATTTATTATACAGAAAAAAAAGTTATTATCAATAGTAAAAATAAAAACGTAAAACGTACCCTAATATATACAATAAGTTTTTTAGCTTCTTTGACTTTCTGATAAAAAATATTTTCCTTTTAAAACTTCCATCCATGTTTGCAGCAACCAAACACGAGCCGTCAAAACTTTTCCTAACATACACTTTTTACCTTAAAATTTTAAAATTCTATCGGGCACGAGTTTAAAGAAGAACATTGTTTCATCAGCATTATACATTTTTTCTGAGTCCAAATAGTCATCTCGAAGTTTTGGGAAAAATTCTGTAGTCACCCTGGAATACATCACCTGCTTCACCTGAAACCTTGCAGTTAACAATGCAGTGTCGCTATCGAAAATGGTAAATCAAACTTTCTAAACAAGAAAAATTCGTTTTACCTAAAATGTTAACTAAATCATTGGCTTTTTCTTGTATAATATGATAGGTTAGAGGTATATATCGGGATTTTTGGATTTTATACATTTTGAGGAGGTGTGATCCTTATATTTTTCCCTTGTTTCCATATTATGGATATTGAAGAATATGACGCAAGAAACTCCTCGCCGTTTTCAAACCGCCAGATTTTTGCAGATTTTTCTTCAATGATGAACGCGTTACGTTTAGTTTATGGAGGCATTTTGAACACAGTAAAAAACAATCATGCATTTGAAGGAACAAATGTATACTGAGCAAAATTACATGCGCAAATGAAGCTATGCAGTTTTGTTGTCAATGAATTTTATACGGTTATTTCCCTTTCAACAAAGCAAAAACTGCATATATGTTCAGTGAATATTGTTTGTTCATATATAAATAAAATAAAATTCATAAGTAAGCAAATCTAGTCTCAACTTGCTTTCGTCGTCGCTATATGTGAAAATATTTATTATATTTTATGAAAACTGCGACGTCTTGGAAAGCGAGGTAGCATCAATCCAGACACAAATCGTTGATAAATTTGCAGAGTACGATATAAAAATTCTCTTACTGGAAAATAAGGTGAATGCTCTCACATCACTCTGCGACGACCTCTCAAAAAAAATAGACGAAAATAACATCAATGCAATCGTCAACAACAAAAACAACAACAGCAACAACAATAACAACATTAACAACATCAACAACAGCATTGACCATTCCTCGGATGCTATATTATTTGGGTTGGCGTACACAAGCGAAGAAAATCTTAAAGGTATTTTTAATCAAATCTGTCAATGCATAGATTTCCGATCGCCCCCAATAAAGGACATTTTTCGAGTAAAGCCAAAAGCGGGTAATCTCAGCTCTTTGGTCGTCATAAAATTTTATACACCCTACGACCGCAATCGAGTGCTGAAGGCTTTCGGCGATTACAGAAGGAGATTTAAGAAGGCTGTTAATCTTAGAGATGCTGATATTGACTCGGACAATAATGTTTATATACATGAAAGCCTTCCAGTCGAGCCCAGAAAATTGCTTCAAGCAGCAATCTTATGTAAGCGCAAAAAACAACTTTTTAATGCATTTACTATCCGAGGTGCAGTTTTCGTCAGATTGCGTCAAGGCAGTGATATTGTTAAAATCAACAGTGCAAAAGATCTTGCAAATATCGTATGTGATGCTGTTGAGGGTGCTGGAAAGAACTAGAGCAGTTCAGCTGTTTTGGTTTTTTATTTTTTATGTCATTTTATTATTTAATATTATTCGTATTCTCTTCGACTATGCTTCTCTTTCTTACCTTCATAAGCGCTTATTATTATATGTTCTTTTATTTCCTCCATCTATCTTTTTTCTAAGTTTTCTTTCAAATGCTTTAAGTACAAATTATATTGGTCTACTATGTCAATTGTGAATAGTTCTCTTAGTCATGCCAGCGAAAATCAGAAGACTATGATTGATGTCTTATGAAGCCAACACTCTGGACTTAGGATTGTGCATTTTAATGCAAGAAGTCTTAATAACATTAAGATGGATTGCGTTAAACATGTATTTTCTGAATCAAATGTGGATATTATCTGTGTTTCAGAAACATGGTTTCATGTGGATGTTAGTGACTTCTTAGTAAATATTAAAAATTATAGGCTTCTTCGAAATGATAGATTGGATTGTAGAGGCGGTGGCGTTGCAATATACTGCAAAGAAAATTTAAATGTTAGAGTTTTGGGAAAATCGTGTGGATCGGATGTGGAATATCTAAATGTTGTAATATCAGACTGCAGAAGCAAGATTTTTCTGTCATGCGTATACAATCCCAATCGAAGCTGTAGCTTAGAGCCACTATTCACAGAACTTTCAAATTGTGCTATAGACTTCCAGCATTTTATTCTTTGCGGTGATTTTAACGTAAATCTTTTAGCTCATGACCACCTATCTCATAAGTTTCATGATGATTTATGTGCAGTAGGACTGAATTTGGTTAATACAACAATGCCAACTCGGTATGCAAACAATGCCTATCCAAGCTTGTTGGACGTTTTTGTTGTATCTGACCTGTCGTCTATTATGCTGTTTGACCAAATTTCGTTTATTTCTGATCATGACCTCATTTTTTGCACCTTAAACATAAATCTAACAAAACTTGCCACTGAAACTTCATTTCTATATCGTGACTACAGGTCGATTGATTACACATCTTTGTACCACAATTTGTCGCGAATAAATTGGTCAGACTGTTGGTTTCTTGAATCAGTCGACGAAAAGTTAAAGTTTTTTATAGATAAAATTACAAATCTGTTTGATAATCATGTCCCTCTGCGTACTCGTCACGTAGCCAATAATTCTTGCCCTTGGTTTACACATTCTGTACAATCGGTTCTAAAAAAACGGAACAAAGTCTACACTAAGTGGAAACGAAATCCTACTGCACAAAACTGGCAGAATTATAGGCAAGTTAGGAATGAAGCTACAAACGCCATTAGGATTTCAAAAAAGAGGTTTTTTTTCATCAAAATTAAATCCTAAACTACCTTCAAAACAGCTCTGGAGCAATTTAAAGGGCTTAGTAATATGCAACAAGGAATCTGAAGCGTGCCACATTGATCCTAACATATTAAACGACTTTTTTGTTGCTAATTCTACATCTATAGACACGCCTGATAATGGCGAGCATGTTTCTCATAACTTGCCATTTGAATTTCAGTTTAATACAGTTAGCGAGTTGGATGTAGCGCGCTGCATAAAAAATATTAAATCAAATGCTACTGGTGCTGACAGTATCTCCGTAAAATTTCTGAAATGCATATTGCCTTATGTACTAAGTCCACTTGTACACATAATAAACCACTGCTTTACAACTTCGAGATACCCTGAGATATGGAAAGTGGCGACAGTCATTCCTATTGCAAAAAAATCAAATGCTTCGGAACCATCCGATTTTCGACCGATAAGCCTATTGTCTTCAGTTTCTAAAGTATGTGAATCTCTCATGGCTGAACAAATTTCTCGTCATATAACTACTTTTGGCCTGATGTCTAAGCTGCAGTCAGGCTTTCGGCCCGGACATAGCTGCTCCTCTGCTTTAGTAAAAATTCTAGATGATATAAGATTGCCATATGATAGGGGTCATCTGAGTTTGCTTTGTCTATTAGACTTTTCTAAAGCGTTTGATACTGTAGACCATACTTTACTCTGTAAAAAACTTAATATTTACTTCGGATTTTCCAATGCCTCGGTTCGGTTTTTGCATAGCTACTTGGATGGCAGGTCTCAAAGAGTCAGGGTAGGGAACAATTTCTCGCTTTACAAAAGAACCACGAGTGGAGTCCCACAAGGCTCTGTTCTTGGCCCACTTCTTTTCACCATGTTTATAAATGATATCTTTAGTAAATGCAATCATGTAACCATGCATGCGTATGCTGACGACTTACAACTGTATTTGTCTAGGCCACTTGGACTAGTTGAAGATTTAATTGAAAAAGTTAATGAAGATTTAAAAATAGTGGCAGAATGGGCGTATCTTAATAAACTGATGTTAAACCCTCTCAAATCGTATGTCCTACCGGTTTCAAAGACTGCATTTGAAAATCTAGATATTTCACCGATTCTCCTTAGTAACGTGCAGCTAAAATTCGTATGTAAGGCCACAAATCTTGGTTATAAAATAAATTCTTCTCTGTCTTGCGACGACCATGTTAACTCCTGCGTCAGTAAAATTTACTATGTCTTAAGAAATCTCCGAGTGACTGCAGATTTTGTACCTGTTGACATCAGAAAAAAACTAGTATTAACGCTATTACTGCCAATTATTACATACGCGGAAGTTGTCTATAGCAAAATGGACTCGAGATCTTTGCAAAAACTACAAGTTGCTTTTAATAACACTGCACGCTACGTTTACGGAATTAAAAGGTCTGATCACATTTCACGCTTTACTTATCAGTTATTAAGCCGTAGCTTAACCAACTATCTTGAGGCAAGAAACTGCATTTTCCTGCATAGGATCATCCACTCGCGATGTCCAGACTATCTTTTTGAGAAGCTTAAATTTTGTAGATCAAGTCGAAGCATGAACCTAATTATTCCTAAGTTTAATTTTCTTAACTCAAGTAGATTGTTTTTCGTTAGTGCAATAAGACTATGGAACTCACTGCCAAACAGCATTAAAAATGTTTCCAATAGTAGGTACTTTAAGCTTTTAATTTTCGAGCACTTCTCTTAACTCTCTTTTTCGTTCTGTTTTCTTTAAATTTTCCTTCAGTTCTTAAATCTTAACTCTGCTTCTCAACTAATTTTTTTTTTTTTTTTTTTTTTCTCTCAAATTTTATTTTATAAACTGAGAAAGCAATTTAAAATATTAACATTTAATATCTCAATATTTATTTATAATTAAAATTTTTCTTGTTCAAAAACTAATGTATGTTAAAATTTGATTTTAATTTGATATTAATATCTTGTTTAAATAATTCTGTATTTTTTATAATTCTATATTTTGTCTTTATAATGTAAATTAATTCACAAATATTTTACTCTTATAAGTTGTTATGTATGCTATAAATGAGGCATGTAAAAGACTAAGTCTTAAATGTCAACATATTGTAACAAAATAAATACAAATACAAAAAATACGTTATATGCAAACTCGTCGTTATATCCACCGACGTTAAAAGCGAACGCAGTTCCTAAGGAATGAGATATTAGAAAATGCGGACTTCAAGAATACGACGTTATAGCAGAAATGTTGTTATAACCGAGGTCGTTATAAGTTAATTCCGCTGTAATTGGGTTTTAATATCTAAAATATCAAACGTATATTATATAGATGTAATGTCATCGATGTTTCTAGCAAATATTACATCAATAGTTGTCCTAATCTTGTTGTGCAAATATTTGGATCACTTGTCATTCGCCAATTATATTTATCAAAACAGCATTGTTTAAGGCTTAGAATTTTTTTGAAACTAATTTTTTTTTATATTTCAAAAGTATAGTCTTTCTGACGTTAATGTCCAATTATAGTAGAAGTAACGTAATGTGATCTAATGCCAGTTGAGCAGAGGGTTCTTTCACTTATTGTTTGAGGCAATGCTTTCTCATACAAGTGGTTATAATAAACGCAACGTGACGGGACGTATAGATCCGTGGATTTAAGATTTCTATGTTACTTTACACTACGTCTTGTCAAAAAGCAACTGAACATTGTATTTTCGCTTCTCCTGCCGTTTTAGTAGGTGTCGAGCCACAGTGTTTCGTCTACATTCATTCTCTTTATACTCATTTATCTCG